>CM039471.1:15030780-15146360 GCA_022433065.1 Begonia loranthoides
GCTATATATAAGGGAATAAATAATTTAATGAGGAATAAGGGTGATAAGAGTGGAGTGCTCGATCACTGTCGAAAATGGTAGAGTCAAATATATTACAAGGGCGTTTTCAGTAGACCAAATCTCTGGACACTCGACCGCTTCGTCGATCACAAAACTGAGATGTAATCTGTAATACATTTCGGTCGACCAAATCATCGTTGCTCGACCACAGAATTGGGATGTAATTTGTAGTATATTTTGGTCGACCAAATCCTCGTTGCTCGATTGCTTTGTCATCGTTGAACTGGGATGCAATCTGTAATATATTTAAGTCGATCTATTCATTCGTATACTCAACTGCTTCGTCAACCACTACATATTATAGTGGCGTTTAATGAGAAAATGGACAACAAAGTGGTCAATCGCTTGATCGACCGGCACGCAATCTTCAGTTATGGAAAATATGGTAACTAAAGTTTTGAAAGATTTTGAATTGCATGGAATCATGGATCACACCACCTCATCAACTCTAGGGTTTTAAGTGTATAAATATGAGGTGATTGGCTGATGGGGAGGAAGGAGAAAAGAAAAACGCCTCATGTTTCTTCTCTCTGGGTTTCCTCTCGATATTCTTCTCTAGTTTTTGGATTGGCGACTGAAGGAGAACGGTTCTCAACTGGAATAATTTCATCTGAGAGGGAATAACACGAAGAAATGTAAGAGATTTGTGTGTGTTTTGCCCGGAAGGGCCTATATCACAGGTTTAGGTTTGTGTGTTTGACATGGTTTCTACTTTGATAACTTATTATTCTATTGTTATCTATTATCGATACTATACTACGTTCTCTACTATATTTGGTAAAAATATTCACTGGTAATATAATCTTGTTTTCTATTGTTTGATAAAGTAGAGAGCTTGCTGATATATTCCTTCTTGTTATTGTTTGAGATAGGAAACTAAACTGAACCTGTTAAAAAGTATTTGATTGAAGTCGAATATTATCCTGTGAGGTAGAAGCTGCTGATAGTAAAGTTGGGATGTTGATATAACTTTCTAGTTTTTTTTTCTTTGCGGTTGATAACTAGAATGAACTATACTCTGTGCAAAAACATGCTATTGATTTATTACCTATGCATCTCATGAGTTATTCTCTGTTTATTCCATGGTTTATTCCCTGTTTATCTCATATGTTAGCTAGGGTTTGAGAACTATTGATATGTTGAAGTAAGTAAGGATGACTTTCTATTTTATTTCAATGATTAGGGCGCATGATAGAACACTTGATTTAATGTTAGAAATTAATAATTGTCTAGTGCATGATAGAAACTGTGAGGGAAAAAGTTGAATATGCTGGTTCAGCTTATTTAATCTTGTTAATAGCAGCAAGTATAGAGTAAGTTTACTGTTGTTTCATGATTTACAACATGTGGATTTATTGCCTTGCTACTATGATTGATGACAGCATGATATGTTAGTGACAGTATATATATAAGAATATTTACAGTGGCTTTGCTTCATGATTCGTGCTACAATGGTTTGTTGAATTATATTGTTTTCTAATATTATATGAACTGCTATGTGATTTCATATAGGCATGTCAGTTAGAGTTGCATATCATGCATTGCACGGGATAATAATAAATATAATGTATGTAAATAGACGTTGGAGGTTGGGGAGTATAGTGACATTGAAGCTTGGGAGAACTGGGAGATGATGTATCTCTTCCCACGTAGGGATTGAGTGACTTGTTCTGCCCAGGCTAGATCTCGAGGATGTATTTATCTCTCTATGGGATATATCTTCAATGTTCTGACTGAAAGTGAAACGTTAAGTAAAAGCAAAAGGGATAGGTTCTCTTCTGACATGACAGACATTACTTGTGCATCTCTTGAGTAATTCTATGTTCATTCCATGGTTTATTCCCTGTTTATCTCATATGTTAGCTAGGGTTTGAGAACTGTTGATACGTTGAAGTAAGTTAGCATGACTTTCTGTTTTATTTCAATGATTGGGGAGCAGCATAGAACACTTGATTTAATTTTAGAAATCAATAATTGTCTGATGCATCATAGAAACTGTTAGTGATAAAGTTGAATATGTTAGTTCCGTGTATTTAATCTTGTTAATAGCAGTAGGTATAGAGTAAGTTTACATGTGGATTTATTGCCTTGCTTCTATGATTGATGACAACATGATATGTTAGTGACAGTATATATATATAAGAATTATTTACAATGGCTTTGCTTCATGATTCATGCTACAATGGTTTGTTGAATTATATTGTTTTCTCATATTATGTGAACTGCTATGTGATTTCATATAGGCATATCATGCATTGCACGAGATAATAATGAACATAATGTATGTAAATAGATGTTGGAGGTTGGGGAGTATAGTGACGGTGATGCTTCTGAGAACTACGAGATGATGTATCTCTTCCCACGTATGGATTGAGTGACCTGTTCTGCCCAGGCTAGATCCTGAGGATGTATCTATTTATTTGTGGGAAATATCTCCAACGTTCTGACTGAAAGTGAAATCTTAATTAAAAGTTGAAGAGATAGGTTCTCTTCTAACATGATAGACATGTGCATAGAGTCAGCATAAGCATTCTGCATTTAATTTATATCTCTTACTGGGCGTGAGGCTCATTATCTCTCTTGTAATGTAGGTAACGAGAATGATCCAAATGATGTATACGTGGAGGAAGTATGATGCGACAAGGACTTGTATTATCCGAGGCGTGATGACCTGGGGGTTATGGCTCATAGATGGAATAAAAGAGTTTAATTTATGTTTAAGGATTTGAGATAATTTGATTTTAAGATATGTTATTTTTATTTTAGAAGAATGATTTCATGTTTTCCGCACTTATGTACTCTGATATTTTCCTTCAAGCATTTTTAAATAAAGTTTTATAAAGAAAAATTTTATTGGAAAGTCAAACAGAAACGAGATGTTACACATACGTGACCAAAAAGCTATTGCAAGGAAACTCCACTCACAAGTCTATTAACTAATGATAGTCAAACCACAAATTAATTCTAGAAAAATACCTTAATTCACTCAATTGGTAAAAAATTTACCAATCATCAGTGTTAGATAGTAATCATTTATTGATACTAATCTAACTCCTAGTAATCAATCATCAACTGTAGCAACTAACATGCCTCCTTCCAAACAATAATGGTACATCCCACGGTAACTCAGTATTACGAACAAATCATAACACACTAAATTATTCAATAGCATATGATGCTCACTCCACACAACTGGAGTTAATATATACAGAGTAATAGGAATCAAAGTAGTGTTAAGAATCAAATTCACCTAAAATAAATCTTGTGGTTGGGAGGTAACCCTAGCAGATCTTCAAGAAAAATGTCAGGATATATGATCACAACTGACAAATCTAGATCACACCTGACTGTCACATAGTCACCACTAACAACAGAAAACATACTATCATAATGCTCCAATCTCCTACACCCACTAAAACAAGCCCACAATATGGTTTCAATATAAGACTAACATCACATGCTTCATATAACAATCAAAACATAATTTTATGTTCATTTAACAAGTTTGTACAGATTGCACCAATTTGTCTCATCTATCTAAGACATCCAATCTATAGACAACTCCTCTCTATTTACCATAACATCTGCAAAGTGTCAAACATGGAACACCTCACTCTAGTCATTTAACGATCACCCAATCACAAGGGAATATCAAAATGTTCTAACACTGTTCTAAAAAGAACACAACAGCGCGAAATCAACATTTTGCCACATCCTAACATCCCTCAACACTCATTCAATAAATTGAGGAGTAACTATACTATCATTGGCACAATGTCTAGTCCAATCATAGAAACTGAAACTCTAACTACAAATACATGTTTAAAAGACTTCCCTTAAGCTCATTTTTTGCATCATCTTCAACTAGGTCACTTTTTTCCAATTATTAATCATACTCACTCAAATACTTAGCAAAAATTGTCCCAATATATTAAATAATATCTAAAGTTTCAGAAATAGAGGTAAGCTTGTAAGTCTAAAGATAGTCTTAGTCCTGAAGTGCTCTCTAGACTTACAACTCTATCAGTCACAATCTAGGATTTTATAATATGCCAATTCCACAACTAGGCATAATATTCCGAAATTTGAGAGTCTACATATTATGTTATGATGCACTAGCGGAAGGGAATGAGAAAATAACCTGTGAATAATTGATTG
Source organism: Begonia loranthoides (assembly GCA_022433065.1). Taxonomy (NCBI): domain Eukaryota; kingdom Viridiplantae; phylum Streptophyta; class Magnoliopsida; order Cucurbitales; family Begoniaceae; genus Begonia; species Begonia loranthoides. Next base: position 15,034,999 of record CM039471.1, read on the forward strand.
TGGAATAAGGATGAACAATCGGATGTTTGAAGAATGTAGCCAAGGCGGTCGATCAAGTCTTGGAAGAGATAGGCGATAATCGACTGCAAGTGATTAGCCATAAACTGGGAGTTGAAATAGCAGTCGATCAGCAATGGGCTAAATATTACAAAGTCGATCTTCCACATCTAGGGTGGTCGATCAGCTGAGAAGAAGGAGATTGACTAGTTGAAGAGTTCCCCTAATTGGCTGCAAAACACAATATGGAAGGTCTGATGTTGAGAAGCAATAAATAACTTGTTTTAGAAGCTTTCCTTCCAAAATTTAGACAGCAGCTTCCTTGATAAATATAGAAAGAACCGCTTTAAGAATAATGGATATAAACACCACGGATTTAGAAATATGCTTGAGAGAACTTGATTGGCCGGAAATAGCAAGTTGTTGTAACTAACACTCTCGTATGGATGACTTTGCCAATGAAAACCCTCTTGGAAGTTGGACACCTCTTCATACACTCTTTCTTCAAGAAGCAAGAGTACGGATGCCAATAAGAAAACTTACTCAACTCTCAACTAAACCCAACCGTGTGATGCAACACACACAAGGAGACTTTGGATATAACTCACCAAAGGTTGAAAGAGGAATCACTCCAATTTTAAAAGAAACCAAAAATTTTTTAATAATCAAACTTCAATGTCTTAAACACACATACTAGGTGGCTTTATATAGCCAATTACAAAGCATAGAATAGGAAATAACATAATAGGAAATAAGCTAGGTATTCAGTCATATATGGCTGATTACTAAACAATGTTTTAAGTAACTTTCTAAAGTGATTATTTAATAATTCTTACTTGGCTTTGGATCCATGTTTTGGTGGCTTTTAGTTGGCTACTTTCTCTTCAAGTTTTTCCACTTGGATGGTTGCCAAAATCATACATCAATTGGCCTTCCCTTGTCCGCTTGCTTTGGCCGATTAAACAAAGTTTCTGTATCTCTATTTCCTTTGCTTTTTCTTACCTTTCATATAACACCCCAACTTTTTTAAGTGGAACAATTATCGGGGTATTACCAAGAACGTACTCATTAGATTATATATTATTGAAATTAACGTAATCAAAATAAAATAAATATTAATTAAATTAAATTTTAATATATTTTATTAATTAGGATTAATATTTATAAGTGGGGATGTATTTTTGATTAACTAAACTGGTTCTGTTAAGGGACCGTTTTAGCTCTTCTTATCTCGCCTAGCCTTCGGCCGTTTGACGAAATGACAAAAAGGGGGTATTAAGATTTAATTGGAATTATTGGGGATTTATGGAATAAACTATAATTTAATTAGAAATTTTAATTAATTAAAGGGTGTTAGGGTAAATTATTTAGGGGAAATAATTAAAGGGGGGTGGCTGAAACGGTTCACTAAAGTGAACAAGTTGAGGGAAGAAAAGAAATGGCTAGAGGCCATTTCTTCGCAGGCGACGCAAGACGAAAGGGAGAGAGGGAGCAGGGGTGAGAGAGAGCAGGGGAGAGAGCGAACGGCAACGGGCGAACGGCAATGGGCAAATGGCGACGAGTGAGCTCGGGACGGTTGTGTGATGCTGCACGACGGCGTGCACGACATCCTGGTGGGGTGGAACGGCGTTCACGGTTAGGGCTCGAAATCAGGGATTCTGCGAGAGCAACTTTAGACGATGAATTGGGGTATGGTTGATTGGGTTTTCTCCTCCTTTGCATTGGAATTGATTTGGTTGTTGTATGGAGGTGTGATTCAAAGGACGAATCATCGTTTCCCGTCGGCAGTGGCTTCCTCACGGTGGCCAGGGGGCTTCGGCCGAGTGTGGTTGGCGAATTGCACCGGTCTACCCAGTTTGGTTGGAAATTGTTGTCTGTTAATGAAGACAACTCTAGCCTGGAATTGCACTCTACATTTACTGGGTGTAAATGTAGAGTGGGGAACACTCTTAATTGCTGGATGGATTTGCGGAGATGCTGTCTGGTGGAATTATTGTGCTATTGTTATGAATAATTGACAGAGAGGGGGGGAGCTCTCGGGTCAGCTGGAGATGGAGCTAACAGAGAGAAAACCAATGGAGAAGGAAGAAGAAGGAGTTATTGTGGCTAGATGATAAATGAAGCAGAGTGGAGGGTTCTCTGGATTTGTTGGCCATGAAGGATGAGGATTGGAGGGCTGAGCTTTGGGTCTGCCCTATTGGTAAGCTTTCCCCTCTACTGTTTAACCATTTGTTGGAGGATTCTCTGGATTTGTTGGCCATGAAGGATGAGGATTGGAGGGCTGAGCTTTGGGTCTGCCCTATTGGTAAGCTTTCCCCTCTGCTGTTTAACCATTTGGTTCTGTTTTTGGATGTTAAATCGCACATTGATATTGAGTAGTATTTTGGGAAGCTGTAGTTAACTTAAGATGTTCTGCTGTTGTCAATGTTCTATTGGTTTGTTGCCTACCGATTTGGATTGTGTTATGTGAACTTCATGTGGTGAATGGATTGTAGAGAATGATAGAAATATGGGTGTGATACACAATTGTGGTGATTGGTTAGGTCTGGATATTGAATATTGGATGAATACTGTGATGTATACTCTCTGTACGTGTCCTTTTGGTTATGCTGTTAAGTTAGAAATAAAAGCATGCCATTGTTCTGTAGTTTGGACTATAGTTCTGTGATGATTGGTTTATAAATATAAGCCTCATGTTGGTGTTGGATTTGGTTCTGTTATTTTGAGGTGGTCTGGGTGTCCAATCCTGTTGAGTGATTGATGCATGAATATAGCTCACTGCTGAATGTTAGGCTTCTGTTGTATTAGCTTGGCTATTACAATAATCTGTGAAGCATGTTGTTAACCTACATGTTAGGAGGATCTAATTGATGCCCTGTTAATTGGATAAAAAAGGATAAATGAATAGTATGTTTTGTTAGCTATTCCCAAGGCATGAATATGTCGGACGTAGTTTGTTATGGTGATGTGCTCGGTTGATAGTTTGGGATTTTGTTATAAGTCGTAATTAATGATTAATAATTTGTGAAGGTATCGAAAGGAGAAGAAAAAGATAACGGTTAAGCGTCGACGCACGATAAAGTTTGAGGTAAGGAAATAGGGGTGTCTTGGCCAAAGGAGGCCCTACACCATAAGTAGAGTCCGTGAGTTTTACGTTAGTGTTTTATAGCTTATTGTAGTTATGTTTCCTTGATGGTTCTGTGATTTAAATGTTTTATTTGCGATGTCCTGTAGAGTTCCTTCGTTAGTAACTTGTCCCTTGTTGTTGATTTTGTGACTTCCTTCATTGTTAGTTTTGTTATCAATGCTTTAATTATGAATGATAGTTATGACTAGGAAAGGAAAACAAATGGAGGATTATGCTAGGAATGATCATGTTTATAGTGTTTACTTGTTGTTAGCTTCTTGGGCTATATTTCCTTTCATGATACGTACGTTGTTCTACTACTGGTTCTGGTTATTATCATTTGGTTAAATCTCTCTCTACGTAAATCGTAATCACTATGTTCAGTAATTCTGCATAGGTTAGTAAGCATGTTTAATCGATTAGCCAAGCATGTGGATCGACTAATAATTTATTAGAATAATAGTGGTAATTTTAATAAGCATGTTTGCATGATTAATTGACTCAAGCATGTTTAATGGGTAACAAATCGAGAATATGTAATTATCTAACTAGTTGGGTAAGTGAACTAATTAATTAGAGCATGTTTAATTAACTTCTAGTGAGCATGTTAATTAACTAGGTTAATTAACTAAACATTATTACTTAGTCAGCATGTTAATGAATTATAATAGAAAACTTATTTGAGCCATCTAGAATGATAATTGTAATCCGTTCTTGAGCATGTAATTAATTAGGATATTAACTCATTATAATAAAAGCATGTTTAATCAACTAGGATAAGAATCACCAATTTACAAGCATGTTTCCGTTATGCATTGTTTAAAGCATGTTTCCCTTAAACTTCTTGTGAGCATGTTTAGTTAGTTAATTGTACTAAGTGATTGAGCATGATTAGTTTAGCTTAGTTTAACGAGCATGTTTAGTTAAACGTAATTCATCGCATACTTCTTTACCGTTTCTTTACTGCTCATTCAATTTCAATTACTGTTATTTATTATAATTGCAATTTCAACTACAGTCGCTTTCAATTACTTTATTTTGATATGTACTTCAATTTCATAATCGATGCTTTACTTTTCTAAAGAGTAGAAGAATAAGAGGATAAAAAAGAGAATGAAGTAAACGTGAATGAGTTAAAAGTTTCGTTGGCTAAGTGAATGAATGTTTATAATTGCTTTTGTTATTGTCTTCTTGGTATTGCATAAGCTCTCAATTATGATTACTTGTCTTCAGCATGTTATTTTCTGCAAAATCGCAGCATGATTAGTTAAGTAGAATAAAAGTATGAAATCAATATAGGAGCATGTTAATAACTTATTAGATTAATTGTTTGGAAGCATGTAAACGAACTAGGAAGTTAACTAGGCTAAAGAATTAAAGAACTAGAATAATTATCTCATCTTCCTGAGCATGTTTAGTTTATTGTTCATTCGCTGTTTTAAATTAATGTTGTACTTGTTTCTATTGTGCGCAGTTCTTTCCTTCTATTATATGCTTTACTTTCTTTATATGCGCTTTCAATTTCAGTTACTTTCAATTACTTTGAATACGCACTTCAATTTCAGTAAATGTTATGTTATACGCATCATGCATCATGCATCATGCCTCATGTTAGGATAAGAATGTATGGGCATGCATCACGATGATATGAACCAATAGGGAGTGCCACTTTGGGGTAGTACTCACACATGTATGAGTGAGGATAAATGATGAAAATAAGTAAAACAATAGGATAATAAAGGCCTCTGTGGTTCGATAGCTTAGCCAGGCACAGAAACAAAGAAAAGTAAAATGGGAGTTGGGGGCAGATGGGTAGCGGTTCTAGTCTATAGCTAGGCGAAGCCCTCTACCTTGACGAGAAGGGAGACGTAGCTGCAAGTAAAAGGTTAGAACCAATCCACTATTCCATCCCCTAAGACCCCTCCAATCTTCAACTTGATGTACGAGTAATGAATGAACGAATGAAAGTAAAGTAATTAAACGAACGAATGGCTTAATGAAAGGATCGGTTTGGGTGGCCCCCATTCCAAAAGGACTAAAGAGAGGCATTTCACGTTGCATTTACCCTTTTTTCTTACTAAGCCCTTTGGGCTTACAGTTGCTTGTGGTGTAGGTGTAGGTACATGTACGTGAAAAAGAAACACGCAGATTTAGGAGTAAATGCGAAAGACGACGAACAAATATTTAAGTGGGGATGAAGGATTTGCACGCGCGAGACTCATGGCTGGCCAGGCTTAAATGAAAGGAGAAGACGATTGTAATTAAATGATGTTTGATTTTTCAGTTTCATTTATTAGATGCAGTATTTTAATTGTTTAGTTCCTTTTTTTAAGTTCTTTCATTAAATTATTTACGTTTTCGCAACGTTTTTAAAATAAATGATTTCATATGCTTATGCATTTCATTAAATTGATTTTCATAACGAGTTTAACGAAAGGTAATTACTGATCCGGTTTAGCATCGCGCTCTGATGTGTTTTGTTTTAAAAAGAAATTTCAAATTTTTACGCATTTCAAGGAATTACAAAAATCTCAGTCGTTACACTTCAAACTTGTCTTCTTGGGCTTCTTTCTATAGTAATAAGTTTGTGGATCCCCCTTGGTCTTCATGGGTTGGAAGCTCCTCTATTTGGGTCATGATTAAGCCACCTTCCAAATATTTAGAAAGGTAGATCTTAATGAGTTTTTGGACCCTTGCTCTTGTGATTGGACCTTGTAGTCCATCATGATATGCATTGAACTTTGTCTTTAATCCTATCAACCTTACACCCTCAATCAGTAACTAATTCTTAAAAAATTTCTATCATTACCTCAAAATAAATTATGGCAAAGTCATTCCCGTGCTCTGCAGACATAAAAATGGCTTTTAAATTCTTCACTATATTTCCTAAGAAGTTCGAAACAAATTTCGATCAGAGCTCCACTGCAGTCATCCCTTAATAAAAACCCACTTGAACTACTCTAGTCTCTAAACCAAATAATCCCAACAACCTAAATAGAAATCTACACTTACGCTGAAATGCACAAAACAAGACCTACTCAGAAATCTCTATCAATAGTTTTCTAACCAAGGAAACAACTACAATTCGTCACCAAATCCAACTCTACATATTGAAAGTCCTAATTTGGACTAACGAATTCTAAATAAGAAAAAGAAAGTTTTAGATTTTAGAAAGGGATTAAGATTTGGGAATGCCTCCTAAGACGAATTTCTTGAGTTCAAACTTCACAGATTCACACACAACCCAAAAGCATTCACAGACAAACTCAGATTTCCTGAAAGGTTTTCTTCTAACTATTTATGAGCTTAAGATAGGGAAATATCTTCATTCTCTAGTGAACAACCTAAAGATGTCTTCCTTGTAGCACCTTGACTAAATTAAAAATTTGACTAGGTGTTAGATCAATTCCATGAACAAAGGTCAAACATCCAAAATATTACACTATTACATTCTCAAGTGATCGCTCCCAAGAACAATGGAACCATGCTCTGGTACCAAAAAATTTGTCACACCCAAAAGGATACCCAAGATAGAACAGGGAGCAACCTAACTCGATAATAGACTGTGTCCCCCGATTCCTAACCTTAATTGTTCAATGTAGCAGCGGAAGACTTAAATAAAAACAAAGTTATGGCCCAAAACAACTATGTGAAAAAAAATAAATTTCAAACTCACAAAATAATCTCTCAAATGGGAAGTACTATATATAAATAATAGTCTTGCCAAGCTCACACCAGCGTCGACAATCGATCATACTCCCATCTAAAACCTAAAAGGAGAGAGTCAATTGGAATGAGTTGACTAAACTCAATAGAGGAGCAATTTTATATTCAACATATGAGTGAGAAAAATGTATGAACATGTTTTTACAAAACATTTCATAAAACAAAGTTCAAAATCTGGAGTAGAGCAAGTTTAGAAATAATTCACTATAATGTGGTACATATATAAAATAGGCCCCTACTGTCAAACAATAAAAATTAAGTGAAAATAGAGTCACTCATGAACTTTGAGCATACCATGTCATCGGCAATAACATAAATAAATAAAGGCGATACTCAAGCGATCACAACCGCCACAATGACCCCGATCAAGTTTAGGAATTTACGCATAGGGACACGGACTATATAGCTATCTTGTTACTTTAGTTAACAATAACACAAACTAACACATCATCCAATTGTTGAATGTATGTAACAAAAATAAGATCGTCACATTAGTCAATTAAACTTTGTTCACGCGACTAAGAAGATCATTCAAAATGTTATGCGTTCTCAAATTTAAATGTGTCTAGTGAAAATACATATACTATATGAAAATCGCGAGCCATCAAAATGGACAAATCATTTTATATGAGAACATGTCTCAAAATAGAATTTAGAAAACACAGCAATGTTGGGCATAAAAATAAACATCTACTTCAAAGTGGGTATATCACTAATCAAATCCCAATAATATAAAAGCCTGATATCTAAAAGTCCACGATTTTTAATTTAAATTTTTGGTAACGAACCAAAAATAAAATCATTCAATTTTGTTTTAAAATTTTGTACATTAAATGCTCAATTTTTTCTTATAATAATCCATAATTAATTCGATAAAACTTTCTAAAATCAGGCACAAAATAGGCCCTGAACCGCGGCCCAAAAGGGGCTAGACCAAGGCCCAAATAAGGCATGGAATGCAACCCAAATAGTGTTGGACCATAGCTCAACAGCGCCTGAACCGCGATACAAACAGAGTCTTGATTAGGCTCAGGTGGTCACTACTTAGAACCAAACAGGATAGCATCGCCTTCACAATACTGCCTATAATTCCTTTGCCAAACTCATCGGACTCCACCCAACTTTTGGGTAAGTAGAAAATTTGAACTCTACAACAAAACATGAGGTTGAAATTTGAACACGATTTACATGAAAAATCCAACTTTTAATCTAAATTTTCATGGCCACAACAGAGAAACAAAAATTGGATTTTTACATTCACCCAACTATTTTTTGATAGCGAGAATCGTCACTCTCCTCTTCCAAACCCACACCAGAAACAGTCAAAAAAATCCCTTCCAACAAAGAAGAATTTTGCATAAAAAAATAAAGTTTTGACAAAAAAAAAATCAATATCATGAAGGTGGTAAGAATTTCAACTTACTGAGGTTGATTCCTTTTGATCTCCTTTCAATTTCTTTCCTAAAAATTTCCAAGGAAAACTTATCCAAATTGTCAATGGAAATTGTTGCATAAGGAGATTTTATAGAGATAAATTTTCAAAGAGGGAGGGGAATGCAAGGCGCTAGCGCACGAGAGAGAGAGAGAGAGAGAGAGAGAGAGAGAGAGAGAGAGAGAGAGAGAGAGAGAGAGAGAGAGAGAGAGAGAGAGAGAAGGTGAGAAAAGTTGAGGGTGAAAACCCTCTATTTAATGGGGAAAAAATTTCCTTCCCTGATTCGTAACAGATCCACGAAATCAGGTAAGAATTTTTTTCAAAAGGGTTTCTTCCTTTTTTGAAATTGCAATTACCATACACCTGATCTCTTAGAGGCACTCATTTGCATCAAATATTAGAAAAACTAAGATGAGAGTTCAACAGTAAAAGGATGAAGTACTTAAAGAATTTAAAATTTTAAATGTCTTGTTTTTTTCTTTTACTCTCTACTATAATTTGAAGCAATTTTTTGAACTTGTAATTTTTTTATGTGTTGCAAATGATTGAAAATTAGATGAGTGTTAACCTAGTTGAAATATATCTAATTTATAGTGATATAACTGTTAAATATTTGTAATGATATTCGTGGGATATAATTTTTTATTAGATAGTCTCAAATAATTTTTTTTCCTAAATACAAGTCATTTTATATATTAATAAAATATTTTTGTTAGTTAAACAACTAACTATTATATATTTTGACATTATAATAATAAATAACTATTATAATTTTAATAACTAAATTTTAAAAAAATATACATTATATTTATATAAATTGAAAACATTTATGTATGCTCGGTATCACGGTCCTACCTTTGAGGGACTAGATAGAGGTAGCGTAGCACTCGTTGTCGAGGAAAACAACAACTCAACCTACAAGTTGTGCCAATGACACTAATTGCCTACGACGTTAGAGTGAGCTTTGTGTTTATCGAACGAGTAGTATGCAAGTGAGATTAATTGAAAAAAGTGTCATTGAACATAGTGTGCATAAAGAGAGTTTGTATGTAAAAAGCTATTTTATTTCTTGGCAGCAAATTACATCAATGGGTAGAAGGTCTACATGTCTCTCTCCCCTAAAGAGCAATCTAAATCATCTCCACCACGGTAGGAGTATACGTGTTATGGGGGTGAGGAGTCACTTGCCCAAAATAGAAAGAAAAAAATACAAGTGAATGACATAAATAGAAATAAATCTACCCTAACAGTATGAGCCGCCATGGACAACATGTGCTAGACAAGCTTGGACCCTTGGTATAACGCCCCATGTTACTTAACTTTCTTTTTTTTATAAAACTAACGATTTACAAAACCTGTTTAACTTAAGTTTGAAAACTCTTAGCATAGCAGAAAACTTTTCTTTATAAATATAAAACATGTCTTATACCATCACTACCATAAAAACTTTCATTCCATTTTATGAACACAACCACATTTACTTATTGTTATTACAAACCATATTTTACATACAATGTCTTTAAAAAGTCATAATTTAATACTTAAGCTTGTTTCTAAAACATTTATAAAGATACAAAACATAATATGTAAAAGCATGCTACCTTGAGCCATAACCCACCGGTCAAGTGGCCGAACAACGCAAAATGCTCAACATAGTTATGCCTCATCAACATCATTAATCCGTAATCCTCTCATCAAAATAAGATCCTCACCTACATCATAAAATTTAGCTATGAGTCTAATGCTTAGTTAAAGATAAAAAAAATGATATGTTTGTGTTATACTACTTTATAAAAACATGCAGTTTATGTTTCAGTCTTTCTTTACTTTTACTTTTACTTTCACTTACCTATCTAGGTGCTGGAGTTATCACCGTACAAAGGAGAGTGACATCTATTAACCTATTTAGGGTAGCCACCTCGAAACTCCATACCTCATAGCGTCTATTTACATTTATTCCATTACTTTCAATTTTTCTTTAATTCCACTTACCCATACAAGCGTTGGGGGTATCACCGTACAGGGGAGAGTGACACTTACTGACCCACATAGGGTTGCCATCTCGAACCCCATACCACACGATGTCTATTTACGTTTATTTTCCTTTCATTTTTGGTCTATCGTTTGCAAACATATGCATGAAAACATTTTGGCATTTTAATTGAAAACCATGATGCATGAAATATGCACATGATCAATACAATGCACACTATCAATCCCAAGATCCTATATCATATCACATTTTATCATAACATGTCAATATTGAGCAACCAACATTTTAATCATTCAAGGAATCAATACTAGTCTCATATATCTCCTAACATACCAATAATGTGATAAAATACAAACAATCAAATCATACACAATACTATCCTCATATACACAACATATCAAAAAAATGTCTTAATCGTATCCTAGCATCTTGTGATATAAGCCAAAGAGCCAAAAACACACAACATATCTTACCTGGTGATCTTCATACGGTTATAGTAATTCTACTCGGTTAGCTCCTTGACTTGAAAAACCTAAAACATAATAAGCTCCATGTTAGTAATTATTCATGCACTTACTACTTCAAATGTCCATAACCCTTAACACACTCAATCAACCCTTATTTCCGAACTCAAACTTAACCAACATGGTATATAATAACATGACATTTCCACTTCAATAACTTTTCATGCATGTTTAAGATGAAATACCTCAAAAACTAAATCTTCCTTCCACCGATTTCATATTATCTTCACAGTTTTTAACCAACTTTAACAATTCATAACTTACAAAATACTAAACAAAATCTATCAATTCTAGAGTCTATGCTTCCCTTGAGATGTTGAACATAACATAGTAGAATGGTTTTGGATTTGGAATTCATTAAGAAAACTTTTAACTTCCAAACACCAAAACTACACAATTTTACCAATTTCATGTCATCTACCCTTTTTAACTTATAAACTTAACCCACAGCCTTAAAATTATTGGCAACCATAGGAAGAACTCTTCTTACCTTCAAAGGGTCTAGGTAGAGAACACTTTTCCTTGAGAACTTTTGGTCTTCAATGTTTCTTCATGTTTAGGAGTTCTTCCCATCTAATAAACCTTCTTAAGCCTTCTTCTTTTCCTCCAGCATGAGTGTCACCTTGATCAGCTATAATCATGTTGATAGTGTTTTACCCAATTAAAACATGACATATAACCTCATTTCAGGTAACCTTTTGCATTCTTGGATGACCGCTCCCTCATATTTCAAAGAAAACCATTTGTCGAGCCTTCCACCGTGGATGTCTAACCTTCCGTAGAAAGTCATTTTTACAATATCAAATGACTACAACCTCGTGTTCAGTCGACCGTATATCTACATGATGCCTAATCCCTACAATTTGTCCATCTACTGGTCGATCGCACCCTCAATGCTAGGTGACCACAAAACTACTCGAGACATATACATTTTTCATTGTCTTTGAACCGGTCGACTGCCCCCTCAATCTGGTCTACTGCAAAATGACCCTAGAGCTTCTGGACATGTGATTCAAAAGTCTGTGCTTCCCAATTTTGTCATGGACAGTTCGACCGCACTCCTACCTCAGTTGACCATAAATCTATCTAAAAGCAAATTAACTAAGTTCTTGTCTACTTAATCTTTCATCCTTCCCTTAACACCAATTTGTCCATAATACCAAACATTTTCTAAAACTACAATTCAACCATATCAACACCAAAAATCATTGAACTTTCTCATAGCGCGACGTTACACTTAAAGAAATAAAATTCTTTAGTGTTACACTTACATTCTCCCCCACTTAAGCTGTTAACATCCTCATTAACTTTTCTTCACCTTGAACTCTTCAATCTTCCTTGTAAAGTTCTCCAAGTCTTCATCTTTCTCCTAAGTTACTTCATTGTCACCAAACCCTTTCCATCTGACCAAGTATTCAGTACATAGGCTACGACTTGTTCTTACGCTTTGTTTTGCAATGATTTCTTTAAATTCTTTCTTCTTCTGATTGTTGATGGAGATGTCTGGTTTAGTGATGTTGTTTCTCATCTCATCTTCCTTATTTGGATGATATGACTTTAAGTTGCCGATGTGATCACTAAGTGGATTTTTAGCCACGTAGGAAGATTAACTCTGTAAGACGCTCTCCCAATCTTTTAGATGACTTGGACTGAACCTTCATATTTTTAGACAAGTTTCTTGTTTGTCTTTCCTCTAAAGTGAAATTTTTCAGGTAACAACTTAACTAGCACCAAGTCTGTAATGACCCGGTTTTTCGAAATCCTTTAAAATGCGTTAAAATTTGAAAATTTTATGAACCACTAAAACCCTCTTTGTTTAAAACTCTTTGAAAGAAATATCAGTGTGAGTCTAAACTGGACCGCTACCAACCTTTCACAAACTGTGGTATACTGTGAAATGTCACAGATATAAAATCATTTTTAAAACATAGCGGAAGCGTTATGAAATCATTTATTTAAAACATTGCGGAAGCATAAATAATTTAATGAAGAACTAAACAATTGAATACAATTTAATAAAACTTAGTTTAATTACAACCGCTCCTTATTTTACTCTTTTAGCCTGGCCAGCCACGGGCTACATCTTGCATGCAAATCCTTCATCCCTACTTTATTATCTGATTATCGTCTTTCACATTTACTCCTAAGTCTGTGCATTAATTTCACATACAAGCACCTACACCTACACCACAAGTAAAATGTGGGCCTAATGGCCCAGTAAGGAAAAGAGTTTATGCAATATGAAATGCCTCTCTTTAGTCCTTTTTGGAATGGGGCCACCCAGACCAATCTTTTCATTAAGTCGTTGGTTCCTTAGTTCTTTACTCGTACTTCGAGCTGGAGATTGGAGGGGTCTTAGGGGATGGAATAGTTGATCGAACCTAACCCTTTACTTGCAACTAAGTCCCCTCTACCGACGAAGTAGGGGGCTTCACCTAGCTGCAGACTAGAGCCACTACCCATCCACCCCCCAACTCCTGTTTTCATCGTTTTCTTTTGTTCCTGTATCGGACTAAGCTACCGAACCACAGAAACCTTTATCATCTTAACGTTTTTTCTCACTCAATGCATGTGTGAGTACCACCCCTGTGGCACTCCCTATTGGTTTCTATTAACATGATGCATGATTACACATTCTCCAACTAACATGATGCATAATGCAATATAACGTAACATTAACAGAAATTGAATTGCGCATATAAAGGAAAGTAATTGAATAGCTGAAATTGAAAACACATAGAAATGAAAGCAACCTATAATTGAATGATGCATAATAGAGAACAAATATAATTGAAAGTGCATAATAGGGAACAATTATAAACTTGAATTGAAATAGTGGATGAGCAGTAAAGAGACGATTAATTACGATTAATTACAAACATGTGATGAATTACGATTAACTAAACATGCTCGTTAAACTAAACTAACCTAACATGTTTAGACACTTAGTATGATTAAACTAAACATGCTCACAATTAATAGTTTAAATGGAAACACACTTAGACAATAAATAATAAAAACATGCTTGTAAACTCGTAATTTCTTATCCTAGTTGATTAAACATACTATAATTTAATAGTTTAGTTTAGTTAATTAACTGATTAATTGATTAAGCATGCTCAGATAAGTTGGTTAAACATACAAAGATTGAACATACGAGCATAATTATAAATCATTATCCTAGTTAATTACATGCTCAGGTCTAGTTAATTACTCTAACCAATTTACATGCTCAACTTCCAATTGAGTTAATGACTCTAGTGAATTAATATGTTCAAGTAATAATTTTCAATTGGGATCCTAATTAATTGACAAGTAAACAAGCTTAAGGTCTAACTAATTACTCTAATCAACATGCTCGAGAAGGTTATAACATAAGTTAATTTAACTAATTATTTAACGTGCTTTGGTTAACTAGTTAATTAGTTGATCTACGAAAAATTGATTGACATGCTCAGGATTCTAGTTAGTCAACAATTAAACAGGCTCAACTTGTAGTTAATAACTTAGTTAATTATCACAAGTGATTAATAGCTATTGTTATAATTATCATTCTACTTGGTAAATTAAACGAGCATAAGTTAAAGCGGTAAAACTAATTACACAAGGATATAAATCAAATGCAACGAAACAATAATGAAGGAAACGACAGTTTGTAATTAACCTAAGGATATTAAACTAAACACAGCAGGGCAATGTTAACTAAATGTTGCGGCAAGTAAAACTTCAACAAATACAACATCTATAAATTTTTCCAAAACATAGTCATAGTCTTAGTTCATCGTTCTTCACCATTTTAGACTTATGGTTCATCACTCTATACTTTACAGCAACCATTATCAACCAACAATATCAACTAACAGTAAAGGGAACTACACACTTAATAAGGAAAACCAACAAGGAATAACATCAGTTATATCATCCAAGGAAATATCACAAAGTTAACAATAATCTACACTATCTATCAAGGGAAATATCTAATAGCAAGGAAATAACAGTAAATCACCCAAGGGAATTCTACAGAGCATCAATAATCTACCACTCACGCACTCTACTTGTGGGTAGGGCCTCCACTAGGCAAGACATGACCATTTCCTTACCTCAAATCTTTATTGCGTTTGGCACCGAATCTTCATCCTCTATCTCTTTCCGATACCTTCACAATTAAAACATTTATCCATTAATAACTTCTCACTTAATCCTATAAACTTTAACACTTAGAAATTCCAATATTATCAACTTAGCAACCGAATATAATTTCTCATTCTTCCCCTCATTTCTCCATAACTTAGAAGTAATAATCAACACCAAGAAACAACCTTTCATCAATAAATAGCTAAGTCTTAATGGTTTATCAATTCATAGATTATCCACAAACCACAACAAAGTATAAATTCGCAACCACACTAAATCCAACATATTCGTACTCTAGGGAATAATCAACAAAAGGTGTTTCATTATTCTTTATCCAAACATTAGATTAGCAGCCTAAACAAGTTAATACCTTATCTCCAGCAACTAGTACCAAAACAATTTCTCATTTATTAACATTCAGACAATCACACGACACATATTCAAGGAACTAGATCCAACCAAACAGTAGCTAATTATCCTACAGCAGCATACACTCAACATTATCGTTCACAAAACCAAGTAAATAATCCATGATGTTCAACAGAGAGAGTGTTCATACAGTACTAACCCAATAAGAAAGCATTGATCCTAACCAAACCACACAGATAGCATAAATTCAATTATTATCCAATAATCTGTAATTCGTCAAGCAGAATCAACCAAGGCTATCACAACCAAAGGGGAAATATCATCCAACAGACTAACAACTATCAGTGGAAGATCTAGTTACCTAAAGCCCGAGACCACAATCCAGCTCATCCTCACGCTCTGTCCATCACAGCTTCCCTCCTTCTTTTCTTCAGATTTCCCAACCCTCTCTGTCTTATCTCTATATATCAACGCCAAAAAGGGACACTCTCTGCCAATTCCCAGAAGGCAGAGAGCACGCCTGACCAAACACTGCCCAGCTATGCCCTACGATGTCCCCTCTGTCGATTTCATCCAGAGCCAGAACAAGGAGAAAGGTCAATTTAGACCGAACAAGACCCAGTCGTTCCTCCCAAACCGCCAGCCCTTGCCATCAACCCGAGATGTCACTCGCTACCATCCCGACACCGAAAATGGATCCCTGCCAACGCCCAATGGACAAAAAGCAAAGGAGGAGGAAGAAAGTGATGGAACCTACCTCAGCTCAAAGCTGGAATCATCACGGCAAAGGCTCCAATCTCAAGCCCAAGCTATGAATCGCGTCACCGTTCTTCATCGCCCGTAGCCGCTCACCTGGCCAACACCATCGCAAAGGAGCTACCCGAGGTCTAGGCGAGCCTTTGCGTCATCCCTCATCTCCTGATCATCTCCCTCCCTCGCTCTCTCTTCTCATCTCCCTACTCTCTCACGTTTTAGGTCTCTCCCGCTAGAATGGCCCGAGGCCATCCATTTAACACATTGGACTAGTTTGAAATGGACCAGTTCAGCCAATCCCCGAACCATTTCTTCTTCTTTTAATTTTCCTTTTCAATTATTTATCTCCATCATTATAATGTAATTTATTAAATTAACTTTTATATTAATTACCTAAATCTCAATTTTATTTATTTTAATTCCATAAATCATAATCTTACGAATACATCATTGGTAATACCCCGATAATTATATAATTATCCAAATTAAAAGTCGAGGTATTACAAAGCCTCCAGCTTTGAACTCCAATGGTCGTCGCTTTTGGTATTTCTACTTCTTCATATGTTTGGAGGCTCATTCTAGATAGGCGTGAGATATTTCAACATTTTACTTTCATTTTTTGGAAAGTAGTATGTCTTTGGACAACTCTACAAATATGGTTATCCAGTGTAACAGCATTTCCATAAACAATTTCATGTGTGACATAAAATTTAAGAATATAAATGAAATGAATTATTTCACTATTGGAAATTTATATATTGTGTAGTGCAGGATTATATTTTCAATAAAAATTTGGGATTTATTAAGTGAGTTACAGAATGAGGAAAGCTTGAGTGAAGAATTGTATTTTTAATAAAAATTTGGTATTTATTAAGTTATGGAATGATGAAAGCTGGGTGCGAAAAGAAATTTGAAAGAATTGAAAGTCCATGGAATGATTATATTTTAATGAAAATATGAGATTTATTAAGTAAGTTATAAAATTAGAAAAAATAAGTGTGGAAAGAAGTTGGGTAGAATAATGTGTAAGTGTTGGCAGAAGGATCCCACGGAATGAAATATATATGTGGAAGCATCTATGTCTGTGGGTGAGGTGTTCACGAAAGAAATGTATATGTGGCGGACAGGGATTGACTGGCAATATGGAAGCGTTGGAATCTACATAAGCGTTAGGGTTTGCGAAAGTATTAGTGTCCGTAGGAGTCAGATGTCCACAACAGAAATATATACATGGTAGACAGTTATTGGAGACAACAGGGAGAAGTTAGTATCCACATAAGCATTCATGTCCAAGGAAGTGAGATGTTTGTGCAGAAAATGTATACGTGGCGGACAGTTATTGGTGACAATGTGGAGGAGTTAGTATCTGCGAAAGAATTCATGTACGAGGAAGTGAGATGACCGCGAAGGAAATATTTACATTACGAACAGCTATTGGCGACAATAAAAAGGAGTTAGTATCCGTGGAAGCAATAGTGTCCGGGGAAGTGAGATTTCAACGAAGGAAATGTATATGTGTCGGACAGTGATTGACGAATAGCTTAAGAGGGATCTGCGGGATGAGGTATCCGCAAAAATGTTGGTGTGTATAGAAGCATTGGTTTTTGCAAGAGAGAGATATCCTTAAAAGGATGTGTATGTAGCGGATAGCGATTGGCAAATAGTTTAAGAAGGATTCGAGAGATGAGGTGTCCACAAAAACGTAGTGTCCACTAAAGCGTTGGTGTCTATGGGAGAAAGGTATCCACAAAAGGATATGTACGTGGTAGATAGAGATTGGCATATAATTTAAGTAGGATCCGTGAGATGAGGTATCTACAGAAACATTGGTGTCCACAGAAGCATTAGTGTCCACAGAAGCATTGGTGTCTGAGGGAGAGATATCCGCTCAAGGATATGTGTACATGAAAGATAGCAGCAGACAATTTAGGAGGGATCTACGGGATGAACGTTCCATAGAAATGCTAGTGTCCACAGAAGCGTTGGTGTCTATAGAAGCGTTGGTGTCCGTAGAAGTGTAAAATGTGAACGTCGCAGATTGTTATTAGAGGACAAGGTGAGTGGATATCTATTGCGGAAGCTCATGCGCTCGCTGCAGCTATACGAGATAGATTCAAAATGCATTTTGAGCTACAATTAGATTTTTGAACTACTAATAAGGAAACGATAATTTGAATGTGTTTTTCGCGGGATTCTCACACTGAAAATTTATAAATACGAGGGTTGGGGAGAAACCCTAATCACCCATGAGCCATGAAGTCTGATAGTGTCATGACCCAGAGATGGACCTAACAAAAATGATGGCTAATGCAACGTGATCCTCGGAGAGAAGCCAATTGCCCAGCCCAAGGCTAGGTTGTCAACGAAAGTCTTAATATAAAAATAAGCTCAAAACCCAAAACAAATAGGTCAAGATCCACAGAGTGATTAACAAGAGTTATAGATAGAGTAAAAATCAATAAAGACAAAATATTGTGCATAAAATGAAAAATTCAAAACTAATTTTAACAAAACTAATACAAGACCAAAAATTCCCACTGAGCGCAGCAGGGAGAAAGCAAGAGGAAACCCAAATCCAAAGTAACGACACCTTGAACGTCATACCAAACCGCCACGACCTAAACTTGGGATGGAGGGGAAGCTGGGGTGAGTGACTAATTCAATAAAGAAATCTATATTAAATGCAATGCATGGAAAAACTGATTTTACCTTTCTAAGAAAAACATGGTTAAATGTATCTTTTTATCGTACATGCACTTTTTAAGTCACATTTAAAAAATATTTCATCATTTTATCCAAACACAGGGCCCACGGGCCATCGCTGAGGCATTTTGCAAAATGTGTTCTATACATAGACAATTATATCATAAAATAGACCTATATCATTTTTTGTTCAAAAAAATCATCAGTAAAAAGGGATGGTCACACGAGGACCCATCCGGCACACAACATAGAAAGGTGGTCATCGGTCTATAGCAACACCTCATGAGTCTGAAGAACAAGGTGTCTGTAGTCCAGAGACTAAGCGGCAACACCATACCTATAATCCACAATAAGATGACTAAATACCCTGATCAGGTTTAAGGATTTGAAACCCAAGGATCGTGTTAACACTACCCTATTACACATTTCAACTTTAGGAATTCAAAACCCAGGGACATGTTACCAATGCTCCATTACCCATTTTGCATATGCATATAAGCAATCTTCACGCAGTAAAAGATGCATAGGATAGCCTCGTGATGCTTTGATACCAAGATTGTCCAAAGCATCGAGAGGATTCATCCACCTAGATATAAAGATAACCAAAAAATTAGAATGCCATGTACGATAAATTAAACATGAGAAAACATTCGTATATATACGTAAAAACAGACATGTTGTCGAACAGTCCCCGTCGAATTTTCATATGTGGCAAGCCACAAAATAATGGTTTGAAAACCATGATACAACGCAGTGTATAAAGTATAAAAATCCTTACCTCTATGACGACAAAAGCCTAGCCGACCAACCACAAGAACCGTCGGACAGAAGTATCGAAATCCTTAAAATTGTCAAAACCTAAGACATAATATACATCAAAATCCCCACCATCGCACTAGAGATAAAGGATAGATCCTAAATCGAGGCAAGGAACCCAAATCGATATGAAACGACAAATGACCTCTAATCTAGGCTAGTCATACATGCATCGACATAAAATTTGAAAATTTAAATCAATACGTACAACTTTCGAAACTCTCAAATTAATAGACTTCTAAAATTTATATAAGGAATAACTTCTATTAATCCAATATAAAGATCTCTTCATTTCAACATTCAAAAATAAAATTTTGACCTCACCTCGATATATGTGCTAAATGATCCAGATGGAATTTCAAAAAATGCAGGCCACCAACACGTTGAGAACGTCGAAACAAGTCAAGAAATGGGGTTCGTTAAATTTTCTGACGTAAAAGTCAAAGTCAATGTTAATAATCAACACTTACATCACCTGACTCTGTCATCAGCCAACGCCACATCAACTGCTGATGTCAATGCCACATCATCACTCTGGGAACAAGCAACGGTGATTTTTTTGGTGACAGCAAACGGCATTGGATTGGAATGAGAAGGGTTGGGTTTTAAAGGTTTCAAACTTTTGAATCTAATGGTGGCATCAAATTTTGAGACAACGCTTGGAATGGCAAGGGTCTATGATTAAAAGCACAATCGTAACTTTTCTAATGAAGCTTTCAAAGCATATCCAGCCATGGATTCGATCGATGTTTGGGTCTAAACTATACTCCTTGCCAAGAGCTTTCCAACTGTAGGTCAAACGTCATGATTAGATGTTGATATCATCGTTGATGAGCATTTAAAGTTTCGATCAAAAATTTTTCGGTGACAATTTTGACAGTCTCATTCTCCCAAACGAAGCCGCAAGTTTTTATGCATAATATATCAAATCGAAGCTCGCAATGCGAACTATCAATTAATGGTAGAGGTGTCAAACACCTCACCCAACGCGAATTTTGCTAGCGTTAGAAAGATACTATTGGAGTGAGAAATACAAAAGAGAAAAGTGAGAGTGATAATGACCAGGAGAGAGAGGGTGAGTGATAATGACATAAAGTAAGAAAATGAATACGAGAGATAATGAATATGAAATAGAAATAGAATGAGAATATGGATGGAAAAATTTTGAAAAACAAAAAGAGGGAATATGTAAAAGAAATAATTAAAAAAATAAAAATAATTAATTTAATACATATAATAATTATAAAATATATTATATAAATTAAATAAATACTGATTTTACATAAATAAGCTATGCTATCTCGAAGCCCCATAATTTAATTTAAATTTATCGAACATAATCACACAATTCAAACCACACGATGACACACAAATCCACCAAGTTTGTCTATTTGACCGAACCCTTACACGTGGTCAAAGAGCCACAACATGCGGCAAGAACCCGGTCAACATAAAAAAAATTTGACCTAGATTGAAGAGAAAAAAATTTACTTAAAAAAATGTAAAATCCAAAAAATTGAGAGTTTTACAAGTAGAATTTTCTCTCAAACTCTCTGAAGGTATGTATTCTACAGTTAGGACTTCATATAATGAGATGGGCAACAATGATGAACGATGAAAATTAGGGAGCTGTTTCTTAGTCCTTGAAATAGAGTAGTTGATAAATTTTCATCTTTTTTATTAACTCGATGCTTTTTATGTATCTCAAGGGAGACAAATGTGCTGGAACAAAGGTTGGATATTGTGATTGAACATACATCAATAAGAATTCCCGGTAAGTGATATTTATATGCGTTTGGCATTTGGCCTATAGCACAAAGTGCTAGGGCATTCTATGGTTATGATAATTGTTCTGTTTGTGATGCCTATGAACTGTTGATCAATGATATGTTTACTACTTGCTATTTACTATTAAGTTTGAGACGTTGAACTGTTGATCGAGGATATGCTTACTGCTCATTTTTTACTGTTTATGTTTAAGATGTGAATCAAGGATATGCTTAATGTTATTTTATATTATGTTTTACATGTAAGATCACATATATATTTCATGCATCATGAACAATGTTTTCATTAAGAAAGAATGAAATACAAACTGAATAAACATAAATAGTCATTATGGACAGGGTTCAAGTTGGATGTCTTGTATAAGGTGGACCTAATGATGTCACTGTTTCCTCTAGACTGAATTACCCACAATGACTAAACTATTGAGTGGAAGAAAAAATAATGATAACTAAAAAAGAAACTGTTTTTACAAACTGCATCTCTTACCAAGCGTTGAACTCATATATAAACTTTGTGATGTAGGTGAAGATACTTTTGATGAGACATAATGAGGAAATACGTGAAGCTTGCAGGCAATGGATAATTTTCATGGGCAAGGCTATGACGTTGTAGTAGCAAAGTTCACCCATGGGTGAAGACTTCATAAAAGTATATTGAAAAAGAAAGACCTTTTATCTTAATTGTTCTTTTAAATGTTTGAATTTAAATTAAAATATACTAATATTTATGTTTATTTTATGTTAGGTTTCACTACATTTGGATTTTAAATGAGATTTCTTTTAAGACTTCTACTGTATTATTTTAAAGTCATGATTTAAATGGATTTTTTTTATAAAAAAAAAAACAAGAAAAAGAATTTACGCTATGGTGCGTTACATCCCAAGTGTGTGGCATAGTTGGTTGCCATACGTAGACTACCTCAAATGGACTCATTCCTATTGAAGAACTCTTCTAACAATTTGATGCACCTCAAAGCCCGTTCACTCGAGCTTGAGCAAAAGAGTTTCTAATGTCTTTATTTATTTTGTAGCTGTCTCTTTCCTTGCTAGCATGGAGGAGAATATTAGTAATTATACAAAGAGGAGTCCATGCATTTGAATAAGTGGAAGTCAAGCAAAAGTATGGTGGACTTTACAAATCCGCCTAGAATTTGACCTCCGAACATGCATGGGTACTTCTGGCATTCTGGAAAATTTTATATCAGAATACATTCTTCATAAAGATTGTAGCCAACATTCTAAGCTTTCCAGAATGTGCTTTTGTAGTAAATGTGGAGCTTATTTGCTATGTCAAACACTACTTTAACAGAGGGATAAAAACCAGCCAAGGACTTTTTTTGTGTGTTTTATTATTTTAAGGTTACTTTTGTAATTTGGTTTTGCGGGCATTTTTGTAATATGTGTTAGGGCTTCTTTGGAGGGGATTTTAGCCTCCCTAATGAAGCCCTAACTGAACCATTTTGAAGGATTACTAGCAGCTGTTTCAGCTTGTTTTGGAGCTCTCTCCAAAACTCCAATCGGATTCTTGCCAAGGTCTCCACCGACGGCTAGTTTTCTAATAACTTCCTTCCTCAAGTTTGTTCACTATTGGAAGTTGGATTTCATACTATGTTTCTCCTAGAAACTTGCTCTAGTTTCTCATCCAGAGAGGTGAGCCAGAATAGTGGAAAGAAAATGAGCTGGAGAGGCTTTGTATACAAAGTCCATTGAAGTCACTGTTCTCGGCTATGGACAATCTGCAGACCACTCATAGGTTCTATTTCTGTTCTATTTGATTTACTTCATATTTTGTTCTTTAATTTTTAAGGTTTGAACCTCTCTAGCTTGTGGTGAATTGAAGATATTTTGGATGAATTTTAGATTCGAATTATGGGTTTTATGCATTGTTGTTTGAGACTAGTCGAAACTGTTTTATTGGTTCTGTTTTCAGCACAGAGTACTATTGTGTGCGTAACTTTTGTTACGTTGCAAATTGAAGATAACTTTTGTTACGTTGCAAATCTATCAGAGTTTAATTCTCTGATAGATTGAGGTCTCCTGCAAATTTGGAATTAATTGGATCTCTGAACTGAAAGATATATTATTTTAAAATGGGTTTCTGAATCTGTTCTATTGGTTCTCTTTCCGGATAGCATTTTGTTAAATACATAACTCCATCACCTTTGTGATTTATTCCAAGATTTGTGGTGGTGATCTTTGTATTGGTGATTTCTAATTCTCCTACAAATTTGGGAGTAATTAGCTGCATGCATTAAGAGCTATCGTCAACTCAATTTCAGTGATCTGTTTTTGGAGATAGCCAATTCGCTCTTGCCTTGATTGCGAATTCTTGTATCCCGTGGTGCATCACAATCAAAGCAAAAATATGTCACATCAAGCAAATTTGGAAAATTCTTCTAGTTAGTGTTTATAAAGTGTCATAGATATTCTTCAAGCAGGCTAATGAAGCGCCCTGTCTGGCCATGAGTTTGAGGGTGATAACTGGAAGAGATATTCAAATTCGATCCAAGTAATTTGAATATTTCCACCCAAAAGGACCCAGCGAATCTGGCATCTTTGTCGCTAATATACTTCAAGGTATCCTCCATAACTAAACAATAGTTTTGAAGAAAAGTTGTGTTATTGTTTCTGTAAAGTAGTGTTTTGGAGAGGCAATGAATGTAGTATACACTTAAAAGTGATCGAAAATCACTAAGTTTGCTTCAAGGTCATTAGCAAATGGCAAGTTTGAGATGAAGTCCAGGGATATGCTCTCCCAAGGTCGTCGAGGGTGCTGATGTCAATGGCTGACATGGTAGATGAGGTCAGCGTTGAATGTTGATTGTTGATTGTTGACTTTGACTATTGACTTTGACTATTATATTGACAATTTGACCATGTTTTTGAACTTCTTAACTACACCAAAAAAATGAACAGACCTCATTTTATGATTCATTTCAATGTTTCGAACGTGCTGGTGACCTTCATTTGTTGAAATTCCATTCCGATTATTTAGCACATATATGGAGGTGAGGTCAAAAGTATATTTTAAATATTGAAATGAAATAATCTTTATATTTGGTCAATATGAGTTATTCCTTGGATAAATTTTGGAAGTCTATTAATTAGAGTGTTTAAGAAGTTGTACATATTCTATTTAAATTTTCAAATTTTGTCGCCAATACACATATGACTCTAAATTTTGAGTCATTTTTCATTTCTATTGGACCGTATGCGAACATAAGAGGGGAGGTGAATTAGGCGTGCTAAACTTTTTTCATGCGATATTTATTATCTCTAATCCCTAAGTGATTTAACACATTCAATACATATAATTAATAACAAATAATAAGAGTTAAGGGATAGAGAGAATGCAAACCAAATTTGTTCACGCAGTTCGACAACTCCGGCTTATGTCTGCACTCCAGGTTTCTGACATGGAGATCCTTAAACCCAATAACCACCCAATATTCTTCGGACGTCACCCTTTCACTTATCATTTGAGTACAATAAAAGGTAAAACTAAAAATCCTAACTCTCCCAAATATAAAATCTCAAATTTGAGAGTTAGTGAGTTAGATTTGACACTCAATTTGTTGAGAGAACATGAGTAAAAATTTTGACAGCATTTTGAAATGGTTCTCTTTTGTTTCATCTTCATTCAGAGTGTCTTTATTTATAGAAAATCGCCTGATCGATCGACCTTTTTCATTCGATCGACCACCATCCGACCATTGGAATGTTACTGTTGTGAAATCCAATCAGGTAGATCGACCACTTTGTCCCCGGTCGACCCTTCTTCACAATCCAAAAACTGGCTCAAATTTGTCCATTTTTTCAGTCAACAACTTCTACACCGGTCGACCACTTTTCAGTAGTTTTAGCATGGTGAGCAATCTGTCTAGTTTTCTAGTCGACCACTTCTCATCTAGTCGACCACTTCTCTGTAAAATGGAATTTTGGAGCTCTTTGTAATATTTGTGGTCGACCACCTCTAAACTGGTCGACCACCTCTAAACTGGTCGACCGTCTCTTCATGTTTTTAAGTAAAATGGTCGACGGCCTCTATGCTTTAGTTTACCACTTCTTCACATTTTGCATTTTTTGAATCCTCTAAGTCTCAATAATCATTCTATAGGCTACATGGACTTAGGCAAACACATTAGTAAGCAATAATACCCGAATTAAGGGTATTTCCAATAACGAATAAACGTATTTACTTAATTCAAACAAATGTATAATAAATAACTTAATTATACAAATAAAATTTTCATCATTAAAATAAATAACCTAATGTTTATTAAGCCAATAGTTTCATAACGATTTAGGTTCTCTGTCTCGATTTAGGATCTATCTTTTATCCCTAATGTGATGCTTGGGATTTTGACATTGATTATGTCTTAGGTTTTGACGATTTTACGAATTTTTCTACCTGTGTCTGACGGCACATGTAGCTAGTCTACTAGGCTTCTGTCATCATCGACGTAGGGATTTTTATACTTTATACACTACATTGCATCATGGTTTTCAAACTATTATTTTGTGGGTTGCCACATATAAAAATCTGACGGGAATTGTTGGACAACACGTTTGTTTTTACGTATATGTACGTATGTTTTCTCACGTGTAATTTATCATATATAGTATTTTGATTTTTGGTTATCTGTATATATGGGTGGATGAATCCTCTTAATGTTTTGGGCAGTATTGGTATCAAAGCATCACGAGGTTATGTCATGCATCTTCTACTGCGTGAAGATTGCTTATGTGCACGTGTGAAACGGGTAATAGGGCATTGGTGACATATCATTGAGTTTTGAATCCCTAAAATTTAAATAGGTAAGAGGACATGGTGATGTGATCTTGGGGTTTCGAATCCCTAAACATTATCAGGGTATTTAGTTATCTTGTCGTTGATTATACGTATGGTGTTGTCGCTTGGTCTCCAGACTACGGACACCTTTTTCTTCAGACTCATGAGGTGTTGCCATGACAGATGACCACCTTTCTATGTTGTGTGTTGAATGGGTCCTTATGTGACAATCTCTTTTCGTTGATGATGTTTTTTAATGAAAAACGATGTAGGCCTTTTTTATGATATAGTTGTCTATGTATACAGTGCACTTTGCAAAAGCCTCATCAATGGCCCGTGGACCCTATTTTTTGGATAAAATAATGAAGTGGTTTTTAAAAGCGATTTAAAATGTCGATGTACAATAAGAAGATACATTTAACCAGAAAGGTAAAACCAGTTTTTCCATACATTGCATTTAATATAGATTTCCTAATTGAGTTAGTCACTCAGCCCAATAACACCACCCCCCCCCCCCCCCCCACATCCCAGGTTTAGTTCGTGGCGGTCTGGTATGACATCTGAGGTGCGGTTACCTTGGATTTGGGTTTCCTCCTGGTGTCTCCTTGTTGCCCTCGGTTGGAATTTTTCTTTCTTGTATTAGTTTTATTAAAATTATCATGGTATTGAATAACTTCATTTCCTGAACAGTATTTTCTCTTTGTTTATTATTACACTATCTATAACTCTTGTTGATCACTTTATGGATGCTGGCCCATTTGTTTTGGGTTTTGGCCTTATTTTTATAATAAGACTTCTGCTGATAATCTAGCCTTAAACTGGGCAATCGGGTCCTCTCTGAGGATCGGGTCGCTTGACCAGACATTTCTATCAGACTCACCTCCGGGTCATGACACATATGCAATGGGATGACCATCCTATAGTAAGACTCTTCCTAGTGCAAAGCTATATGCATCAATTTCCACTTCAAATGATTTTGTAACATCGACTAGAGCTAGAACTGAACTTTGCATCATGGCTTTCTTCAAATTAGTGAAAGCTTTCAAGCATTCTTGATTCTACTCCCAAATGACTTCTTTCTTTAAAAGTTCAGTGAAAGGTGCAGTCCTCTTAGACAATCCCTTGACAAAGTATCTACAATAATTTGCATGCTCGAAGAAGGAATGCAGTTCTATAACTTAAGTGGGAACATTTCAATCTTGGATGGTTTTGACCTTCTCAGCATCCATGTGTAAGACACCCTTGCTCACTGATGTGACTGAGAAATTCAATACTTCTCTGAGCAAAGGAGCATTTTTCTTTCTTCACATATAGTTTATTTTGTTTCAATATCTCGAAGACTAGACGAAGATAAACTTTATGTTCTTCTAGGGTCTCACTGAAGATCACAATGTCATCAAGATATACTACTATAAATTTGTC
Source organism: Begonia loranthoides (assembly GCA_022433065.1). Taxonomy (NCBI): domain Eukaryota; kingdom Viridiplantae; phylum Streptophyta; class Magnoliopsida; order Cucurbitales; family Begoniaceae; genus Begonia; species Begonia loranthoides. The sequence goes on from CM039471.1 coordinate 15,062,574, forward strand.
AAGGAATTCATGAAATACTTAGTTCATAAGAGTAAAAAATATTGTTCGACCATTAATGGCATCACCAAAAATTCAAAAGCATCATATCTAGTCACACAAGTCATCTTTAGCTCATCATCTTTAGCAATTCTAACTTGATAGAAACTGGAACATAAATCAAACTTCCTAAAATACTTTGTCTTGTATAGCTGATCAAAGAGATCTATGATTGATGGACTACAAGATCCATTCACAAAAACAAGGGCCAAGGTCTCACCAACACCTTCCTTTCCAACCATTTAGAAGGTAACTCATCAATGGCCCAAATGGAAAAGCTACCAACCCAAGAAGACCAAGGGAGGCCCACACTTATTCTACTATGGAAGGAGCCCAAAAAAGACAAGCTTGAAGTGCAAGAAAGGCCAAAAGAAATAGAGATATAGAACTGGACAAATGAAGGCAGATTGTTGCTTGAATATCTCAACCATCCAAGTGGCAAAACTTGATGAGAAAGTAGCTGCCAAAATCCACCAAAACTTGGAGCCAAAGCCAACAAAAAATAGTTAAATAATCATTTTAGAAAGTTATCTAAACTTAGTATAGTAATCGGCCAAGTATGACTGAGTATTAGTTTGTTTTCCTTTATTGTTATTTTCTATTATATACTTCGTATTTGCCTATATAAAGTCACCTAGTATGTGTGTTTTAGACATTGAAGTTTGATTATTAAAAAACTTTTGCTTTCTTTTTTCAATCCTTTGGTGAGTTACATCCAAACTCTTTATGTGTGTTGCATCACAAATTAAACTAACTTTGCAAGTTGAGTGAGCTCTCTTATTGGTATCCATACTCTTACTTCTTGAAGGAAGAGCGTGTGAAGATGTGTCTAACTCTCAAGGGGAGTTTCATTGGCAAAGTCATCCATACGGAGTGCTAGTTGCAACTACTTGCTATTTTCGGCCAATCAATTTCTCTAAAGCATATTTCCAAATCTGTGGTGTTTCCTATTCTTATTTTTGGAGGAGTTCTTCTTCATTCATCAAGGAAATTGTGGTTCAAATTTCAGAGAGAAAGCTTCTAAATCGAAGGAGATAATGGTTTCCAAAGCCAGACTTTCCAAAGGAGGATTTGTGGCAATTTAAGGAAGTTCTTCAACCAGCCACTTGCTGTTCCTTCAACCGATTGACCGCTCATCCAACAACATAGTCTCAAATGTTTGAATTTGTCATTTTTACACCGTTGCTGATCAATCGCTATTTTTCCTCCAATTTTGCAACTGATCGTTTGTGGCCATTCTCGACCTATGTTGATCAACCACCTTATCTCCATCATTCCATAATTGGTTGTTCACACTTCTTCAACAACTCAACTACTCAACAGGTTATTTCTTTCACCCTTCTGCGGGTGCATCAATGATGAGTGAAATTGGATACTTGTTACATATAGTGACCTTGTTGAGGGCTCAATAATCGATACACAGCCACAAGCTACCATTATTCTTCTTCTAGAACAATACAGGTGCTCCAAATGGTGTTTTTGCTAGTCTAATGAATCTTGCTTCAATTAGTTCATCAAGTTATTTTCTTAACTCTATGAGTTTTGGTGGGGTCATTTTGTAAGGTGCATTTGTAGGGGGTTTAGTTATCGGGATCAATTCAATTTGATGATTGATATCCCGGCATGAGGGTAGTGACTTTGCCAAGCATTTTGACATAGTATCCTTGTACTCTTCTAGTACTTCTATAATTTCTAGTGGCACTACTTCTTCTTTTCCTTTATTTGTAACTAAAGAAACAATGATATAGGTCAGATCTTGATTTTTCAGTCCCTTCTTGAATTGCATTACAGAGATCATCTTTATGTTACTGGTGTTTGGTTGTTTAAGGATTGTGAGGATCATATTGGATTGTTCCATCAAGAATTTCAACCCTAGTATAGTATCAAAGCCATCCATCTGTGCCACAAGAAAATCAATTGACCTCATACATGAATTGAGTTTCAATTGAGCTCTTCTTACAGCCCTAAGTACTAGCATTGCTTTTACATTAACTATCTTCATCTTTTCAGCATTCTTTTCAGGTCTCGGTGGCAAGCTTCCCTTTCTATTATAAAATTATGAGTGGCTCCCAATTAGATCATAGTGCTTTTGACGACCTTATTATTGACAAGGGTCTCCACATACATGAGGTCTTTATTAGGGTAAGCTCTTCCATCTGTTGTTGAACTGCCGATAAGAAAGTCATTGTCCCTACTTTAGCAACTTCTATCACTCTTCTTCAACAACTCCCTCAGCTGTGTTGTCATTATGAATTGAAGCTTATAGAGCTGTTAGTGTTGGCTGATATGGGCATTTATCAACTCGATGAGATTCCTTGCATAAGAAACATGACATAGGTATATTCATTGGTCTCTAACTACTAGTTCCTTTTTATGTTTATTGGCCCTCCCTTTGGACATATGGCTTCCTTTTAGTAGTGCTTATATTCAGTCTATGGAACTTTGTATTGTTTGAATTGTTGAAAGGGTTCTTCTTTTGCCAAGACTCTCATTGGCATAATCAAATAATCGTTTTGATGCAGGGAGAGCACTCGAGAGACTCTACACTCTCTGTTCATATAGTTTTGTTATGGCCCATGCTTTTAGCCCTTTGATAAAAGTGAAGAGCTTGTCTTTTTTGAACATGTCTCATACATTAAGCATGAGGCCTGAGAACTGTTTAACATATTCACGAATACTACCAGTCTATTTTAGTTTTTGTAGTAATCGACAAACATTGAATTTGGCATTTTCAAGAAAGAACTAATCCTTTAGCTATCTCTTGAGATCTTCCCATGTATTATAACACATTCACCATTATAGATGTCATTACATTTCGATCTCCACCAAAGCTTTGCATCCCCAGTAAGATGTACTGTGGCCAAGGTAACCTTTGATTCTTCGTCAGTTCTAATTACCTTGAAATATAGTTCTATATCAAAAATGAAATTTTTTATTTCTTTAGCGTTGCAAGCTCCCCCAAAGGATTTTGGCTCTTGGATTTTCACTTAATTAAATTCAACTACAATTGAAGCTTGAGATTGATTTCCCATTGCTCTCATATTGATGTTCAATTTGATGTCTATTTTTGCAAACTCGACTTTGAGAGTTTCGAACATTGTTTTGAAATATTCTGTCATTGTTTTGATGTTTATAGCATTTGTGGAGCTCTCTCCACTGTTTAGCTCTTTTCCTTTCTCTTGTCAGGATTGGAGGTTCTCCACCCGATCCATCATTTCTCATATCGAGATGGTGTCTATTTTGTTGTGTACATCATCAATCTCAATAGGAAATTAAGACATTTCCTTCCTTTGTTCCTCCAAAAAAAATGAATGTTATCTAGAATTTCTTATAGATATCTCATCTCTTCTTCTAGCTCGGCTAAGCACTCGAGCTAGTTTGACGATGAATTCGCTTTCTCTGATGAATTCTTTCTTAGCATGATTCCTTGAAATTTGAGCCAACCTAGCTCTAATACCAACTGTCATTGTCCTTCCTTTGAGGAAGTATAGAGGAGTTGTGTGATACTCATTATCGAGAAAAATAACGAGTCTGCCTATGAGGTGTGCCAACGGCATCGATTACTAACAACGTTAAAGTGAGCTTTGTGTCAAACGAACGATTAGTATGCAAGCAAGATTAATTAAGAATAGTGACATTGAGTATAAAAAGAGTTTGTATCTAAAAAAGGATTTCATTCATTGGCAGCAAATTACATCAGTGATTAGAGGGTTTATGTGTGATCATGTCTCTCCCCTCTAAAGAGCAATCTACACCATCTCCACCATGGCAGGAGTATACGTGCTATGGTGGTGAGAAGTCACTTGCCTGAAACTGAAAGAAAAAAAATACAAGTGAATAACATAAATGGAAATAAATCTACCCTAACAGTGTGGGCGGTCATGGACAACATCTCCTAAACAAGTCCAGACCCTTACACTCAGCTCGTTAAGGCTTATTAGGCTCGTTTAGTCAGATCGGCTTGGCTTGGCTTGGCTTGACTCGTTTGACTCATGACCCACGACCCTTTCACATTCCAAAGGGGACCCAACATATAATGAGGAACAACTCAACCCATAAACGAAACTAAATTAACCTACCCTTTTTAACTTATAAATTATTTAGGCAGTGGAAGATTTGAACAAAACTTAAATAGTCAGGACCTAATTAACAGGACTAATCTAAAGGTTCATTAGTAACATTAAAATAAAGTGATAATAAGTCCAAAATAAAAGAGTAAAATAATTAAATTCTAATACAAGTTTAAATTAAGTCCCAATCTCACAAATAAAACTCTCAAAGAGAAAATACTGAAGTAAAAAAGTCTCACCCAGCTCACTCCTATGTTAGTAACTAGAGATCCTCCAAACTAAATCCTAAGAGAAATATCGTTGGGGTGAGTTGACTAAACTCAATAGAGGTAAAATCTTATATTCAACAATATAATAAAATAGGGGAGCATGCCAAATATAAAGTTTCATTTCAAAACTAGTGTAAAAAAATTAGACAATAGTGCAAACATTGAAAATATTTCACTATAGTATGGTACATGCATAAAATAGGCCTTACAATGTATGAGTGAAAATGGAGTCACACATAGGCTTCAAGTACACCATGTCATGGGCATATAGTAGCGGCAATACTTGGCGATCGCTTAGCCACAAAAATAAGACATTGATCAGCTTTAAGGTTTTGCGCCCAGGGACATGGCACAATCAATTGTCTCATTACTCTAGTTAACACAAACAAACACATCCTCCTATGGTCAAATGTGCATAAAGAAAACAAAAACCTTTCACGGGTCAATCAAACTTAGTTCACTCGACCATGATGATCAATGAATAAAAATATGCATGCTCAAATAAAATGTGTCTAGTAAAAAGTACATATATAGTATAAAAACTGATAAGCCATAAAAATAGACTTGCCCAATCAAACTTGGTTCACTTGACCAAGATAATCAATAAATAAAAATATGAATGTTCAAATAAAATATGTCAAGTGAAAAATACATAAATAGTATAAAAACCAATCAACCATAAAAATAGACTTACCATGAGAACACATCTCAAAATAATATTTGTAAAATCATCATATGTTGGATATAAAATAAACATTTACCTCAACTAAGCCTATCAACCCAAAGTCCAAGCAGCAATAATCCAAATAGTCAGAACCTCTCATTAATCTTTTGAATCTATCAAAATATACATATTCAAATCAATTTACTTTTCTAACCTTTTAAAAAATTTCATTGGAACATATAACCAGAATAGGAACCAACTTGAGAAACTCACGGAACAATCCCTAAAAATAACCAATTTTTAGAATTTGGTTCGGACATCCCTCCATCAAATACCCTTCACCTTGTTAAAAATTCGGTTGATCATGGATTGTGTCCAGATGTCTGCTCCTCATGCTTCGTCCTCTCTACCCACTTCCATGAAAGTTCTCACTTCCGTTGACATATGGAGTAAAATCCACATTTTTGGATTTTATATTTTTCTGAGTAAAATTTTTACATTAATCAAGGTCAAATTATTTTATGTTGACCAAATCATTGACGTGTGTCGTGGATCTTCGGCCATGTGTGAAGGGTTCATCAAATGGTCAACTTGTGCATTTTGTGTTCCCTTGCGTCCCAAAGCTATGAGATTATGTTCGGTAAGTTCATGTTATCGTGCCTTGAGTTCTGAGTTTTGTCGGTATTCATCAGGTTAGGATTTAAAGAATTTATTTAATATTTATAATATATTAATTTATATTATATATATTAAATAAAATAATTACTTTTTATTTTGATTTATTTCCATCTCTTCTTCCTTTTTGAAGGAAGAGTCTTCTTCCTCTTTGGTAGAGAAATGAGGCGAGGTAGAGAGAGGGTGGGAGACCGGAGAGCAAATCTCATCGTTTTTCTGCCTTATTCACATTCGTGGCTTCCCGATCTCTGACTCTCGTGAAGGAACTTCACGGGTACGTCAATTTCTAACCCCATTTTTTAATTTTAAGTTTATCTCTTATGTCGATCTCATATTCAAACTTAGAAACTCAAATCCTTTGGTTGTTCTATGTTGTTGTTGTGGATTTAGAGTTTATGCCAATTCAGGGTGTGAATTAGCGAATGAGGCAAGTTTTCCTCACGGATTTGCGTTGGAAACATCGTCCCCTATCAACTGCTACTATAGGCCTGGTCGACCACAACCTAGGGGGTGTCCCTCCCCAAAGTCCGCGATGAGGCAGGACGTCCGCGGGAATGCAAGAAGTCTGCTCCATACATTCGCAGAAGGGTGGGACGTCCGCTCTAGACTAGGTGGCCAGTCCAGTCGTTAGTTGTATGGACCAGATAACCGCGGCAGACAATTTTGGGTTGGATTTTACCACTCGACACTACACGCCTCGATGAACTTTGTCACCATAGTTTCTTCCCTTTCGTTTCAAGTTCATGTGTGGTCTTGGTTGACCGCAGGGAGAGTCATCGACTGCTGCTTGGTCTCGGTTGACAACAGCTGTGTCCCTCAATTGTTGTTGAACCTTAGATGATCACTGGCGTGTCTTGTTGACCACTGCAAGGTCCCGGTTGACTGTCGTCATGTCTTATCGACACTGGATGATCCCGGTTGACTGTCATCAGGCCTTGTCGACCACAGTTGTGTCTTTAACTATTGCTTGTTTTTCACTTGATCCCAATTGTGCTTTGTTGACTACTACTTTTGTAACAACCCAGTTTTTATTATCTTTTGAAAACGCATGCAATTTAAAATTTTTCTTTTCTTTAATTAAAACAGCAGAAGACTTAATAAAACAAGTCAATTGAAAATGCAAATAATAAACTCCTCTTTTGAATCTCAACGGAAATAAATAAAATCATTTTCTTTTACAATTAAATATTTTAAAAAATCTCTTTCGAATCATTTCTCTTTTTAAATCCCTTTAGTCTAGCCTGCCACAAGATCCACGCGTGCAAATTTTTTAACAATTGCTCCTTAATCTGTTCTTCTGTTCTCGTGTGTGTGTGTACCTACATCGCAAAACATAAACTAATGAGTCTAACGCTTAAGTGATATAAATATAATATCTAAATGCTCATGCTATGCCACTTTAAAATCTGTATGAAGTTTCTGTTTTCATCTTTTTTTTGTCTTTTATCTTTTATGTTTTAATTTTTATCTTTATGTTGTCTATTTTTCGTTATCTTTTACGTTTTAGTCTCTTTTCTCTGATTTCCTTTACATTGATGCACCCAATCCCAACACCCCCAGCATAGCAGCAATGGCATAGTTCGAAAGCTCACTAGCCGATGACCGGTCCTTCCAATGCACCCTACCTATCACCTTCGGTATAGCGGCAATGGCATAGTCTGAAAGCCCACTAACCATTGGTCGGTCTATCCCGGTATAATCCAAGGACCTCACAACCTCTATGAGCAGCAATGACATAATCCAAAAGCTCAACTAGCGGCAATGGCATAATCCAAAAGTCCAACTAGTCAACCGGGCCCGCCAAGGATTGAAACGGCCTCACATCATACCGTTACCTTTTCTTTACTTTACTTTACTTTTTATCATTTAACATTCGTTTATCATCTGTTTCACTTTCCATGGTAAAATGGATATTCCTACAGCCCAAATGATGGTAGTCCACTTCGGATTATCAGTCCTCGAGAACACCATACACTTAGTATGTGTGAGCATCCATTAAACTATTCTTTAAAACCATGCATGAAAAATCCATTTTCGTATCATTTTGGAAACCATGATGCATGATGCTTGTAAATGCATACAGTGTCTATCATATCATTACTATAATTTTTAAGTATGGTCATCTATTAGACATATCATTAAAATAATCTAATTCTAATAAACATCCAGCAAGCAGTAGTACAATTCACGAAACATGCTCAATATCTGGCTATTCTAATAAAACAGTAAACAACCTTAATATTCTACGAAAGTAGTAAACAGTCAGCATACATTTCCTAAGTCTTATGATATAGGGCCCCAAAGATCAAAACACAAGCGTATCACTTACCTCGAAGCTTTAACGCGTATCTGCACTTAATCATTATCTTTCTTAATACCTTCAAAATAAATAGCATTTAATCATTTACTTCATTTCTTTAACAACCATTCACCAACAAACTGAGACCTTAACCAACTTCAACTACCATCTTCTTTCTTGATACATTTCAGTCTAAACATCTACAACTAATCAGAAGCAATAATCCACACATATGGCAGTTAAATTCTAGTGGCATATAAAATCACATATCAAAATCCTCAATAGATTCGGCCCAAATCGACCGAGCAGTAACAACAACAGGAAATCAAATATCAACATACTCCTATTAATGCTCCAGTAATTAAACATGGGATCAATTTCCATAACAAAGCACTCATCTAACATGCAAAACCAAGCCTCAATGACATATCAACACTCCATCAACGTCACCAAATAACACAAAGAGTATTACATCCATCAATATTTACCTTCTATTGTACATTCCCATAAAATCATGAAAGGATGTAGAGTATCCAAAGGCTTGAGCAGACCAGAGAGGACCCGCTCCAGAGACCCTCCATCACTCGCTTCTCACTCTCAACTTCCTTCAACAACCGTGACATAACAGTTCATGACAAACACACAGGGTAAACATCTTCATAAAACCCATAAACCATGCTTACTTGAACCAACCTGAGGAAACAGAGAACAACCCGAGTAGATGAGCTCCTTCTCTCAATCAACTTCTTTCTCTTCACGACCTTCAATATGGATAATAACATAACTCAAATAATTCATAATATCAATCTCAACACATTTCATGGAGCAACAACAAACAAAGACTTACCTGAGAAGGCTTCTTCACTGCTCTCTCTCTCTCTTACCTTCTCTGTCTTCACTGAAATCTCTCGCCAGAGAGCATTCTCCTTTCTCACGGCCTTTCTTCCTCACTTTCTCTTCTCACGATTCGGCACCACAATTCCTCCAGAGAATTTCTCTTCTCCCCTCACACGCACTATGTCTGTCTTCCTTTGTTTCTCACCTATAAGCTCCATTAATCCCAAGCACCACACCAAACACCCATCACAAAATGCCATCTGTAAAGGGAAGAGATGTGGTAGAATCACAGAAGATAAACAATTATTGGGATCTTCAATTTATCTTCTCGGTCCGCTGAACCATGTGGGAGTGGACGATGGATCTACATTTCCATCGCTGCAAGGGACATCCATTTTCTCATATGCAACATCCGTTATTCCACTTTTTAACGTCTGTCAGCCCCTTCACTACAAGAGACGTCTGTTCCACAACAAGGGGAGTCCATTGCCTTCACATTTTAGATGTCCATTAACCTCTCAGAGGCATCTATCAACTTCTTCGCCATGAGAAACGTCTGTTCCTCAATAAGGGATGTTCATTCCTTCTTAAAAGCCTTTCCCATTCGTTCCAAACAACGTCGTCCTACTTAAATCTTAACGTCGTTCCCTTTATTTCTATGTCAGACATCCTTTGTCCATAAAGGACGTCCCTTTCTTCACATTTCCTTCTTAGTTCCAAATGATGTCGTCCTACTTAAATCTTAATGTCGTCTTCTATTCTTTTGTTTCGGACGTCCCACTTTCCATTAGGGATGTCCATCACTTCCTAAAACAACGTATTTTTTTAATTCCTCAATGCTAGAACGTCTGTTTTCCTTTAGGGATGTCCCACACATCAAAACGGTGTCATTTTTTACTTACTCTTAACAAACGACACTGACCCCTTACACCAAACATTCGATTTCCACAAGAGATGTTCGTTCCTCCATATCCGTCGTCGGTTCTTCACATCTATCGTCCATACCTCCATATCCGTCGTCCATTCCTCCATAAAGGACGTCTCTTCCTCATCTTTTCACCCCTATTTTTCCACTGCTACATTTAATTCTCCACAATCTACACTTAAATCCTTCTTTCTCATCACTGCTCTTCTTTTTCCTCCATTGTTCACTTTATTAAATATTAATCACCTTAATTAATCCTCCTTTAATCTATTCCCAATTAATTATTCACCAAAATTTCCATTTAACCAATTCTAATAATTTCCATCAAATAAATATTTCATAATTATTCAATAATCCAATTATACCCAATTAATTTTCCAATTATCCTTACTAAATTCTATTACGGGAAATCGGGGTATTACAGCTTTGTCCTAGTTGTTCCCTGTCGACACTGGCTAGTCCCAGTTGACCGTCGTCATGCCTTGTCAATAAAACTCTAACTTTAAACGACCAAAAGTATACCAGAGTATAAACCAATTCATTTCATGCAAAATTAATAGCTTTTTAATCCAAATTTTCAAACTTTAATATCCAAAACAAAACCAAATCCACCATCAAATCAAAATTCTGAATTCGAGAATGACGATATTACACAATCGAGTCTACCTCTTGAAGATGACCGAAATTCCCAAATGCTCAAATCTCAAACGAAATTATCCAACCCAATTCGCAACAAGAGATTCCTAGATCAAAAGTTTAGTTAAAGCTTTCAATTCTCCTTCGGAAATCACTTTAGAAGAAGGAGGATGTTGCTTACTAGAACGTCTCGAATTAGAACACAAATACTCCTTCAAGATTTACTCTAGCGACACCCACTTATCCACTACGAAATACTCAAATTTGCAAAATGGCTAAATAGGTAACCTTCCCTTAATCGTCAATCTTAAATGGTAGAGGTAGAGAGCCATCTTAGGAATGATTAATAGGATAATAATAAGAAGGCTTCTATTGACTTAATTAAAAGAATCTTACCTATTAAAAAAAATTGCAAGCGTTACAGAGCTAGCTCGAATTGAAATTTTTTTTTTTAACAAACTCATTAGCCTCGGCTCATTTAAGTTGCTAGCCTCGTTGAGTCATAATTTTTTCAAGTTTGACTCGGCTTGGCCAACTCATTTGTCACCTCTACATAAAAAAAAAAAAAATTGTTAGTGGACTGATTCAAGAGGGTTCTTAAACGAAACCTTCCATAAGTTTATTCTAGGTAATTGAGAGGCTCATCTTGCTTAATCTCATATGTATTAATTAAATAAATAAAATTAGACGCCCATCCTCCACCCACCTACTTTGTCTTAATTTAACATAACCCCTTTTGTTTGATGAGTTGTCTTTAATTAATTAGTTGTTCAACTTTATTATTTTGACACTTGTGTCAGCTGTAAATGAATTAATTTATTAGTGGCTGCACTTAGTTATCTAAATGCTTAAAGTAACCAAGAATATTAACGTTACTCGTGATTAATCATAAAGAAGACCGTGAGATAAAGCCAAGGCAAGGAATTCTACATAAATGAAGATGGACCACACTAATGATAAAGAGGGCCACCAACTTCATCATTAATCATAATTAACTATAAAGAAAAGTAGATAAGATTCCAAGAGTAAAGCTTACAAAAAAATCATACTTTCTCTCTTTGTTTTGTTTCAATGATGTGGTAAATAATAGAAAGAAGACATTTTGATGAGAATCAATTGTGAATTGCTTAGATTGATTTACTTAAAATACTAAATCAAATAATTTAACTCCTAATTTTGCTCCAACTCAATCATAAATTTATATATTTTAATAAAAAAGAAATTTTAACTTAACCATAACCGAGAATCACGACTTGATTCGGTTCGGTTCGGTTCATCTTCGCACCAGTCTATTCTAGTTTCATTTTTGTGAAATAATTGGGTGGTCCTTTTAGTTCGATTCAAGTCCAAAAGTGAACCAAACCAAAACCAAACTTCTTTGTGGTCAAATTTATCAACTATGGATTATTTAGCGATTAATTAAAAGTTAAATGAAATTAAAAGACGAACCCCGCCAAAACGCAGCGAATTACGTCACCCTCGTCAACGGTCACCGGTTCCAGTTCCAGCCGACAAACTCTCTCTCTCTCTCTCTCTCTCTCTGCGCTTTAATTTTCGACTTTACTGTCTAACTTTTCACTTTTACCAAACTCCAGCAGTTTACACGTTTCTTTCTCTCCCCATTTCTTATTCTCCAGTAATATTTATGGAGGTTTGGTGGGCTAACTATTTTGCTTCGTCAGAACTGAGTCCGTGAGATTGAAATCACGGTTCATCTAGGAAATGTATTAGTTCCAGATAATATTCGGAATTTCTGTTCCACTCTTTGAATTGATTTCAATTTCTTCTTGTTGAGGCCTTCTCTTCCGCTGTTGATGGTCCACTCCAAGCACGGTGAGACTTAGCTACTTCACCATCAGGTCAGTACCTCAACCTAATACCATTCAATTTCATACTTAATACCCGCATTTTGCCGCTGAACTTGTCATATTATTGAAATTTATGGATGCAGATTCTCTACATTTTGCCACTATTTTTCGTCGTTTAAGTTGGACTGAGTAAAATTATGGATCACAAACCGTGGCCTTGGAGGAAGAAATCTTCGGAGAATGCTACCACTTCTGGGGATAAAGTCAATTTCCCTGTAAAAGCAAACGAGGAAGAGGTAATTCGTGCAAATTTTGACATTTATTCTTGTGCCTGCGGGTTTCGACAGATCAGAGCTGCAGACATACTGTTTGTGCATGTTCAAGCGTGAAGTTTCAAAGCAGTAGCTGCTATCCCTTTATGTTACGGAAAGATTATCCTTCTGTTCTAAGGGTTATTCATACTTTAAAGTTTTTGTTTCACAGCTAAAGCTAGTTGATAGAAGATTCTGAGATAATGGGAAAATTAGAGGAAATCCAAGTAGTAGTCTATATTTCTTTTTTTTCCAAAGCATTACATGTTGCTGAAACTGTGAGAAAGAATCAAAAGACAAATACTTAACGATGGGATATAGGCTGTGCAACATTTTGAAGTGTTTTTCGTAGCTTGAGATAATAAGCTTTAACGGCCAAAATTTTATTCAGCTTTCTCTAAGCTTATTTTTCTGTCGTATCCCTACATTGGTTAAATCGTTTCTTTATTATTGTAATCCGTCTTTTGCAAGCTATGAAATTTACTCTGTTTGGTTAGCCAAGGTTACCGTCTTCAATATAATTTATTTATGTTTTATCTTGTAATTTGCTTAGAGAGAAACTTGTTGTAATCCCATTATTTTCATAGTTGAACATTTGATCAGAGTTGCCCGTGGTTTTCTCCTTTCACTTCAGAGGGTTTCTTGGCATTCTCCGAAAAGACATGTAGATGGGATAAATAATCCCGAAAAGCCTTGTACTAACTATAAACATATTACTTTCTATATTTCCCTAGCGATTGTGGGATTGCTCAAATTACCCTCTCTCGTTCATGTGCCCTCTATTGACCCTGGTCTCAGGGGATTGACTATTAACATTATCCTCCGTCGCATTTATTTTCCGTTTCATTTTTCTACTTTTTACTAATACCAGTGACAACATCTTATTCGATTATAAGCGTCTCGGAAACCCCTTCCATCATTTTCTGGCTTTCTGAATGTCTTTCTTTCAATTTTTCTGTTTTGGACTATGTTGCCTCAATGGGAAGAGTTTGAGCTGTCATTGGTAATTTTACATTCTGTAATTTGGCTAATAGATGTTTGTCGGAGGATATCTCCCGTGATTGTCAGAGCATAGTTGTGAAGTGAAAATAAGAAATGTTTAAATTTCTTTTCTTGATAATAATGTTGGCAAGCTTCTGTAAATTTGTGCAGTAGGTGAAAAACTTGAATTTTTATTTCTGGAGAGAATGATTGTTGAAGCACTTTAATTAATTATTTGCACTGTTGTAGATAAGGATAATAATGACAGAAAAAGCAGGATTGGAGAAGAATTTAAGAATTGTGAATGATAAGCTTACTTCCGCACTATCCGAGTGTAACACAAAAGATGAACTCGTGAAGAAAAACACAAACATAGCTCAGGAAGCTATTGCAGGTATTCTGTCTTATTGATAAAAAAATTACTGATTTATGCTCATAGCTTATGATTTCTATCTGGAAATTTTCTTATTATTGGTTCTTGAAGGATGGGAGAAAGCAGAAGCTGAAGCAATTGCTTTAAGGCAGGAATTAGATGAAGCAATAGAGCAAAGAGATGCCAGTGAAGAAAGAATCGCACATCTGGATTCAGCTCTCGAAGAATGCATGAAGCAACTATGCTTTGTCCGGGAAGAGAAGGAGCAACGAATTCATGATGCTATAGTGAAGACATCATCGGAATTCGAAAAGTCTCGGACAGAGTTGGAGGAAAAATTAAAAGAGACAGGTGAAAGGCTTTCGAAAATGGGTGTTGAAAGCACTCAACTCAGCAAGGCTTTACTAGCGAAGGAAAAGATCATCGAAGATTTACATAAACAGTTGGCTGAGGCGGATGCAAATTTGAATACTCTGTTGTCAAGATTGGAATCTACGGAGAAAGATAATAATTCGCTAAAATATGAGGTTCGAGTGCTTGAAAAGGAGGTTGAAATCCGCAATGAGGAAAGGGAATTCAATCGAAGAACTGCAGAATCATCGCATAAGCAGCACTTGGACAGTGTGAAAGGAATTGCAAAGTTAGAATCCGAGTGTCAGAGGCTGCGAATCCTTGTCCGGAAGAGGTTGCCAGGCCCTGCAGCCTTGGCAAAAATGAAAAATGAAGTTGAAATATTGGGAAGGGATTCGTTTGAAATAAGGAGGAAACAATCAACTCCAATGGGTTTTGTCAGTCGCTCTAACTTAGATCACTCTCCAGAGACTCCGAACAAACGTATTAGTGTTCTTACTGAACAATTGTCAAATTTAGAAGAGCAAAATAGGTTTCTCATGGAAGCTCTTAGTAAAAAGACAGTCGAACTCCAGTTGTCAAACATTATGCATACTCATTCGACTTCCAAATTATCAAATGAGCTTTGTCGGGCGACCATTTCTTACACAGACAATGATGATAAGGTTAGTTCTGCTGAATCACGGGCCGTTTCTTTGATTACAGATTTAGACCACTTCAGAAATGAACAGGAGAAATGCTCATCGCCATGCAAAACTATAGGAGGGTCCTTGGACTTAAATCTGATGGATGACTTTGCTGAAATGGAAAAATTAGCCATAGACTCTGTTAATACACCAGTTGGAAATTCTCAGATCTGTTCAAACAAAGATTATGCATTGGCAGGCTCTTTTATAGGCAAGTCAAATGGGAGTCCTTCCAAACCAACAGCTGGGAAGACAGTCAAACTTGATAATGAATCAGGTTTCAGCCCACGCAATCTGGCTGTTGGGTCTAAGAATTCATCTATCACTGAAGTCACTGGATTGGAGGAAAACCAGTTCTTGCAAAGTAACCCCGGTAAAATACTCGAGGATACACAAATTGCTCTGGCAGAGAAAGATAATCATGTCCCGTCAGATCTGAAAGAATTTATTTGTAAATTGATCGAGCTTGTCGAAGGGATAAGTTTTCTATCTCCAGATGTCAACAACTTTGAAATAGTTACAAAGGGTGAGAACTTGATTTCAGCAATTCCTACGGGGTACATGATTCGTGTTTTTTTGTGGAAAATTTCCGAACTGAGCGCTGTTCTAAATCAATTTTTGTGCAATTGTCGCCAGTTGTTAAATGGTAAGGCTAGTTTTTGCGAGTTTGTGGAAGGACTAACTATTGCCCTGGACTGGATTCTCAACCACTGCTTTTCGCACCAAGATGTCTCAAGCATAAAACATTCATTCAAGGAACAATTTGATTTGGAGGAATCACGAAGTGAGAGTGAAGTTGAAAGTGGAATGATTGGTCTCGAAGTCAACAAATCAAGTAATCCTAACGAGAAGTTATGTTACCTTACCATGGCTGCAGTCTCTATAAATCACGGCACTCAAATAGACGAAGTGCAGTCTGGCGTGAAAGAAGAAAATAATAAACGAGAAGAAGAGTTAGTTGCTACCGAAAGTGGAAAAAAGCGCACAGAAGGGAGACTTGAGTCAGCTACGGAAAGAATTGTCATGCAGAGAGAATTAGAATGTGAAGATAAAACCCAGAATCAGAATCAATCTTTTGGTAGTCAACTTACAGCTATCAGATTTCAACTAAGTGAAGCTCGCCAAGACGAATATGAACGTAAACACAACTGTCAGACCGGGAATGTCGAATCATCTTTCCAGCTTGAAAGGTACTAAAGCTCAAATTAAAATATTTCTCTTGCGTGATAAAAATCTTAGAAGACGGGTATTACTAAGTTCACGTTTAATTACGAACTTTTGAAGTTTGCCGTCTTTTGGAGGATGATAAAGTGGAGGATAATGGTGTTTTTATTTTTATGTTTTTAATTGTATCTTGAAGTTCTTTGATTTCTCTATGCCATGTAAAGGAAGGAAAACGGAGGTTGGCCCCCTTCCGTGCGAACTTATGCTTGATTTTTCCTTTTTATTTTCAGCCCGGAGGAGAAACAAAATCCCAAAAATGACTCAGTTCGGGAAGACAAGTGTCTTCGTACTGTAAGTAGATTTCTTCTTATTACATTTAATGTTAACAAAATCGGATTCCACGTGATCATTAGTTTGTAGAATTTGTGATTCTATGTTATGAATTTTAGAACTTTTGAATTTTAAGGACTTGGAGATAACAGCTGCTTCCAAGAAGTTAGCAGATTGCCAAGAGACTATTCTAAACCTCAGCAGGCAGCTAAAGGAACTTGCTGCAACTAAGGAAGCAGCACTTTCTAACAACATTGTCACTCCTCCCAGTGTTACCCTTCCCATCACAATCAATCAAGAAGCGACAAATGTCACCCAGCAAGAGGACAATAGTTCGAGCCATGGATCCTCACTGCTAGATCGGATGGCTGAGGATGATGCTGCGGCAGAATATAAACTTTCGAAGTCCGGAGCAGTCGACGGTAATTCCACTGCGACTGAACCACAAGACAAGTTTATCTTGGTGGGTAATCCTGAAAACCAGATTGAGAATGGAAAAGTTGGTTCTTGGGCAATCGTACCCACTAAAAAACTAAAAAAGGGGAGCCTGTGGAGAAGACTGCTATGGAGAAAGAAGAAAGGTAAGAGCCTAAAACTACCCATATCATTTACCTCATAACTCACGCCTCATTGTGAAAAGAAAGTCATAAGATTGATTGGTGTGCTTATTTGTGTTTGGCCAATTGGACAGAAAGATAGATGTCAAGAAAGAGTTTGAAGTTCGTGTAAGGTTGGGGAGTTTTACTTCCGTGCTGTACAAATAAATCATTATCATGAATAAGAGAGAATGTGGGTGAAAAATCTTGCAGAACAACAAACACTGATGGTCGGAGTGAGATTTGGCCAAGATGCTCGTGATCGCAGCAATTCATCATTGATCCCTTACATGTCGTGGGGGATGCGAAGGCGTAACCCCCGCAGTTTAAATCGTATATTTATTTATTTATTTACACTCCTCTTTTCCTTTTATAATAGTCCCACTCATGCAATCTAAATTCCACAAAATAATTTTCCAATAAACTACTTTCACAAAATAACTTTTGAATGAACTAAAAACATAACCAACTAACTTACATATAATAACTTCTTAATAAACTACTTCCACAAAATAACTTCTCAATAATAAAAAATATATATCCAACTTTACCAACACATCTATTAGTTGGTCAATACACAAATTATCAAACTTTCTCCTAGTATAAGTTTTTGTTAGTGATCAAACAATAATTGGCAAAAGAAAATACGATGTACAACACCAGATTTACATGAAAAAATTCTTTCGGGAAAAAAATCACGGGCAGAGAAATAAATCTACTATGGAGATCAAAATACAACCACAAATTTTACGACTCTAGTTTACATCAATTATAGAGAAAACAAAACTCTAAATGAGATCTGCAATACAAGCTCAGTAGCTCAACCTAATAGAATTCAGGTCACATCAAAATCTAATACTCTCAATACACACAATCCTCAGTTACAAACTTCCTCCTAATATAAGTTTTACCTAATAATATATTTGACTCCCTAGAAGTTCCATCAATCCCCCCATGCCCCCGTTCGAGTTCGGCCTTGTCCTCAAGGTGATGAGTAGTAATGATTCCTCTTTATTATTTTTTTTCTATTCCAAACAAAAATACACTACTCAAGGTGGATAACCAGACACATTTGTTCACCTCTTTTATCCTCTTTAGTTGATCTTGGATGGATCTACAAACCTCGACTCTTCCTTTTGTTCAAAAATGTGTAGAAATACTGCACTCATTTCATTTGAAAAAACCTTCAACCTCTACTCAATATTCTGAACCAAAATAGAAAGAAACTTCATTGTCATTTCCTCTTGTTGATTAAAGCCTCATGTTAAAGTTTATTGTGACCCAAATTCTATTGCGTCGGGCCAATGATCTCGCATTGTAGATCTTATTTAAAGTTTTGTTTTCTCTATAAATTCATGTAAGCTAGAGTTACAAAACTCGCGATTGTATTTCGATCTTTATAGTAGATTTATTCCTCTACTTATGGTTTTTTCTCAAAAATATTTTTCCAAGTAAATATGATGTCACATCCTATTTTCTTTTTCCAGTTATCGTTTGATTTCTAACAAGTGGTATCCGAGCTTTGGTTTCGATAGTTCGTGTTTTCAAGTGTGTTGAAACAGATTCTCTCCAATCATTTCGCATCGAACAAGGTTTGTATAATTTTTCACAAAATTAAAATTTTTTAAAAAAATAAAATGAGAAAAAAGGGAAAAATTGTTCCCTCTGCCATTCATCTTGTTTATGAAATTTTGTTCTTCTCTCTTGTCCAACTGCTATAAAAAAAAAAAACTATATTCATGTCTATTGTGAAAGCTCTGATCTTTCGCTACTTTTGAGTTTGTCGGAGGCGTTGTACCTCCAAGCAACAAATTCGTCATCATAGGGTATATATTCATCGTCAGTTACCATAGATTTGCATCGCTGTTCTCCATTCTCGCTCTTAAGTCATTTCAATTGGTATTGTTGCGAGAGTGTTCTTTGCAAAGTTAGATTTTTTAGCAGAGATAAAAATTGTTTCAAATCTTTGAGATTTTTTTGGAGATTTTTGGGAAATTAAGTTGGACGATTTATGGCAGATCTGGAATCGTTTGAATATCTTAATCTTGGAGATTATTTTTGGTTGAAATTCAAATTAGGTTTGAATTTTATGATATTTGCAATTATTCTAATGATTATATTTGATTGGATTTTGAAAATGATATGTTATAATAGAAATATTTAAATATTTTGGGATATCTTTTAATATCTTGTGATATCCTTGGTTTTTATGCTTTAATTTTTGTGGTGAATATTTTATTAAAGCCAATGATTTTTCTTTTGTTAGATATTTTGTTGAAGAATGTATTTTTTGTGGCGATGAGATCATTAAAGTAGATCTTCTACTTTTGTATCAAGATTCAATATTTCGTTATGAAAATATAACGATAGTAGAATTATAAAGTGTTTTGAATGACAGATTTGATATGTCTGGTCAAGAGACAAGATATGTTTTCGCATATTTGGATGACATTTTATGTGATTTGAAGATGTCATCATCATGGTTTAAGTGTTCCTTAAACCTAGTTAGCATCGTGGTTTAAGTGTTTACACATATTTGATATATTTGTGGGAATTATCCTGATCAGTACTATTCACGCTTATTGGAGAAAATGGGGATAAATTCTGGAGTTGAGAATAAGCGTGGATAGTACTGAACATGATAATTCTCAAGAAAGACTGCTATTGACAATCTCTTTAAACAGAATTATCTTTCTAAGTAAGTTCCTAGAAATGATTGGAGGGGTCACAAACGGTCTCACTTAAAATTTAGTCTGCTTAAACAGAGTTTACTTACACAATATAATTCTACCACTAACCGGTACAAAAAATGATAACAGATATGATCCAAAAATATCAAAAATATTTTTCTCATACTTATAACAGTCAAGAAGAAAAAGAAATAATAGCAAAAAATAGACACCAAGAATTTTACGCGAAAACCCAAATAGAGAAAAAACCATGCGGATCAAATCCAAAAAAAGCTCACTATGAAAAATAAGATTTACAATATTCTTCTAGAAACCAAATATTCTAGAGAATATTCACTAAAAGAAAAATACCTCATTCCTAGATTTCACAATGTGCACAAAAACACTCCACCTATTTTTCCCTCGCTCTTTCTTTTATCTCCCTCAAAATAATCTTCACTATTTCTTCCTCTTCTCTTCTCCTTTCTCTTTCTCTATTTTTGGATGCATAAGCATCTCCTTCAAACCTCTATTTATAGATGTTCCAATAGATATATTCCTTAAAATAAAGAGTGCAGACGCTGAAAGGAGGAATGAAATATTCCTCCTTTCACACACCATTTATGAAGAGTGCCCCTCATCATAAAGAGAGATATTTACCTCACAAATCTCCCCCTCTCAATTTATGATAAGGTAAGTTAAAGTCTTTTAGAGTTTCTATTGAAATTGTGCTTACTTTTCTGCAAGATCTTTGTCATCATATCTAAGTCATTTTCATCCATGTGAATCTTCTGCAAATATACTTGATTGGTGTCCAACACATCCCGCATCCTATGATACTTGACATCTATGTGTTTTGACTTCGAATGAAAGCTCAAATTCTTGCTCAAAAGAATATCACTTTGATTGTCACAATCTAGGATATATTTGTCTTATTTATGACCAATCTCTGTTAGAAATTTTTGCATCCACAAAATATTTTTGCACGCCTTTATAGTTGCTATAAACTCAGCTTCTGTTGTTAATAATGCAACTGAATTTTGCCATTTAGATTGCCGTGAAAGTGCGCTCCCTCCAAATGTAACCAAATACCCTAATATTGATTTTCTGAAGTCAATGTCTTCAGCCATGTCTGCATCAGTATAGCCTACTAATGAAGACTTTTTACTCCTGAAACACAAACTTAATTCAGAAGTACCTCTAAGATACTTAAAAATTCATTTCACTGCATTCTAATGCTCTTTGCCTGGATTTGAAAGAAATTGACTGACTACTTCAACAGAATGTGAAATATCAGGTCTCGTACAAACTATAGCATAAATCAAGCTACCGACTACAGAGGCATATGAAATTTTATGCATTTCTATTTTTCCTTCTTCATTAGAAGGACTTTGTTCAAAAATAAGCTTGAACTCTTTAGCAAGTGGAGTACTGTCAGGTTTTACCTTATCCATATAGAATCGGCTGAGAATTTTCTTGATATAATTCTCTTGCAATAGCCATAACTTTCTATTTTTCCTATCGCGAGTGATACTCATCCCAAGTATCTATTTCGCCGGCCCTAAGTCTTTTATGGCAAAAGACTTGCTAAGTTCTTTTTTTAACTTATCAATCTTTTTTTTTGTCTGGACCCATAATTAGTTTGTCGTCAACATAAAGTAGAAGGACTATAGATGTATCATCCGTAAATCTTTTCACGAACACACAATGATCTGAGAAAGTTTTCTTGTATCTTTGATTGACCATGAAGGAATCAAAGTTCTTGTACTATTGTCATAGGGCTTGCTTTAATCCATACAAGCTCTTCTTCAATCTACATACTAGATGTTCATTTCCTTCAACGATGAGGTTGCTCCATGTAGATCTCTTCTTCTAGTTCACCATGTAAGAAGGCAGTCTTAACATCGATTCGTTCGATCTCTAAGTTTAGACTTAATGCTAATCCAAGTACTACTCTTATGGATGACATTTTCACCACTCAAAATCAATGTCTTTATTCTAACCAAATCCTTTCACGACCAGTCGTGCCTTATACCTTGGTTGTGAACTTTTTTTCAGCTTTGAGCCTCTATACTCATTTATTCTTGAGTGTCTTTCACCCTTTTGGAAGTTGAACGAATTCGTATATGTGGTTCTCATGCAATGATCTTATTTCATCTTACGTTGCATCCAACCAATTCTTTTTTTGTGGATGCTCCATAGCTTCCTTATAGCACTCGGGTTCATCGTTGTTAGTGATCATAACATACTCATTTATAGAGTATCTTTTCGATGGTCAATGATCTCTTGTTGACCTTCTTGGATCGAGTTTTGCAAATGATTCAAAGAAAGACACTACTTCTCATTAGCCAACAAAAGTTGATTTCACAGGATCAACTTTGACTACATGTTCATCAGTGATCTTGATATCTTTCTTTAAATCTTCAATGGTCTGATTTTCAAAGAAGATAACATTTTGGCTTTTGACAATCTTCTTGTCAACCGGATCCCAAAGACTATATCTGAATGCATCACTTTTGTAATAATTGAGTTGTGGGGTTGCCGTGGAAGACAACAACCACCCAAAACCCCATTCACCCACTCAATTTATTCCACCACCTGCCTTATTGTCTCATTGTATTATTTGTTTAAACCTTCATTTGTCCTTATAAGAACTTCTTCCCTTCCCTTTTCTGCGTAAGGTGAAGTGAGTCCCGAGAGACGAGGAGAGTCTCTGTAGACATTAAATTGAAGGGAAGGGTCTAGAGGGTTTTCTCTACAATTATTTGGAGGGGTTGTGAGTGTATCAAGGCTGTGGACACCATTGCTGGACACTTCGATTTTCCATAGAGGTAAAGAATTGACTATATTCTGGATATATATTTTTCTATTTCAAGAGTCAAATCCTATGCACTGTATATATTGGAATACTATGTTAAAGTTGGAATCGTTATGCTTGCAAGAAAATAAAGAAGAAATTGTGGTAATATTTGATTCAAGAAAAGACTTCGTAGGAAGAGTTAGTTTTGAATTGTGAAGTGGAAAAATAATGGATTTTTCAAGTTAATAAATGGGTATAATTGTTGGAAATATCCAATGAGGAAATTATTGGATTTAATGTTTAACTGGCCGGTTTAATTGTACAAAGTTAAAGCCTTGAAATATGAAATAAAACTTCAGCATTCAGATGTGATTTGTGAAGGGTTGCTGACTGTTAGTAGTGAATAAAAGGAAAAGAAAGGAGTAAATAAAATGGAAACAAACGTGAGAATTAAAAATGGAAAGGAGTAAGAGGTGGTGCATGATTTATTAGAATAAGACAAAGGAAATAAAAATATGGATATTAAATTAAATTGGAAAGAATATTAGGGATTTAGGGAAGGACATCTCAGCAAAACGAGTTTGAAGAATAATTGTTAATCTTACTATTATTTAAGTAAATTTAATTGGGTATCCCTATATGGTGATAGGTTCATCGAGTTAATGTGAGATTTGGACCGGACTGATTATTTTCCCGTACGATTAAGCATTTCTTGGCTATTGTTAGGCCAACTGAAGTAGGAGTTTTATTTTATGTCTAGTATTTCTTCATTTTCAAAAACGATTATTTTGATACGCGTTCTCATATAAAACGGCGGGTCTATTTTGACCATTTGTGTTTTTAATATTATATTTATTATTTTTGTTTGACATATTTTATTTTGAGCATGCACTTTATTGACTGTGATATGGTCATGTTTTTATATATACACATTCGACAGTTTGAGGATGTATTTTATTGTTTCAAATAGAATAATGGGGCTGCTGACTGTGCTATGTTCCTGTGGTGTGAAACCCTAAATCTGATCAAGGTAATTTATAAGGCTTTTGTGATTGTCAAGTATCGCTTTATTTTATATATATTCAAAGCCTATGAGTGACTCTCTTTTTGCTGAGATTGTGTAGGGTCTAGTTTCAGTACTTACCACACTATAATAGACATTTTCCATATTTTACCTCACTAATCAATTTTATTCTATTTTAAATAAATATTTTATTTATAACATGCTTCTTGTAAAATCTGAGAATTTTCAAGGGAATTGAAGGTGGAGCTTGAAGTTGAGTTATATGGTTTATGGATAAAATTATTAGATTAGTGAAATAAATAAAATAAAATAAATGATTTAATGAAAGGAGAAAGATAAAGAAGGAGTCGCATAAGGAAAGGATAGAGTTGGAATGAATGAGAAAAGAAAAATGTGATGATTATAGTGAAAGGAAGGAGAAAAGTGGTATGCCAGAAGTGGTGGAGAATGATTGAATTAAAAACAAAAGAAGATTAAAATAAAGGAGAGAATAATTAAAAGAGAGAGAGGGTGTCTTCAGCTTGAAAAAAAAAAAAACGTGAAGGAGATCTGGCTGGATTGGAAGAAAAACTGAGGAGTTGGGAATAAATAAAAGAAAAGGAACTAAGACTTAAAAGAAGGGAAAATGACAAATCAATTATCGTAATTTTTTATCAATGACAAGTCAATCACTGTGGTATATTTGCTAACAAGTTAACCACTAACGTATGAAAAATTGACAAATCTAACATTACACTCAAGTTAACCCAGACAAAATTGTCTGGACACCGCAAACAAGTGTCTGGACACCGCCCAGGCAAAGAAGCAAGTCTGGACGCTGCAAACCAGCGGCGTCCAGGCTTTTTGTTTCCCTGGACGCCGCTGGCAAAGAAGCAAGCCTGGACGTGTGGCGTCTCTGGAACTCTCTATTTGTCATGCATGGCGTTCTCGATCAATTGTGTTTCATGGTTACTTCGAATTCGTTATGTATATGGTTTACGAATGCAATGTTTTTATTGGTTTTTTGACCTCTTTACCTTCAAAGTGGCATAACTTTTGCTACGGATGTCGGAATTGGGTGCAGAAGGTATCAAATCGAAGCTCTCTCATAGCTCTATAATTGTCATGGGAAAAATCCCATGACCACCTTTCTCAGCCCCAAAATCAATCGTTTAAGCCCTCAAATTTGTAATCAAACATTTGCTTAGTCTAGAAAAATGTTTGATCGCAAATTTGAGGGCTTAAACGATTGATTTTGGGGCTGAGAAAAGCGGTCATGGGCTTTTTCTCATTATAATTATAGAGCTCTGAGAGAGCTTCGATTTGATACCTTCTGCGCCCAATTCTGACATCCGTAGCAAAAGTTATGCCACTTTGAAGGTAAAGAGGTCAAAAAACCAATAAAAACATTGCATTCGTAAACCATATACATAATGAATTCGAAGTAACCATGAAACATAATTGATCGAGAACGCCATGCATGACAAATAGAGAACTCCAGAGACGCCCCGCGTCCAGCCTTGCTTCTTTGCCTGGACGCCGCTTGTTCGCGGCATCCAGGTAGTTTTGCATGGACGGGGTCCAAGCACTTGTTTGCGGTGTCTAAGCAGTTTTGTCTGGGTTAACTTGGGTGTAATATTGAATTTGTCAATTTCTCATACATTAGTGGTTAATTTGTTAACAAATATAATACAGTGGTTGATTTGTCATTGATCGGAAAACACGATGGTTGATTTATCATTTTCCCATAAAAGAACAAGGAGGAGCAGCAGCCCGCCCGAAATAAGAAGGGGGAATAGGGTTTCCCCATTTTGGCCATCTGTTTCATTCAGCCGACAGGGAGAGTCCTTGTGAAGAGGGGAGACGCGATGACCGGTGAGCTCCGCGGGAGGAAAGTGACCGAGACGAGCCGGTGATTCTGGCCAGCTGCAACTCCGAACGCAACGAACCGTCGATTTTGGGTGACGGAACGACAGTCGGCGAGAGACAACGGCGATGGTCTTCGGCAGCTGCGAACGGTCGGAGCTGCCAGGTATGGGAAGCTGTGCGATCGTTATGGGGTCTTCCAAGTTGTATGGATGGTAGAGGCAGAATCGGAAAGCTCCATTCCGCCGCTTCTTCTGACTTCGGTAAGATTTCTCTCCGTCTTGGACTCTGTTTGGACTCTATTTTGGAACTTTTGTTTCTATTTTGCTTCGGTAGTCTGGTTACGTTGAATATTGGAGGACTTATTGCCATGTTGGGTTTTTGTTAAACTGATCATTAAGTTTATGTTCTGTTATGTGTCGCGTCCATCCTGCTAAAGAGTATAGATATTCATTCTGTTGTTTGGTGTTCAGTAATGCGTCCTGTTTTGCTACAAATGACTGTGATTTAGGCTTTTAGTTTTGTTGGTCCAGAGGTGGGTTTCCAGTTGCATAACAGATTTTTGAAAAAATGTTGCGTTGTCAGGGCCACTGCTTTGGTACATTAGGTTCTGTCTTAGTTCTGTTTTGCTCTCGGCTTACAATATGGGTTCTCTGTTGGTTGTTTTATGTTCTGTTTAGTTTATAGATTGAAGAGTTATCAAATTTTGTTGAAGATATTCATCTGAGAACCTGATATAGTTTTGTTGTTAGATGCCATGGGATATTGTTGGGTCGTTCGAGGTTAATATAATGGTTGAAATCGGTTTATTTGTATTATTTGGATGTTTATGGCTCTCAAGGAAATGAGCTCTATTGGTTATGTTATCTTTGCTACAGTTTGAGGTTGAACCCGTGAATATCTTGATAAATGTTAGAGGATGTCGAGGACTTGTTAAATTAGTGGGTTTAGTTCTATTTTGATAGACGCTGTTGGGAGTTGGTTTGGTTTTGAACTTCAATTTTTAGATAATGGAATTATGATGGTTAATATAATGGTTGAAATTGGTTTATTTGTATTATTTGGATGTTTATGGCTCTCAAGGAAATGAGCCCTATTGGTTATGTTATCTTTGCTACAGTTTGAGTGTTGAAACTGTGAATATCTTGATAAATGTTCGAGGATGTCGAGAACTTGTTAAATTAGTGGGTTTAGTTCTATTTTGATAGACGTTGTTGGGAGTTGGTTTGGTTTTGAACTTCAATTTTTAGATAATGGAATTATGAAGTAATGTTGAGGCTTTGTATGGGAAAAGATGTAGAAATTGCTTAGCTCATATTCGTCGGATGTTATTGAAATTGTTAGACTATGTTAAAGTCTTGTTTGTGAGATGTTATTGGAATTGTTAGTGGACTCTTAAGGTGAAGTTGGCAAATGGTTAATTTTTATGAATTAAGGATGTGATGATATCTGTGAGATTATTTACAGATGAATTGGGCATGTTGATTTATAGTCTACGGTGACACAAAGATGGACTTTGAACTTAGTCTCGATCTTGTATCCCCCACTTTTTCTCAACATGTATTTACGAGATTGTTTTCTATGTTTGACGTATTGTCGGCTCAGACGAGATTAAGGACTTCGAGCCGACACCTGAGATAACTGCTCCTTCGGTTAAAAGGAGAGATCACCGTCGAGGTAGGGGCTTTATACTTAGTTGCTTGCATCACATTGCATAGTTTTAAAAATAAAACCGTATTTTGTGGAATACCACACATGAAAAACTTGACGGGACTGTTCGACAGCATGTCAGCTTTTTATACTATATATGTACAAAAGTTTTACACGTTTACTTTTGTGCATTGGATTTCATGTTTTTATATGATGATTATAACCTGTTTGGGATAAATCCTCCTGACACTTTGAACGGTCGTGAACGTCAAAGTATCAAGGGGACACCCTCAATACATCTCCTGCTGCGTGGAGATGGTTTGTTTGCGCGCTGTGTGAAATAGGAGACTTTGGGAAGGTGTTGACTGCTTCCGTGGTTTGCAAATCCCTAAACTTGATCAGGGTATATATATATTACGGGCGTGTCGTAGCGGAATTTACACGACAACCTGGGTAACGAGCGGAGTCTACGGACCGTCGTTATTTTCTTCCTCCAGGCTCATGAGGTGTTGCTTGCATGATATGGCCACCTTTCTGTGTGTTTGTTCGGGGGAGTCCTTGAGTGACCCTCCTTTTTCACGGACTATGGTTCAGTATAAAACACGACGAGAGTATTTTAACATATAGCTGTCTACGTATACAGTCATGTTTTCTTTATATCCTGTCGGAGGCCTTGGGCCTGATTTCCTTGAGACAAAAAGGATTTAAATGTTTTATTAAAATATGCATGATTCCCCAAAACTCATGGTTTTCAAGAAAAGGTAAAACAAGTTTTACACATGCATAGTATTTAGTATAAATTCCATACTGAGCTAGTCACTCACCTCAATCAACTTATTTTTTCCAGGTTAGAGTTTTGGTTGAAAGCTCTACTGTTATTTTATTTTATTCCCTTTCCCTAGTTGAACTATTATTTGTCGGTAAGCTTAACAACGGATAATTATAGCTTTTAATTTGGATGACTGTAAAAACACTTAACTTGGTTGTTGGATTTTCTGGATTAGATGCACAGTATTTATTTGGACTTTAAGGTTTACAGTTTCAGCATTATTTATTATTCTCGCAATCACTATATGGACCGTGACTCATCACAAATGGGTCACGGCTGGGTATTTATACAAGTCTTCCTCAATAATTTAACAAGTCTTGGGTTGAGCGATCCGGTCTTCTACGAAGACTGGGTCGTTTGGCCTGACATTTCTGTCCGGCCCCCTTTCGGGTCGTGACACTCCCCCATTTATATTATTCTAATTGTTGAATATAAAATGCTACTCTTATTGAGTTTAATCAACTCACCCCAAAAGACATATATGTTCATGTGTTAATTTGGACGATTATCAGTTCCCGTCGCATGATTGATCTGACATTATTTTTACTATTCAAGTATTTTATTTCGAGAGTTTGTGTGAGAATAAACCCCTTTATTTAAAAGTTGTAATAATGTTTGTATGGATTTTTAGCATTTTTATTTTAGATTTATATTATCACTATATCTCGATGTCACTCTTGGACCTTTAGTATAGCCCATTTGGTCGAGTCCCACACATTAGATTTTTCTAACGACTTTCGCTGCATAAATAAATAAAAAGAAAAAGGGTCGAGCGGTTTGGTTCAGCTTTCGGCCGGGTCACTCCCTGTTCAATCTCAGGTCCCCTCTGGGATGTGACAACTTTTGTATTTGAGGAATATGCATTTCTCTCTTGCCAAGCAATTGAAGTCTTTTCTTGTTCATGCGACCAAGTCGTTTGTACCATAACTTAATAGATGAGTTATCTTGAGCAGTATTTATTGATACTTCTTTCTTAGTCACTTGAATCACATACAAACTAGATTCTTTGTTTCCTCTTGCTACAACTAACGAACCTTTGCTGAGCTCCCATTTATCGCCAGCGAATTTGCTCTTGTATCCAGCATTATCAAGAGTACCAATTGACATTAGATTTAGTTTAATATCTTGAACATATTTGACATCTTTGAGCACCAACTCACAACTTGTATTGTTCTGGATATAGATGTCACATTTTCTAATTATATTGCCAACGTGATTGTTTCCCATTTTAATGATCCCAAAATCGTCATTGGTGTAAGATGTAAAATATTTTGCCTTTGAGATAATATGATAAGATGCACCAGAGTCACACACTCAACATGATTTATGAGTCATGAGGTTGACAACATCTTCACATATAATTACATCTTCACCATCAGAGATAGTTGTAGTCATGCTCTTCGTCTTCACTTTGACACTCTTTGTGCCTTGTTCCTTTTTGAGCTTCTAGCAATCATTTTTCATGTGGCCCATTTTGTTACAGTGAAAGCACTTGACTCTCCTTTTACTTCTTTCATGCACCTTAAGGGCCTATCACAAGAACACGGACCAAAAGACTCATTAACCTCTTAATTTCTTCTTCTTTTGCAAGAGAATTCTTCTATGAAGAGTTAGAAGGAGTGTCATCTCTAAGTGACAAGGAGCAGCCCAAGTATATGCTCAAATGTGAGTGCAACCTAGATATCCAAGACCATCCTTCCACCAACACTTCCATACCAACTTTTGGAGATGCTTGAGGAAAACAACAAGAGGAAAAACACTTCAAGAAGCTCTAGAATTCCAAGGAAGTAGCATGGAAAATTTTTATGAATTTAGAATATTGAATGTAAAATAATAATGTTTGTTTTGGGTGATCTCGGCTTAGCTTAATGGCTAAGAGCCTTTCTTTTTTTTTTTTTTGAGGACATAATAGTCATTTTGTTGTTAGGGCGGCCCTAATTTGAGAGGGTATATATACCCATCTTTATGGCTGATCTAATCTTAGTTTTGATAAGCTAAAGAAACCTTTTGAAAAGGTTGGAGTTCCCTCCACAATCGGCCATCTCCTTTGGTGTTTCACCCGAGTGGATTTTATG
Source organism: Begonia loranthoides (assembly GCA_022433065.1). NCBI lineage: Eukaryota > Viridiplantae > Streptophyta > Magnoliopsida > Cucurbitales > Begoniaceae > Begonia > Begonia loranthoides. The sequence continues at coordinate 15,092,477 of CM039471.1, forward strand.
TCAAAATTGAATCACCGTGTTTCTTGTGAGCTTTGTGGTGATTTCTCTTAAAGTTATCCCTTCCTTTATATTCTTCCAGAGGTGGACATCCCTAGTGAAAGAATAGAAAGCTTCCTGAGACTCAAGTTGAAGTGTCTTCACCATTAGAGACCATTGAAGACAACATGTACAATTTTTGTGCCTATTTAGACCAGTTTGCACCTTTTCGTGCACCATTTCCTCTCCAGAATGTTTCTGCCTTTGATTTTTTGAGGGTTCCTTCTTAGTTTACAGAAAAGGACATGGTCTAAATTGCACGCCATTTGGATGCCTCAAGACCAAGTTGTGATAGTTACTATTTCAGATCCATTTTTGCTTTCATTAGCCGCTCACATTTAGGGGTTGTCATCCATTCACACATTCGTGGTGCATCATTCTTGATTTTGACCTTCCGAACATGCTGATTTCAGAAGCCCCACATTCATTTGATCTCCATCTCATTACAGATAAGGCATCTACGGAAGAGTGCTCTTTGTTCTTCCGTCTGCTTTCTTCTTCAAAAATTACAGTTGTAATATCATTGAACATCAATATTGTCTTTGTAGCACCATTGACCAAATTTATAATAAAGTGATCATATGAATCAGACAAACTTTGAAGTAAAAGTTATGCTCGTTCATTCTCGTCAATTTTGTGCTCTATTGTTGTAAGTTGAGAAAATAACGTGTTAAGAGTGTTGATATGGTTCGTCACCGATGTCAACTCTGACATTCGAAGAGTATATAATTTTCTTTTCAAGAAAATTTTATTATGCAACGACTTTGCCTCATATAAATTTGTCAATGTATCCTAGATTTGCTTGGTAGTTGTCATTTCTGAGACATTTGACAAAATTTCATCTACTAGAGCAAGATGAAAATTGGGAATAACATCTCTATCTGTTTTGATCCATTTTTCTTCTTCAATGGTCATCAATCTGTCGTTGATGACCATAGCACAACTATCCTTCTGCAATAATACTTTCATTTTTAATTTTCACAATGACAAATTATTTCCGTTGAATTTTTCAATTTCAACTCTTCCCGCCATAATAACGAGACTCTGATACCACTTGTTAGAGGAATCATTCATACAAAATCCTCTCTATAATACAGAGCATTTACTACAAAAAGACAAGAAGAAAATGCGGAGCCGAGAGGAGAAATTCAATTTCTTCATTTTCTTCTTCTAATTATGAGGGATGCCCCTCGTCATAAAGAGGGACACCACACATGGAAATCTTCATGGCTCCACCCTTGTGCATGATCTGAATGAAGAGGTGTCTCAAACATCCGTAGGTTTCTAGTTGCACGACCAAAATAAGGTGTTGATGACCTCTTGTCCTCAAACAGCCCATAGCGCCCACAACCATCCTGTGTTTGGTGCTGAGCAGGTCGAAGAGAACCTTGCTAACAACCCTCATCCAGTAGGCCAAAGAGATTAGGTAAGTCCATCTCTGTTTCTTCTAATGGTCTCTAAAAACGCCTAAGATCAGGTTACAATGGTGCACCCGGTCGTTCTTCAGAGGACCTCCCTTAAGTTCAACTATAATTTGCTCTAAAAACTAAAATCTAGCAAATGGCCCTGATACCATTGTTGCGTGGTGAACCAAGTTTACTTGATAAACAGCACTTGCAAGCTTGTCAATTACAAATCCAACCACAAATATGAAATTCTATCCTTCTTGACCAGAAACTTATCATCTGAAAAAACACTTCCTTTTCAACTTAACCTCCGTTTACACCTCTCTTTTACTTTTACAATGTATTCATACATACAAATCTAACTTCCACAAAATAACTTTCCAACAAACTACTTTAACTTCCCAATAAATTACAACATAACCAACCAACTTTCACAAAACAACGACTTCCAAACCAACTTTGCAAAGGCATCAAAAAATTAAATTTCACAACATATGTAAATATGATACTGTTTAGACTCAGTTTGATCGGTTTGGGTCAGGTTTTAGTCTGTTTTTATTCAATTTTTCGTAAAATTAAAATTAAAAATATATATATATAAGTATGGTAACATTGGTTAGATTCAGGTTTGAGTAATTTTTAAAGAAATAAACCGAGGGCTTCAGTTTTATTTAGTTCAATTCGAAAATCAAATTGAAATAAATTGAACTGGACCAATACTCAAACCGATTCCGCCACGGGCATCAATGCAAGTAAGGAGGCTACTCTTCTGGAGAAGCAGGAGGTATCATCAAAGAGTCTGATTGGGTATGTTGTTTTGTAAAGCGTGTCATTGTTGTTTTATTAAGAAAAATGGGTAAGTTTTCCATGTGGAATGGGAATGTATTTTTAATTTAGATGTTAATGAGAGTGGAAAAACAAAAACAATGATGATTGGGTCAAATTTCCACTATCTTGAAATGAAAGCTACAATGGAAGATTACTTTGCATTGAAGTTGTCGGTGCAATTAGCGTCACATATTATTATTATTGATATTAAATAATTAAAAGAAAAGAGACCAAAAAAAATCATTTCCCAAAAATATATAAACTAGAAATTACGACAATCAAAGTTAAATTTCGATGTAACCTAAATTTTAATATTCTCTATGTCTTGATATTTGATGTACATGTTTTTATTAGTGATTTTTTACTATACTCATTATTTGTTTTTGTTTCAAAATTTTTCAAGTAAATTTTAATATCTTTAATTTTCTGTTTTCCATTTTTGGGGAATTTATAATTTTTGTGAAAATTTGCAATATGGAAAAAAGAAATTAAAAGAGGAAATTTTTCCTCCATCTTGCGTTGTCTTCAGCAAAGGTGAAGTATCCCAGCTGCCGCCACCGCCACCGCCGCCAACCGACGGGGAGTCACCGCAGGAGAGAAGGAAATTGTCGTAGTCATCAGTCTCTATTGTCGCGCGAAGTCGAATAACGCTGAAGTCCCGAGTCTGTCTCTGTCGTTGCGAGCATAGGTTCGTCTCCATCGTCCGTCACCGAGAAGGAGAAAGAGGCTTCCGTTCCAGCTGTGCCTTCTTTCTTGCCTCCGTTGCCGATCAGAGCTTGGAAACCACCAGTCGTTGCTGCAAGGATCCGATCCGTCGCTCGGTCTACCTGCCAACCGCCGATCCACAGCCAAAGACCGCCCGCTCTCCGTCCATCGCACACGAAGACAGCCGCCGTTAGCCCCGGTTTTTGTCACCTTTCAAAGCTGCTTCGTCGCCGGTAAAGAAGTTCGTCATCGGGCGCATCGCACGGAATAGATCTCTGTGTTCTTCCGTGAACAACAATTTTCTACAAGGTGGAGCATCACGGGCTAGTCTGAAATTCAAAGATTCAGGCTTAGCAATTTTGGAAATTGAATTATAAAAAAAAACCAATTTTTTAAAGAGAAAATGACAAATCAACCATTGTAGATTGCGATCAATGACAAGTCAACTACTATAATATATTTTCTAACAAGTTAACCACTGACTATGAAAAAATGACAAATCCAACAAAGTCACATTCGCCGTTAAAAATGAGATGGGACGCTGCCACGGCATTCTGGGAAACCGCTGCGGCGTCCTGGGACACCGCGGCGGTGTCCTGCAAAACCGCCGCAGAGTCCCAAGACACCGCGACGGTTTGCCTTGTTAAAAATATTTGATCTCAAATTTGAGGGCTTAAACGATTGATCTTGGGGCCGAGAAAAGGGGACGAAGAGGTTTACCCATGGCTTGTTGTAGATCTCTAAGAGAGCTTCAGTTTGATACCTTGTTCAGCCAATTCCGACACATGTAGCCAAAGTTATGGTCGTTTGAAGTTGGAGAGGTCAAAAATCTAAAAAAAAACATTGGATTCGAAAAACATATACATAAGAACTTTGAAGTAGCTATGAAACACTAAAAATCAAGAACCGCTACGGACTTTGAAGTAGCCATACATGAAAAATAGATTTTTTTCATAGCCCTCAAAGTAGCCATCGCAAACTTGGGACGCCGTGGCGGTTTCCCAGGACACCGGGCTGCGTCTTGGGAAACCGCGACGGCGTCCTAGGAAACCACCGCGGCGTCCTGTCTCATTTTTAACGGCAAACGTGACAGCGATGTTGAATTTGTCATTTTTCCATACGTCAGTGGTTAAATTGTTAGAAACTGTACCATAGTGGTTGACTTGTTATTGATCGCAAACCACGATGGTTGATTTGTCATTTTTCCTTTTTTAAATTTAGTTTATTTGGTTAGACCTATGTGTTGTTGGGGGCATATTTGTTTCGATTTGAGGAGCATAATTTGGGTTCAGACATTTTAAGTTTAAACATTTTTTTGTGAAAATTCTAAAACTTTTAGGGACATGAGTTGCTGAAATTTGATGATCAAAATATAAGATTTCTGTTATGGTAGGTGAAAATACGATATATGCTTGCACAAATGAATTTAAATGACGCATTGTTAAAGTTCAATAAAATAACAATGTCATGAAATGAAGAGGATAAAATTTGAAAAAATCAAAAAACTCAATCTTTGACATGTCTGCATTTATCAAATCAAATTTTGCAGCACATTCTGAACGAGAAAACTATCGCTAAATTATGGTTAAAACTGGAACAATTATGTATGAAAAAAACCTTGATTAACTAGTAACATTTAAGATAATGACTTTATTTTCATCGGTTAATGGAAAATGATGTTCTATTGAAGAACACTTCTATATTCAAGAAATTAGTTTCAAATTTAGGAACTATGAGATACAAGTATGATGAGGTTAATTCTTCTTTGCTCAATGTCTACTTCATATGGTGTTTTAAGAGATACAATTTTATACATAAGAGAAAATCTAACTTTGGAAAAGGTTTTATGATGTCTTGTTATCAAATGAGAAGATGTAGCAGATTGTTGTTGGATCTGAGTATCGAGAAGAGGGACTTGTCGTTTGAGATAGAACAGGAAAGTCAAACAACATAGGCAATGATAATGTTCAATGTTTAAAGGGTAGATTAAAATCAATGAATCGTGATAGAACTTGTTACTTTTGTAAGAAGAATGGACATATTAATTCTGAGTGCCGAAAATTACAGAATGAAATTAATAGAATTGCTGAGAAGAGAAAACAACCGATGACGTTCGGTGAAATTGTTGTCGCAGAAGTAGAAGACTATAGTGATGAAGATCTTTCAATTGTGTCACGAGGAAACTCAAAGTCAAACAATGATTGAATTTTGGATTCAACTTGTTCGTTTCATATGTGTTTCAACCAGGAGTGGTCTTTGACATATAAGACTGTTTCAGAAGGTGCTGTGTGTAACGACCCGAATTTCTACTTATTTAAAAACTCATTTAATTTTTCTAGCTCAATTAAAATCTTAAAGAAAATGCAACTTAAATACTTAAACTTTTGAAAACAGAGTGCAATAATTCGAGTGTTACTAACTTTCTAAAACAATTTGTTTTATTTAAAGAAATTTAACCCTACTTAATTAAAATTTGCGGAAGCGTGAAATAAAAGAAAATGTATCAAAATCACATAATAAATGAAATCCAAATAAAACTTTAAATATCAGTCAACTAAGCAAGAAAAAGTTAAATAACGTTCATAACAAAGTTTTTGAAACTCCTTTTTACTTCTTGTCTTTCTTCCTTATTTGCATACCGTAACCCTACTACTGCTCTCTTTACGTCTCCTCCGGGTACGCCACAGGCTCCACCGGAATGACCTCCTCCTTAACTCCTGTCACGGCCATATCATCACCTACACCACAAGTAAGGATGTGAGCTTTTGGGCTCAGTAAGGAATTGGGGAAAACAAAATGCAATGTCTCTCCTTTTAGTCCATTTGGAATGGGGGCCACCCAAACCAACTTCTTCCATTTACGTTTCTTTTCTTTCTTTCCTTTCTTTCTTTCTTTACTCGTACTTCGAGCTGGAGATTGGAGGATTTCCTTTGTGATGAAATAGTGATCGAGTCTAACCTTTTTCTTACAACTAGAACTCCCGTACCCTATGAGGGAGGGGCTTCGGCTAGTTGCAGACTAGACCCGCTATCCATCCGCCCCCCAACTCCCTTTTCTTTTCTTTCTTTTTCCTTTGGTCTTTTCTTTATCGTTTTACTCTCCCTTACTATGCTTGTGAGTACCACCCTGAGGGTACTCCCTACTTGGTTTCTATTATATGAAGGTATGAAGACACTCCTATTAACATATACATGGACACCAAGAAATAACACATCAAGGAATGAAATAGCATTATTTAACACATAATGGAAACCATTTTCATTAATTAAGCATACGAACAGTGGGGTCAATAGCATATTTAATCATCATTCCCAATTAAAATGACTATTATCCTACAATCTATCAAATGAAATTATACAATTAGTAGATTAATACTATTGAATAGAATCACATAGAATACAATTATTGTAAGTAGCAGGAGGATGACAATAAAAATAACACAATGATACATGCTTCTTTAAGAGAAAACAAATAGTAATAAGATATTAAAACAAGGAAGCGATGCAGGTGATCAATTGAATAGACATAGCAGAAAATTGAACATGTTTATAACCAATAAAAAAAATAAACCTTCACTATTTAAACATGCTTTTAATTCCATTACACAGTAGTTCTTAGAACACCTAATCATACTTCTATTCAACTAACCAATAGCTAATTACCATAACTCATCATGCTTTCATTAATAATCGAAGACAAGGGTGACGAACGACTTTATAACTACAAATCATACTTTTAAATTACCAAGACAGCAGAACTAACAATGAGTAGGTCTACGTAATGTATTTACATATCATGCTTTGAATAATTTTGAATAACAATGAATATTATTGGAAACAGAAAATCATGATTTGGATTAGGTAACAGTAGATGTGAGTATTATTTTGAAGCGAACATCACACCTACTTCCAATCTGAAGTTACAGTAATGTGTAAATTCTGAAATAAATACCAGTTTGATTCTAAACAAAATTAGATACTATAATAACGAACGAACACAGATCAATGAGAGTATGCAAAAGAAAATTATGAATGATAGCAATAATAATGGCATAGTTAACAGATCTCGTATGTCCAACAACTATAACAGTAGTGATGAAATCCGAACAACCAGTAAAAATATGTTTCTTAAGGATAATGAACAGCAAAGAAACAAAATGATAGAACACACCTATAATCTCAATAAAGTAACAGTAATGGTTGAAAATTCTACGATGAGACATACTCTCATATAATAAATTAAGACATCGTGTTAACAAGATAGAATTTACGAAACATGTTTTTGAATCGCTCATGGATAGCTATGTACGAAATAGAGATAACCTTAAATAAATCTTTCGATCCCATCAATTTGTCATGCATAACGGACTTATACAGATTCTAAGTAATGAACAATACGTTTATACATAACACACAATGAAAACCTACGGCATCAAGTATACTATTCGCAAGGACAATTGAGGAGTAACGGCGGAATGCAATTTGCCTCGTTAACATAACTATAAACAGCAGAAATCAGACAGGGAAGTATATTTATGAGCAGTAGATTTAACAATTGATATACTAAAACAGAGAGAGAGAGCATACTTTGGAAACATGAACTAACATCTAAGTAGAATACTATAATTCACATATAGTAATAACCCGCAACAATTGACAGGGATCATCAGGAAATAAAATGACAGCAAGAGTATACAACATATAATTTGAGGTACACACAATTTGAGAATAACTTATTTACTGTATAGGATGTTAAATTCATTCACTTTTCCATTTCCTCTTTATAATCCTTCATTTATATCTTTGTCTATTATCATCATAGAATAAGAATGAAACACAACTATCAAATGAACTAAAATCCTACATTATTACAGGAAAACAAGCAAATACGACAGAACAGCACATAAATCTCACAATCCAATATACTCACACACTATATTACTTGGGTGTAGGGCCTCCTGGCCAACCCAATTCCTTACCTTCAGTGACGGAGATGCACCAGGCAATACTGACCGATTCCACTAGAATAGAAATTTCTTCTCCTGCCTTCACTTCCCAGCTCACCTCCTTCCTCTCCTCTCAATCCCAGTCGATATTTAAAGAAGATAGAGACTCACTGTTCAAATTCTGTGATGACCAATGAGGATAGAGCCTAAACCGAACGTGTAGGAGGTGATCCCTTGAGAAGAGGATCGTATGCGTCTGTTGTGATCGTGATTATCCAACTCGGATCACACTTCCCCCTAATTTCGCAACATGGAGCTGCAGCTTGGTTGAGTCGTCATGTCGATCCTCAACTGACGACACGTAAACGAACCACCACAACGATGCATCGGCCATACCAAAACCATGTCGTTGGAGCACCAGTTAAACGACTCATCGGCTACAACATTTACACAGATCTAGATGTCGACAACAATGTCGACGATTCGCCGGAGCGTCCACCGAACACCCGGAAGCGGAGCAGCTCGCCGTCGTCTACACCGAACAGGGCAGGGCCGCGAGATCCGACATCGAGCTCCGTCCAGAACAGCGCACGCTGCCGTCCGTGGTGTCGCCGGCCCTCGTCGCAGCTCCCCGGTCCCGATTCTCCCTTCGCCGAGCCTTCCCTCTCTCGTTCCGATTTTTCCCCCTTCCGTTTCTCCCTCTTTTTCTCTGCGTCGAGGTTCAGACAAGGGAAGAGTCTTCTTTCCCCTTTTTTTTTTTTTTTATTTTTATTTTTATAATATATAAATTTTATTCATTTCTTTATTTTAATTAAATCTTACATTTAAATAGAATTTATTCTAATTTTAAGTATTAGATTCCCCTCCAACTTAAATTTCGTCCAAATCGACTCGTCTAGACACGAATCAAAATATTTTATTTATTCTAACTTGACTACATTGCGAAGCTAGAAAAAAAAATGAAAATGGGGTGTTACATACTCTCCCCCTTACAAAATTTTGGTCCCCAAAATTAGCCACTAAACAATTCGGGGTATTTAGCCCTCATATCATCCTCCTTTTCCCATGTAGCTTCCTCGTGACTATGATTCTGCCATAGGACCTTGACCAATGGAATCCGCTTGCGCCTTAGTTCTTTCACTCTTGAATCTAGGATCTGAACAGGTTTCTCAGTATAGCTCAAATTAGGTTGCACCACGACATCATGCTTAGGGTTAGCTAGCACAGTCGCTTCTCCAAGACACTTCTTAAGCATGGATACGTGGAATACGTCGTGCACACCAATCATGGAATCCGGCAGTTGAAGCCTATAAGCGACAGGACCCACTTTCTCTGTAATCACATAAGGACCCACATATCTTGGATTTAACTTTCCTCTTTTCCCAAACCGAACAATGCCCTTGAATGGAGATACCTTCAAGAACACTCTGTCTCCTTCGTTAAATTTCAAATCTCGTCGTCGATTGTCTGCATAGCTCTTCTGACGACTTTGCGCTGCTAACATTCTTTGCTTAATAAGTGTGATCTTCTCGGCCATCACCTGAACCACCTGCGGCCCAAGAAATTCAGCTTCACCAACTTCGTCCCAATACAAAGGAGACCTGCACTTCCTCCCATACAAAGCTTCATAGGGAGCCATACCGATAGTGGCTTGGAAACTATTGTTATATGCGAACTCGATCAACGGTAGCATCTTACTCCACTTGACATGAAATTCAAGAATGCAGGCACGCAACATATCCTCGAGTGTCTGAATAGTTCTTTCACTTTGGCCGTCAGTCTGAGGATGGAATGCCGTGCTGAACCTTAATTCTGTGCCAAGAGCTCGGTTCAAACTCCTCCAAAATACTGAAGTAAAACGGGGATCGCGGTCCGATACTATAGAAACTGGGACGCCGTGAAGCCGGATGATTTCCTTAATGTACAATTCAGCCAACTGATTCAGTGTGTCCGTCATGGATACTGGCAAGAAATGCGATACTTTAGTTAACCGATCAACAATTACCCATATAGCATCATGTTCCTTAACTGTTCTAGGCAAGCAAGTGACAAAATCCATAGTGACGTGCTCCCATTTCCACTGCGGAATTGGAAGTGGTTGCAGTTTTCCTCCAGGTCGCTGATGCTCGGCTTTAACACGCTGACAAATGTGACATTTAGATACAAATTCTGCAATTTCACACTTCATATTTGGCCAGTAGTAGTGAGTCTTCAAATCTCGATACATCTTCGTACTCCCTGGATGTACAGAGAAATTGGAGGTGTGCGCTTCATTCAAAATTTTCATCCTTAACGTCATGTCGTCTGTCACGTACCATCGATTTTTGTACTTAACAATACCATCAACTGATGTAGAGAAATCCTGATACTTAAGAAGGGTCGAATTCAATTTGAAATCTTTGCATACTTCATCATCTTGTTGGGACTCTTTGATCTGCTCAAGAATAGATGGCGTCAAAGTCAGCTTGGCCAATACTACCTCCAATGGCGTTGGAACCATTTGTACATCGAGTCCCTGAAGGTCTTTTTGAAGTCCCACAGACATTTCCTCACATACAATATTCATCAACGAAACCTTACGACTGAGTGCATCCGCAACGACATTGGCTTTCCCCGGATGGTACTTAATTTCACAATCGTAGTCCTTGACAAATTCGAGCCATCTCCGCTGACGCATATTCAATTCCTTCTGAGTGAAGATGTACTTGAGACTTTTATGATCAGAGAAAATCTCACAGCGCTATCCATACAAATAATGCCTCCAAATCTTAAGAACAAAAACCACGGCTGCGAGTTCTAAATCATGGGTGGGGTAATTTTGTTCATGCACTTTCAACTGTCGAGATGCGTAAGCAACAACTTTTCCATGCTGCATAAGAACTCCTCCAAGTCCTCTTCTTGAAGCGTCACAGTAAATACAAAATTCGCCTTCCTCCGTAGGCAATGTTAACACTGGAGCCGTAGTCAACCTGCGCTTCAACTCTTGAAAGCTATCTTCACATTCGCTGGACCACCAGAAACGAGCGTTCTTCTTTGTTAAACCAGTGAGCGGCAGCGATATCTTTGAAAATCCATCAATGAAACGCCTGTAATAACCCGCTAATCCCAAAAAGCTCCTTACTTCACTAACATTTTTAGGCTGCGCCCAGTCCACCACTGCTTGTATTTTAGCTGGATCCACTGATATGCCTTCATCGGAAATTACATGACCTAGAAAACCAACCTTGTTCAGCCAAAATTCACACTTGGAAAATTTTGCATACAACTGGTGTTGGCTGAGAATAGATAGAGTCATTCGTAAGTGCTCGCGATGTTCCTCTTCTGATCGGGAATACACCAAGATGTCGTCAATGAAAACAATAATGAACTTGTCCAGAAAATCTCGAAAGACTCGATTCATTAAATCCATGAAGGCCGCTGGAGCGTTAGTCAGTCCAAAAGACATAACCAAGAACTCGTAATGTCCATAACGTGTGCGGAAAGCAGTCTTCGGTATATCCTCGGGTTTCACCTTCAACTGATAGTAACCTGAGCGGAGATCAATCTTCGAGAACACCTTTGCGCCGCTTAATTGGTCAAACAAATCATCAATCCTAGGTAGTGGATACTTATTCTTGATGGTTACCTTATTCAACTCCCGATAGTCGATGCACATTCTCAAAGTCCCATCCTTTTTCTTGACAAATAAAACAGGTGCGCCCCAAGGGGAATAACTGGGCCGGATAAATCCCTTGGTTACCAGTTCATCCAGTTGCTCTTTCAACTCTCTCAGTTCGGCTGGTGCCATCCTATAGGGATGTTTAGAAATAGGGTCCGTTCCAGGCTGGAGATTAATCTCGAACTCGATCTCGCGATCTGGGGGCAGACCGGGAAGGTCGTCGAGGAAGACATTTGGAAAATCACACACAATAGTAACATCCTCCATCTTTATCTTAGCGACTTCGGTAGTGTTGATCATATTAATTAGAAATCCGATGTATCCATTTCTTAATAACTTGTCTGCTTTAATTGCCGAAATAATCGCAAATCTCCCTTTTTCTTTAACTCCTCGAAAAGTATGTTGTTCTCCGTTTGGCAGATAAAAGTAGACTTCCTTCTTCTTGCAGTCAATAGTTGCATGATGTGTTGACAGCCAGTCCATCCCAATAATGACATCGTATCCTTTTAAATCCATGATAATTAGATTGGCTTGGAATGGACGACCATTTATCTCCACTGCATAATCTTTGAGTATTCCACTAGAAATTAGTTGTTCACCAGAGGGCAATGATACACGATGCGTGAAATTTGTGCTATTAGAGAAACTATTTGTTCGCTCGCAAAACTTGGTAGAGATAAACGAGTGAGTAGCACCCGAATCAAATAAAACGTAGGCTGCCAGCTTATTAATGTAAATTGTCCCTGTCGGGTTAGGTAAATTATTTATTTTCAGGTAAATATCTTATTTTCTAATAATAAAACAAACAATTATAAATATATTCGCATAACTTAATAGTTAGTTAGAGTGTGTACCTGCTACAACCGAAGGTTGATCATCCTCTTCATTCCCATACATTGCAAAGACTCGTGGGGCCACCTTTGCTTGATTTCCCTGTCGAGTCGAGCAGTTCCTGGCTATATGACCCAGCTTCCCACAAACAAAACACTTCTCTGAACCTGCCAAGCATTCGCCACGATGTGTTTTATGGCATTTAGGACAGACTTTAAACTGAGGGACTTGAGACGCTTGTACCATGGACTTCTTGTCTTGCCTTTGTTGTAACTCTGCCTCAGCTGGACGTTTGACTCCTTGGATCATGGGAAGACCACTCTTCGAATTCTGTCCAGGGTTAGACTTCCATCCTTTCTGATTAGCTTCTCTCTCTCTAGCCACAGACAATTTCACTTCCTCAACACCCAAAGCGCGGGATACCATCCTTGAATATGTCTCACCTTCAGTGCCAGCTCCAATAATTGCTTCTCGAATTTCTGCTTTTAATCCTCGTACAAAGTGCTGAACTTTACGCCCCTCAACTGCTACAAGATGCGGGGCATAATGTGATAAAGCATCAAAATGCTGAGCATACTCTGCCACTGATCCCCTCTGTCGTATGTGTAAAAATTCAGTTTCCTTCTGGGTGCGAATAGTGTGGTTGAAGTATTTATCATTGAATAACTCCTTGAACTGATTCCAAGTAAGGAGTTCCACATTCCGTGAAGCTTTAACTGTATCCCACCAAAAACGGGCTCCATGACTTAGATAGTATGATGCATATTTCACTTTCTCTACTTCAGTGACATCAGCATAGTAGAATTTGTCCTCTAATGAGCGTATCCACTCCTCGGCTCCAGAAATATCTGATACATTCCCGTTGAAATAAGGCGGCTTTAACTTCTGGAATCTCTCCCATCCAGTACCCCTCAGAGATGGTTGAATCGGTGCCTCACGGGGATTCCCAGCACCATTCCCAAAGATCTGGCCAACTATTCTCTCCATATGACGAGACTGCTGCTCAATAATTTGATTCTGCCTCTCAATTTGTTGCTGTTGTTGTGCAATAAAGGCTGCCATATGCTCCATGTTTCCATCCCGATTATGATTCTCCTGCTGGCCAGGTGCTTGAGGTACATCTCCAATAGTAGGTATATCTCCTCTCCCTCGTCTAGCCATTATTAATCTCCTATTATATTGCAAATAGTAAATTTAAGGAATGTAATTGATTAAGTAATTACAATCATATATATCCTTATACAATGAAATAATTGTTCAGAATAATTATACTAAGCATTAGGAGTAACAAGAGAATTTAATGAAATTTTCTTTACTTCTATTTATTCATTTATTGTATGCTTCATGTAGATTAAAATCTATTAAATGGGTTACATTTATTATTTACATTTTTAATTGCACTACTCTATGTTAGGATCATTCTAAATAACTTAGGAAAAGAAACAAATGAACTATAAGGAAGTCTTAATACAACTTTATACATTTTCATGCTATCAGACAATAATTATGCATAAATACATGGAAATTTAATAAAAACTCACAGTCAGAGGTCATTACCCGTCGAGTCTGGGTTATCCGAAGAGAAACGCAAGAGTAGCAGTATTCGCTCTGATACCAACTGTAACGACCCGAATTTCTACTTATTTAAAAACTCATTTAATTTTTCTAGCTCAATTAAAATCTTAAAGAAAATGCAACTTAAATACTTAAACTTTTGAAAACAGAGTGCAATAATTCGAGTGTTACTAACTTTCTAAAACAATTTGTTTTATTTAAAGAAATTTAACCCTACTTAATTAAAATTTGCGGAAGCGTGAAATAAAAGAAAATGTATCAAAATCACATAATAAATGAAATCCAAATAAAACTTTAAATATCAGTCAACTAAGCAAGAAAAAGTTAAATAACGTTCATAACAAAGTTTTTGAAACTCCTTTTTACTTCTTGTCTTTCTTCCTTATTTGCATACCGTAACCCTACTACTGCTCTCTTTACGTCTCCTCCGGGTACGCCACAGGCTCCACCGGAATGACCTCCTCCTTAACTCCTGTCACGGCCATATCATCACCTACACCACAAGTAAGGATGTGAGCTTTTGGGCTCAGTAAGGAATTGGGGAAAACAAAATGCAATGTCTCTCCTTTTAGTCCATTTGGAATGGGGGCCACCCAAACCAACTTCTTCCATTTACGTTTCTTTTCTTTCTTTCCTTTCTTTCTTTCTTTACTCGTACTTCGAGCTGGAGATTGGAGGATTTCCTTTGTGATGAAATAGTGATCGAGTCTAACCTTTTTCTTACAACTAGAACTCCCGTACCCTATGAGGGAGGGGCTTCGGCTAGTTGCAGACTAGACCCGCTATCCATCCGCCCCCCAACTCCCTTTTCTTTTCTTTCTTTTTCCTTTGGTCTTTTCTTTATCGTTTTACTCTCCCTTACTATGCTTGTGAGTACCACCCTGAGGGTACTCCCTACTTGGTTTCTATTATATGAAGGTATGAAGACACTCCTATTAACATATACATGGACACCAAGAAATAACACATCAAGGAATGAAATAGCATTATTTAACACATAATGGAAACCATTTTCATTAATTAAGCATACGAACAGTGGGGTCAATAGCATATTTAATCATCATTCCCAATTAAAATGACTATTATCCTACAATCTATCAAATGAAATTATACAATTAGTAGATTAATACTATTGAATAGAATCACATAGAATACAATTATTGTAAGTAGCAGGAGGATGACAATAAAAATAACACAATGATACATGCTTCTTTAAGAGAAAACAAATAGTAATAAGATATTAAAACAAGGAAGCGATGCAGGTGATCAATTGAATAGACATAGCAGAAAATTGAACATGTTTATAACCAATAAAAAAAATAAACCTTCACTATTTAAACATGCTTTTAATTCCATTACACAGTAGTTCTTAGAACACCTAATCATACTTCTATTCAACTAACCAATAGCTAATTACCATAACTCATCATGCTTTCATTAATAATCGAAGACAAGGGTGACGAACGACTTTATAACTACAAATCATACTTTTAAATTACCAAGACAGCAGAACTAACAATGAGTAGGTCTACGTAATGTATTTACATATCATGCTTTGAATAATTTTGAATAACAATGAATATTATTGGAAACAGAAAATCATGATTTGGATTAGGTAACAGTAGATGTGAGTATTATTTTGAAGCGAACATCACACCTACTTCCAATCTGAAGTTACAGTAATGTGTAAATTCTGAAATAAATACCAGTTTGATTCTAAACAAAATTAGATACTATAATAACGAACGAACACAGATCAATGAGAGTATGCAAAAGAAAATTATGAATGATAGCAATAATAATGGCATAGTTAACAGATCTCGTATGTCCAACAACTATAACAGTAGTGATGAAATCCGAACAACCAGTAAAAATATGTTTCTTAAGGATAATGAACAGCAAAGAAACAAAATGATAGAACACACCTATAATCTCAATAAAGTAACAGTAATGGTTGAAAATTCTACGATGAGACATACTCTCATATAATAAATTAAGACATCGTGTTAACAAGATAGAATTTACGAAACATGTTTTTGAATCGCTCATGGATAGCTATGTACGAAATAGAGATAACCTTAAATAAATCTTTCGATCCCATCAATTTGTCATGCATAACGGACTTATACAGATTCTAAGTAATGAACAATACGTTTATACATAACACACAATGAAAACCTACGGCATCAAGTATACTATTCGCAAGGACAATTGAGGAGTAACGGCGGAATGCAATTTGCCTCGTTAACATAACTATAAACAGCAGAAATCAGACAGGGAAGTATATTTATGAGCAGTAGATTTAACAATTGATATACTAAAACAGAGAGAGAGAGCATACTTTGGAAACATGAACTAACATCTAAGTAGAATACTATAATTCACATATAGTAATAACCCGCAACAATTGACAGGGATCATCAGGAAATAAAATGACAGCAAGAGTATACAACATATAATTTGAGGTACACACAATTTGAGAATAACTTATTTACTGTATAGGATGTTAAATTCATTCACTTTTCCATTTCCTCTTTATAATCCTTCATTTATATCTTTGTCTATTATCATCATAGAATAAGAATGAAACACAACTATCAAATGAACTAAAATCCTACATTATTACAGGAAAACAAGCAAATACGACAGAACAGCACATAAATCTCACAATCCAATATACTCACACACTATATTACTTGGGTGTAGGGCCTCCTGGCCAACCCAATTCCTTACCTTCAGTGACGGAGATGCACCAGGCAATACTGACCGATTCCACTAGAATAGAAATTTCTTCTCCTGCCTTCACTTCCCAGCTCACCTCCTTCCTCTCCTCTCAATCCCAGTCGATATTTAAAGAAGATAGAGACTCACTGTTTAAATTCTGTGATGACCAATGAGGATAGAGCCTAAACCGAACGTGTAGGAGGTGATCCCTTGAGAAGAGGATCGTATGCGTCTGTTGTGATCGTGATTATCCAACTCGGATCACACTTCCCCCTAATTTCGCAACATGGAGCTGCAGCTTGGTTGAGTCGTCATGTCGATCCTCAACTGACGACACGTAAACGAACCACCACAACGATGCATCGGCCATACCAAAACCATGTCGTTGGAGCACCAGTTAAACGACTCATCGGCTACAACATTTACACAGATCTAGATGTCGACAACAATGTCGACGATTCGCCGGAGCGTCCACCGAACACCCGGAAGCGGAGCAGCTCGCCGTCGTCTACACCGAGCAGGGCAGGGCCGCGAGATCCGACATCGAGCTCCGTCCAGAACAGCGCACGCTGCCGTCCGTGGTGTCGCCGGCCCTCGTCGCAGCTCCCCGGTCCCGATTCTCCCTTCGCCGAGCCTTCCCTCTCTCGTTCCGATTTTTCCCCCTTCCGTTTCTCCCTCTTTTTCTCTGCGTCGAGGTTCAGACAAGGGAAGAGTCTTCTTTCCCCTTTTTTTTTTTTTTTTTATTTTTATTTTTATAATATATAAATTTTATTCATTTCTTTATTTTAATTAAATCTTACATTTAAATAGAATTTATTCTAATTTTAAGTATTAGATTCCCCTCCAACTTAAATTTCGTCCAAATCGACTCGTCTAGACACGAATCAAAATATTTTATTTATTCTAACTTGACTACATTGCGAAGCTAGAAAAAAAAATGAAAATGGGGTGTTACACTGTGATGATGGATAATAGCACACCTTGTAAGGTAGTTCATATTGGTACCGTCAGAATTGTGGAGTTATTAGGACATTGGGTAATGTGCGACGCGTTCCCAATTTGAAGAAGAATATGATCTCATTGAATACTATAGATTCGAAATGGTACAAGTTTATCTCTGTTGGTGGAGTTATGAAGATCAATAGGGGTGTTCTCATCATGTTAAAAACATATAGAAGGTCTGTAAATTTATGTGTTACAAGATTCTAAGATTGCTAAATTTATAATTTCGCCTTTTAAAGGATTGTTTGAAAAGATTCGGAAGAAGTCAGGTTTTCAGGTGAAATTTAAATTGATATCTGAATCTTCATCAGAGCCTATGTGTCAGCCTAGTATAGATATTTAGGGTAATGTCATCACCACTTCGTCACCAATTATAGTTTCATGTTAGAGTGATATCGTTAAAAGCAGATCTAAGAGAAATGTCAAAGTTTCACGGTGATATAGTGAAACTAGTTAAGTGAGTTATGCGTTGTATA
Organism: Begonia loranthoides; assembly: GCA_022433065.1. Classification (NCBI taxonomy): domain Eukaryota; kingdom Viridiplantae; phylum Streptophyta; class Magnoliopsida; order Cucurbitales; family Begoniaceae; genus Begonia; species Begonia loranthoides. Next base: position 15,110,663 of record CM039471.1, read on the forward strand.
TATTCGAAGGTATTGATTCTAGTGGAGAGTCTTCAACATATTTAAATGCAATCCGTTGTGACAACTTTGATAACTTGGTAAGACCATGAAGAATATATGATTTTTTTTTCGAGTATGTCTCTCAAGTTTAAGCATGACTTAAACTTGATTGGTATCAATTTTTAAGATTGACCCTGAAGGGGCCATTGTGAAAGAATATGTTATTTTTCATTGGAGTTTTGCAGATCTGTTTTCATTGCACTAGAATTTCATTGAATATGGAAATTATCAAAGTTAAATGTTTTGGATTAGTTTTGGGGTGGGGTGAGATGCTTGCATTTTGGATCTCTCAAGTGGAATTTGTATTAAGATGGAGATTATTAGAGTTTGGTATGATCCAAATTTTAGTTGGACTAGGTCGGACTCATATCCATATATTAGGGTTTTCAATTTACTTTATATATAGATATTGAGTCTCAAAATTCAATTGTACATTAATTTTCTATTAGTGAATTTCTCTTATAACTATGATTTTTTCCACGTAAATCTTAGTATCCTTATTTACACGTTTTTCTTTTTCTGATTTTGCATTCGATTTTCAACATAATATTTAAGGGTTGCTTTGGAGATATTTAAAATGATTATTTGTTAATTTAAGTTTTAACAGTTAAAATTTTATTGTTATTTTTTAATATTTCAAAGCAAATTTGATAAGAAGAAAAATGTAATTTTTAGATTCTAATTTGCACTATTTTTAAAAATATAAATCATAAAAATTGCAACATTCAATTTTCTTCTTCTTTTCGAACTTGATTTTGAAAGATAGTGACTAACAAGCATGTAGTTGAAGTATCCACCCACAAAGACTTGAATTTAATGCCATAGTAGCGGGAGGAACATCACTCTTAGTTTGAATTATATGTCTCGAGTTTCATTTTTTTCGAGGGTTGGATTTGAGTACTAGCAACAAATGGATCTCTATTTTTGTTCAATTTACTTGATTTGGTTTTAATTCCTAAAGTTTGGAAATGAGTCCGCGTGTCCAACCCTACTTGTATCGCAAAAGTTATTTAGGCAAACGAATAGAATTAGTTCAAATGAAAGATTTTTTTTGAAGTAAAAAGAAAAATTATGAGTTTTCTCTAAATGGATAATCTTTTGGCATTGAATTTAAAAAGAAAGGACGTTGAAAAAAGAGAAGTGAAATTTATCTATCAATCTATGAGGTCTCTTTTTGTAGGAAAGAATTGAGATTCACACAGTATATATTTCAAAAGCAACCACGGTTTTCTTTTCCCACCAAATTCTCTCACTTTCTTTCCGTTTCTTGAGAAACAAACACGTTTCTCTCTATTATTTTTATTTAATTACGAACTCCCCAGATCCGATTCATCATTCATGTTCCCCCATAATTTGAAAACGATGTCCGTCCATTCCCAAATCGCTGAGACGTGAATTTAGGGTTTCGAGTTCGACCCACTAATTCTTATTCTCAAAACCCTTTTCCCAACTTTTTAGTTTTTGTTTTCTCTGGGTATTTCTTGTACTGTATGAATCGGATCCCGATCCGAATATTCATCGTGGGTTCGGGTCCAAATTATTTTCGAAAGCTACGCTACCCGCAATGGCGTCGAAGGCTTATTCGCCTTCCTCCTCGGATCCTCCCGATGAACCTCCGGTATCTAAATGCCTTGCAGAATATTTTGTGAATTATTTTTTTTGGGTTTGTTGATGATGGCGGCTTTTCAATTTTCTTCATTCTCAAATTTTTTAATATTTAGTTGTGTTAGGTGTTGGTGCAGCGCATTGGCGTTGACAATGTGCTTGTTTGTTTTTTTCTATGCATACTGATGAGTCATAAGATTGGTGTTTAAATTTAGTATTAAGCCAATGTTGGTGATTAAGCTCTTGAGTTTTACGAGCTCTTTACGGTGCTGGAACTTGCTGGCAATTGCTTAGATATTAATTGTCGTTTGTCACTTATCTTAGGCACATTTTTGTTTTGTGGTAATATTTGATTTTGCTGGTTAAGTCTGATCAGATGGTTGTCAGTGATAATGATCATGGATCCCTGTAAGGTTATTATCTCCCACTTTTTTTTTTTGGGTTTTCATCCTAATTGGGGCATGATGTTAAGGTGTGCATGAGCTGGTCCTTATACTTAAGGATATATATATATAAGCTTATTTGGACTTGACAATTGCAAGTTAATACCCCTCTGGTGAGCAGTTTACACTCCTGTTAATGTTCTACAGATGCTGAAACCACAAGAAGGAGGTCCAACTTCTGGGGAGGTCTTATCAGTCATTGATTCACTGAAGAAGCAGGTTGCCAGTGGACGATGTGCTTCTACTAAGGTGCAATTTTGTGGGTACCTTTTCTTGTAGTTTTTTCGAGCTGGATTGATGACGGTGAATTTCATGTTTTGTTTTCAATTCCAGAAAAGAATGGAAGAAAACAGGCAGAAGTTGGTAGATGTCACTAGCCAGTTTTATATATCCTGCATGGAAAGAAGTAATGCAAGGATTTGTAATATGGGTAAGGGTTCTGATCAACTGACAAAGAGGCAGAAAGATGCAATTGATATGCAAAATGGGATGGATGAAAGTAATGGGGTCCAGGATAGATCCCTAGAAGATGGTCATTCATCTTCAGCTGTTCTTCTAGGATCCAATGTTGCTATCAGAAATGCAGTCCGCCCTATTAAACTTCCAGAAGTGAAAAGATTACCTCCTTATACTACCTGGATTTTCCTCGACAGGTGTATAGATGTTTATGTAGTTAACATCCTGATTCTTCATTTCTTAATATACTACTCTTGCTGAAAAATTTCATGTATCTAGGTGTCGGTTTGACAATATCAATCTTACTTATATGAGGTGGTGGAAAAAGGGTCTAAAACAAAGATATCGCAGCATTAGTAGCCATTTCCACTTAGCATTTCCTTTTTCTTTTTCTTTTTTCTAAGGGAAATGTTATCATATCAACTCAACCATTTTCTTGTGAAAACAATTATGTTCCAGCGAGCAAGCAATGGTTGTTTTTCTAGCCTATACTATAAGTTAAGCATGACCTCACGTTGAAATGCCATGCGATGTCAACATATCCCGATGAACTTTCAACAAATAAATAAGAATTACAAAATTGTTCTTGTCCATCAGTTCATAGCTTCTAATTATAATGCTTTAGCATTACTACGTTGTATTAATTTTTTCATCAGTTCTAATGCGACTGATTAGGACTTCCACATAATTTGCTATTTCAGTTCAACTACATATTGTGTTTGTCTTAACATCTACCTTCCATGCAAATATGATTTGCAATATTGTCTTCCCTGTTATTACTTGCACATGCCGGAGATGTTTGTTGACATTGGATTATTATTAATGCTTGGTGTAGAAATCAAAGAATGACAGAGGATCAGTCTGTGGTAGGAAGAAGGAGGATTTATTATGATCAAAATGGAGGCGAAGCACTTATTTGCAGTGACAGTGAAGAAGAAGCTATTGATGAGGAGGAGGAAAAAAGAAATTTTGTAGAAACTGAAGATTACATTCTTCGGTTGGTACAAATTTCGTTCAAGTTAAAAATTCTGTTTTTATGTCCTCTGTCATTCTTTTGTTCATTTAATATAATATTGAATCAAGGTTATATTTTGAATCTCTCTCTCTCGCTCTCTCTCTTTATCTCCTGCCATAGACTTTACCATCATTTTTTTATATTTTTTTATCAAAAGTCTACCCTTTCTAACTCTTACACAAATTAGCTCATCATGTGCTAATGTAAAACTACTTATACATAATCTTTACCATTTCCCTGTACTTCTATGTGCATGGAACTGATTAATTTACATTATGCAACATTGTGACAATTCCAATTTTTATCTTCGACTTTGTTAGAAGTTTGAGATCAAGCTTTTCTACCTGAAATCTTCAAGATATGTCTAATTTCAATAATCGTGCTTCCAAATGGATTTCTTTTATCACACTTTTACTTTGATTCTCTCATTTTGCAAGCATGACTATAAAAGAAGTTGGTTCATCCAATCAAGTTCTGGAAACACTTGCACAATGCTTATCTAGAACTCCCTCAGAAATCAAGGTATGCCCTTATGCCCCAACACAATTTAATTTTTCTATTCCTATGTTCTTTCGCTTGGATTTATCTGAAAATGAACTGGTCATAGTGTAAGCTTTGGTCCAGCAGTTTCCCATTTGCTTTTTGCTGGCTTTACAGAGATATGAAACACCATCAAATATCTTATACAGGCAAGATATGAAATTCTTACAACGGAAGAGACATCTTTAAGGGATTCTAGTAATGGCGATGGCAGCACCATCTCGCATATTAGGAGTTTGTTGCTTGACAAAGATCTTGACGCGGCGCTGGATTCTTTCGACAATCTCTTTTGCCGTCGATGCCTTGTAAGATCTCATTGTTGTACTCCATTTCAGTTGTGCATATTGATGTGCTGATGGTAGTGGCCTCTTTTAATTGGTAGGTTTTTGACTGTAGACTACATGGGTGTTCTCAAGATCTTATCTTTCCTGTAAGTTCTACTCCAAATTCATGTATATATTTATGCAAATATTATGCAATATCTGTTAATTCCAGAAGAACGTTGTCAGGCTGAGAAACAACCTCCTTGGAGTTCATTAAACGTGGAGAATGTGCCATGTGGTCCATATTGCTATCGATCTGTATGTGTTGGTTTTGGTACTACTGTAATTTATTTAGTTCAGTTTTTGCTTTTTAAAAGAATGGTTCACTGTTATTAGTTCAAGATCGATTTCAAATACTAATCAGGTCCTAAAGTCAGAGAAACCTCCTAGAAAAGACTCTCCTTTGCGAGATGGTTTTGAAGAAAAATGCGTGCAGTCATCTGACAGTTCAGAAGTTCTGAAGGTATCCAGGAAGAAATCTTCTTGTCCAGCTTCTCGAAGGAAGGTCAAATCTTGTCAAAGTGAAAGTGCCTCATCAAATGCTAAAAACATGTCAGAAAGCAGTGATTCTGAGAATGGACCCAGGCAGGATGGCACTTCTACCCTTCGTTTATCACCCCCAAAAGCTAAGTTAAGAGGAAAGGGTGAAACTGGCAAAAGGAATAGCAAGCGAGTTGCTGAACGTGTTTTAGTTTGCATTCAGAAAAGGCAGAAAAAAATGACTGCTAGCGAAGGTCACTGTCCAAGTGATACAAAACTTAGATCTAATTCTTGCAAAGAAAGCGAAGATACTATTTCTTCGTCTTACAAAAATATGAAATCTTCTACCCATGCCAAGTCTAGATGGAAGGTATCACCCAATGAGGACAGTAATAAATGTGTGCCAGTCGAAATTTATAATAGCTTATGTAACAATATGATTGCCAATCCCCTTGTTACTAGCGGTGATAACAACTTGAGGAAAGTTGTTGGAGAAAATTTCTGTATGCAGGAATTGGCTGACGATAAAACTTGGAAACCTTTTGAAAAAGACCTTTTTGAGAAAGGTGTTGAGATTTTTGGGAGGAATAGGTTAGTGTGCCCAACTAACAGTTTTATTCTTTAACACAACACTTCTACAGTATTGTATCGACTTATTGTCTTTTGGGAGTTGTATCAGATGATACTTCAATTTGTAGTCTTCTATTTTTTAAATTTTGCTTCACTGCAGAAATTATTTGTGTTTGACAATGGTATTTACTTGTCAAAAGTGTAAAGAATTTAAGTCATTAATCTATTTTTTTTAAATGTGGAAAAACTCAAAAACATGTTTTAATTTTGCTTCTTGGCATGTTTCCCAAGCTTATGAAGTTGAAAACAGATGTGCTAGAATGTATCATCAAAGGTGTCATTCATTTGTTAGTTAGATCATCTTGTGCAAGTGGAAATGAGATTTAATTGACCTCTCTCATTTATTTTTTCTTTCCCACATTTATATTAACATTTTGGGTTTTGTGTTTCTCATTTTTTCTGTTACTAATGTTCTTTATCTTTCATTACAGCTGCTTAATTGCCAGAAACCTGCTAAATGGGATGAGGACATGCTGGGAAATATTTCAATTCATGAATTATTCTGACAGTAAGGTATCCAGCCAATCAGGAGATGTGGCGAATTCTCATATTGAAGGCCATATTAAGGTTTGCTGATATATGATTTTCGTTGTTACTCATCTTTAATTTATTGGCGATTTATACCCAACTCATGTTTCATGGTTTTTGAGCTTTGTGATGAAACGAACTGTAGGGAACTAACGAAGTACGTAGACGATCAAGATTTTTACGTAGAAGAGGTAGGGTTCGTCGATTAAAATATACTTGGAAAACTGCTGCTTACCATTCAATTAGGAAGCGGATTACTGAGAGAAAAGATCAGCCATGCAGACAGTATAATCCATGTAACTGCCAAACTGCCTGTGGAAAGCAGTGTTCTTGTCTACTAAATAGCACTTGCTGCGAAAAATACTGTGGGTGAGATTTTGTTTTATCTTCAAATATCTCATAAATCTATCAAACATTCAAACATACCCAATTTAAAATCTAATATTCCTCCAAAAACTCATGGCATTACTCAGATGTTAAATTTTTTCCTGCTCTATGCTGACATTCTGAAATTAGGTTTCCCTGCTATTATTTAGATTTTCTTAATTTGAAAATACATTTGTTCTTGCATACAATATTAATAATCAATGTAGTTTTAATCTATATTTATATTATTCTCTCAGATGTCCTAAGAGCTGTAAGAACCGATTTAGAGGATGTCACTGTGCCAAAAGTCAGTGTCGAAGTCGTCAGTGCCCATGTTTTGCAGCGGATAGAGAATGTGATCCAGATGTTTGTAGGAATTGTTGGGTCAGGTGAGTTTAAACACCAATGTTAATCTGTTTTGCAATCGCGAGCTTTCCTAGATGTTTTTTTTTCTTTTGTGCTTTCACAACTGACCTCCGTTTAGCCTATGTTCAGCAATGAAATAGGAGGATTTTGACCTTGTGATAAAATAGTTTCTTGTTGCATGATTTATGTACATTTTCTGTAAGATCATTAATGTTTGAGAAAATATTCACGTTTTGGGCATTGCGGTTATGTTCTTGTCATTATAATTAGTTTTTCATACCCTTGTATATGTTATTATATCGTTTCTGTGTTTTGGTATTCAAAATTTTGTAGTTTTTTATATTTTATAATGAAAAACGTTATCATCTGAGCTAATGAAAAACAGACTTTGTTGGGGTTCCATATTATGAAGCTTTGATATTTTATTGTATAATTATTCAATATTTTGACAGTCTCAGTTGCCTCTACAGTTGTGGTGATGGTACTCTTGGGGTTCCAAACCAAAGAGGCGATAATTATGAATGTAGAAATATGAAGCTTCTTCTCAAACAACAACAAAGGGTATTCACTCTTTCTGGTTGCTTTCATTTCTTTCTTCCCTATCTTATGTATATTGCCTCGAAAGATCGCAATTTGACTTTTCTTTGATATCCTGAGAGAAGTATGTTGTAGTTCCAAAGTTCCACACATAGTATCAACTTAATAACACTCAAAATAAAGAGACAAGAAGTTGTTTTACGATTCATAAAATCAAAAGTTTAGACTATCTGAAAGGTCTATAAGCTTTCCTAAAGTAATTTAATCAAATATCTGACGATTCTAACTATTACATTTTTTTCATTAACTAATGACACCATTAGAATACTAAAAGATTTAGACATAAATGTCTAGAAATATTAAAATACAACATCAATAGAATACTGAAAGACTTAGATATAAATGTCTAGAAATACTAAGAGACACTCTATAAATACTAAGAGATACATCAATTGAATTATCTCTTTTGTTCTTCCTTACATAAGTGAATTTTAGAGGTGGTGATGTATCATTACCCTCTTCCCAAAAATGCACATTATCATTAAGGTGGAAATTAAGAAACTGACAATTGATAATGCCAAAAGGTTCATTCGGTAGGGAGACCAGCTCACTCGATGAGAACGCCCCTTTTAGAAAGGGCCTGAACACTTCGATGAACTCCCCATAAAGCGACAAGTTCAACTTGCACTTCTGTGTCTACCGTTAGAGGGGAAAGGTGTGAAAAAATTGAATGAGAGTCAATAGCCTTCCTTAGTTGCAAAATATGAAAAATTGGATGAGTGAAAAAACCAGGAGGAAGATCCAATTTATATACCAAGCCCACCCTTTCGAGTACTATAAATGGTCCATTAAATCAGAGGCTAAGTTTTTCGTTACAACGTTGAGTAAGGGATTTTTGATGATAAGACTGCAACTTAAGATAAACGAAATCATTGATGTTCAATGTGGGATTATGGCGATGACAATCTGTTGATTTCTTCATCTAGGTCTGTGCTTGACTTAGGCGATGTTTTAATTCATCTAAAATAGCATCTTGATCCTGAAGGAGGGAGTCAACATAAGAGACTGGAGAAGTATCTATGTCATAGCGAATTAGGGGAGGAGGATCTCGACTAAACCACACGAAATTGTGTGGTGTGGAAGTATGGAATGATGTATTATACCAATATTCAGCTTAAGACAACCAATTTACCCACCGTTGGGAGATATCACCGACAAAGCAACGCAAATATGCCTCAAGGCAACGATTTACTACTTCAGTCTGGCCATCAGTCTGAGGATGATAGGTTGTACTGTGCTGGAGTTTAGTGTTGTGAAGCTTGAATAGTTGTTTCCAAAATAGGCTTAAGAAAACTTTATGTCTGCTAGAAATAATAGTGCGGGGAAACCCACGCAACTTGATCACATTTGCGCGGAAAGACAAAGCTACAAATGCTGCTGTAAAAGGATGTTTGAGGCCAATAAAGTGTGAGTATTTGCTAAGACGATCAACCACTACCAGTATAGAATCTAAGTCAACTGACCATGGTAACTTCTTAATGAAATCCATGAAAATGTCACTTATATTTGGTTCGGAATAGGGAGTGGTTGGTTGTAACAGTCCCGCTGAAGATAATGCTTGATACTTTCTTCTTTGATAGATTTCACAAGCTACCATATATTGTCTAACATCATGCTTCATCCCTTTTTAGAAGAATTCTCTTGAAACTCGATGCAAGGTTTTGGAAGTGATCCTCGGAAACAGTATCATGAAATTCTTTCAACAATAGAGGAAGGATGGACGACTCTTTGATTAAAAAACCACTATATTTAGAAAAAATAACTGTTCATTATGAATATGATACTTGTCCAACTTTTGGTTTCCATTCTCTAAGTCTTTGTAAATCTCTCTCCATTTTGGATCTGAGCGTATCTCAGAATCAAGCTGCTCCCATGGAATGAGTTTAGTTATTGATACTGCCAAAAGTTCCAAATATTGTTGTCTCCTTGATAATGCACCGACTGCCTTGTTTTCTACACCCAGACGATATTGAATTTCAAAGTTGTAGCTCATAAGTTTGGTTGTCCACTTTTGATAACTAGTACTAACGATTCGTTACTCAAAGAGAAATTTTTAAGCTGCGTTGATCCGTTCGCACAATGAATTCCTTTATCAATAAATAAGGTAGCCACTTTTGGATGGCGAAGCCGATAGCTTTAAGCTCTCGCTCATAAACGGATCCTTGGCCAACAGATTGTGGTAGAACTTGACTAAAGTATGCAATGAGCCTCCTTTCTTGCATTAATACTGTCCTAAGACCACAACCCGAGACGTCAGTCTCGATGATAAATAGTTTAGAGAAATCAAGTAGTGCGAGTACTAGTACTGTAGTCATAGCTGTTTTCAATTGTTGAAAAGCTGCCATAGCCTCTGAATTCCAATAAAAGTTTTCATTTCGAAGCTGATTCGTTAATGCCATAGTTATCTTACCATAACTCTACAAAATTTTGAATAATATCCAATGAGACCCAAAAATTCCTGAAGATCCTTCAAAGAGCGGGAGGTTGGCCAATTAAGCATGACATCAATTTTAGATTGATCAACCGCCACCCCTTTTAGCCGAGATAATGTGCCCAAGATATTTAATTTGATGTTGTGCAAAGAGACATTTAGCCTTATTGACATAAAGACAATGCTTTTGTAATATCATAAAGACCTGCTCCAATTGTTGCAAAATGATTATTGGCACTGCGACTAAATACCAAAATATCGTCAAAGAAAACCAAAATAAATTTTCAGTGAAGGGTCCGAATATCTCATTCATTACTGTCTGAAAAGTAGAAGGTGCATTAGTAAGACCGAACGACATAACCAAGAACTTGTAGTGACCCTCGTGTGTTTAGAAAGCCATTTTGGAAATATTCTCTAAACGGACCCGAATTTGATGATATTTGGATTTTAAATCTAGTTTGGAAAAAATCTGTGCTCTGTGCAATTCGTCCAATTGCTCGTCGATAACCAGAATCGAAACTTGTTACGTACTGATGCTTTATTAAGGGCATGATAATCGACGCAAAATTACCAACTTTCGCCTTTCTTTCGTACTAAGATTACGAGGCTTGAAATAGACTACAACTATGTCGAATGATCCCCATTGCCAACATCTCATTGACTAATCTCTTTATCTCGTTTTTCTAAATATGCGGATAACGATATGACTTTACACACACAGGTGGTTGGTCTTCCTTTAGGACGACATCATGGTCATGAACACGAGTAGGGGGCAACCCAATAGGATTTTCAAATAAATTCTGATATTGGTCAATTAGTTGTCGAACGTCAGCTAGAACATTGTCAAAATGCGAAGGCTTGGATTAATTGCAAATTATAGCATTCTAATAAGACTCCTTAACACCTCCTTTAATAGCCTTCATCGGGGCCTTTAGGGACACAAAATTCTTACAAAGGCTTGGGTCCCTTTGCAATTTAAGATGTTAGGTACTCATTGTGAACTTCATAGACAGGCTCAATTCACATGCATATATAGCCTAAAGTCCGTAACCACTGCATTTCCATAATAATGTCAGAACTCCCTAATTCTAGCAATAAGAAATCCTCATGAATTTTCAGTTTTTGCAATTTTAATCGAATTCCATGGCAAATCTCTTGGCTTTTGACAGTGAATCCCATGCTCATTAAAATCTCGTAATTGCTTGTATTATCCAATGTTGAAATGTTGAACTAGTTCTGTCTAAATAAAGTTGTGGGTTGCCCCACTGTCAATTAAAACAATAACAGATGTACATTCGATTTCTCCCAACAACTTCATAGTTTTTGGTGGTGTGAGTCCTACCATAGAATTCACCAAAAGTTTCACGGCGTTAGGAATTTGGTTCATCACCTCCTCTTCTCTTGCTTTTGATGGATTGTCCCTCTCTTTTGCTTCTTCGAAATCGTGACAAACTAACACTTGTAATTCATGTGGTTCACAGCGATGGTCGATACTATATTTCTCATCGCACCGGTAATACAATCATTTTTCCACAAAGATTTTTATTATTCCTGAGGATAGCAAACTTGCCTTCAATTCGTTGAGTTGTTTGCATGATCTGACCCAACCCAACAGGCCTGAACAACTAATTCTGCTCAAATATCCATTTGCAATCTATTAATAAACTGAGCTTCCAGTATGTGATCAAGAATGTCTCGAAAAGGAGTAGCCAATTTCTCGAACTGTAACCTATAATCTCGCACTGTGCCATGTTGTCGTACTACCAAAAATCGCTTTGATAAAGAACCTTCATGGGAAGAACAAAATCGGTCTAATAGACGATCCCTTGTATCCCTCCAACTCCGAAATGGTTGCCGTCCGTCCTCCCATTAATGCCAAGCAAGAGTCTTTCCCTCGAAGTGCACAACCACAACATTTATTTTTTCAGCTTCGGTCAAATGTTGAAGAGCAAAAAAACGCTCAACTCTAAATACCCAATCATTGAAGTTGCCACTTTTGAACACTGGCATCTCTCTAAATTTTTAATTTTGTTAGAAAAACTACTTCCAACCCAACATCGGGTCATCTCATCCATCCCACGATTGAAGTCATCTTCACAATGTTCTCCAGCTTCTATTTCGTAGACACCATATGCTTTGTGAGGAGCGTTGGACTCCTCAGCAGTTAGACAAAACTTTGCCGTCGGTCCTTGACGAAGGTTCTACTGCTTACCCCGTCGAACAATTTCTCCAGCCTCAGTTTCACAACTCCAGAAAAGCAAGAGAATCCTGCGTTTGCACGAGTCTCATTGCACGTCGTCCCAATGCGCACTTCATTGCAAACTTCTTCGTGCGTCTCCCTCGCGTGAGCTTCATTGTGCGACTTTTGCATTTGTGACGCAAAGAGGGCTGCCAACTGTTCCAGAATCGAAGTCGTGTCAGCCTTCGAAGCCATGTCGGCCTTCAAGCTCTGGAGTGCCACATCGTTCTCCTCAAGTGTTCTTAGCTCCTGGAAAATTTTCCATGAAAATTTCCCCACTTTCGAATATGGCTGATTCTATCCTCACCAGCAAGTTCTAGCCTTCCCCTCTTTTGCCTGTCATTGCTCTGATACCAATATTGTAGTTCCACAATTCCACATACAATATCCGCTTAATAACACTCAAAACAGAGAGACATGAAACTATTTTATGATTTGGAAAGCCAAAATACAGACTATTCGAGAGGTCTGTAAGCTCTTCCAAAATAATTTCACCAAATATCTGATGATCCTATCTATTACATTTGCTTCATTAAATAAAAAAACCAATAAAATACTAAAAAAATTAAATATAAATGTCTAGAAATACTAAGAGACAACACCAATAAAATACTAAAAGACTTAAACATAAACATGTAGCAATATTAAGAGACATTCTAGAAATACTAAGAGATAATTTAGAACTACTAAAAGACACATCAATTTAATTTTTTCTTATGTTTTTCTTTGCAAAAATGAACTTCAGAGGTGGTGACATACATATCAAAGTAATGAACGTTCCCATCTACAAATTTTAAACTATCATCGGGAATATCCTCTAGTTGTCTCATTCTCCAATTAGCATGACTAGTTAGTTGAAGAAAGTTAAATTGACACTGATATACAATGATATGGTATTCTTTGTATTGTTACAGGTCTTACTTGGAAAATCTGATGTATCTGGCTGGGGTGCTTTTTTGAAGGTAATAATCTGATCTTATTTTCTGGAAGTTTGATTTCACGGCGGTGTTTGCTAAATGTAGCTGCCTTTCAGAATGGTGTAAGCAAGCATGAATATCTAGGAGAGTACACCGGAGAGCTAATTTCACATCGAGAAGCTGACAAGCGTGGAAAGATATATGACCGTGAAAATTCTTCGTTTCTCTTCAATTTGAATGACCAAGTAAGAACTGACCTTTTCTCTGACTACATTTCTATTTAGCCTTCAAAAACAAGATCAAAATTCATTGTTTTCTGAATCTTTCTCCAGTTTGTTCTTGACGCATATAGAAAAGGCGATAAATTAAAGTTTGCCAACCATTCCCCAGACCCAAATTGTTATGCAAAGGTGAACTTTTAATTGCTCTTCAAGCCAAATTGGGTGAAACACTTGAAATAAAATTCGACCAATAACTCTTCAATGGCAGGTAATTATGGTGGCCGGAGATCACAGGGTGGGGATTTTTGCCAAAGAACGAATCGGAGCTGGTGAAGAGCTTTTCTATGATTATCGATACGAGCCCGATAGAGCTCCTGCTTGGGCAAGAAAGCCCGAGGCATCTGGAACAAAGAAAGATGACGGTGCAGCCTCAACTGGCCGAGCTAAGAAGCTTGCTTAACTTAAAGACATTGTTTAACCCTTAACTTTCAAAAATTTTGTCATTCTTTTAGTGGTAGGAAGAATCATCATTCTATTGATCATTTTGGTGGAAATTGAGTTTAGGAGGCAGCTGTTATTAGTCTCACCCCAAATTGGCATTACTCAATCAAGTGAATGAAGCGCTTTGTTTTATTTTCAAGTTTGCTTCCATCAAATTAACGACTTGAGTCCTCTTTTATACTACTCCAGATCTAATGAGTAGAGCGAAAAAGATGAGATAGATCGTGGACTTAAACGATTACGTACTAAAACAGAAATCGAAACTAAAAAGTTGATGTTGATGTTGATGTTAGGAATATATAATAATTAAAATAGTTAATATGCACTTGCTCTCAAGCATGGGAATGAATGGCCATATTGAGAAATGTGATGTTTTTTGGGTAAAAATACTTTATAAATCAACTTCAATGAATTGTGTTCTAGTCATCCAAGTTGATAGACATTTCATGAGTGTATTTCTCTAGGATTGTGTATGAATTGACTTACGCCCGGTGCTCATAACGTATGCTACATCGATAGGATGACATGCTTATATCTCCACTTGCTTTGAGTACTTGTCTCATTTTCTAAAAAACATTGTGGCTTTTTGAGTGGTCTTGTCATTGATTTCTTGTTTGGCCACCTTTATTATTAGCTCATTCTTTCGCTTCTTGTAACACCGAATTCAAATCATAATCAATAAAGTAACGTTTGCATATATCATGTAATATTTTAATTTTCACAAAGTAGTATACTATTGTTCGTTTCTCGCTAAGTCTCGAATGACTTTGTTTTTGGATTTTATTTCAAAAAATCTTGTAGTTGGTGGAAATCGAGATGCTATAAATGGTAATAGAGCCCAATTGAAAATATGGTCGATGAAGCATTCGGTCTCCCAAGAGGGAGTGATTGTGATGAATTGTTCTTGTGAGGTTTTGTTGAACTCCAAAACTAAGTAATGAAATCACAATTACATATTGCTTGAACGTGGTCTTAGAATATGCTATATAAGTAAAATTTACTTTGAACCATACAAGATCTTTTGAGATAAAACTTAAGACCAAAATTATGTAGGCCTAGACACAAAACAGACACAAAACAAATAATACTGTTCTCTTTGATGGAGATGGAAATGTTACTATCATGAAAATGTTGTAATGATATTGGATTTGGCTACAAATACAAAAAGGCAGTTGTATGCATGTCGTTGAACTTTGTATATTTTGGCAACTGATTTTGCTGGGTATCTTTGAGTCGAGTCCTTCACGCTGTAATTTACATCAAACGCTTCAAATAATCAACGAGTGATGATCGCTTTTACTTTCAAAACTCAAGAGAAATCTGGTAAAGGTGGTAAGAAAACTCGTTAGGAGAAAGAAAGGGAAACTTCATGATCAAACTTGTATGGTTGTTTGTTCATGAAAAGAGGACGTTATAATTGAGTAATTAACAAAATGTTTACTTAAATTAAGGAACATTAAAGGTGCTATCGCCTGCCCTTGCTGCCCAAATCCTGTCGGATTCCATCCTGCGTTAAAAGAATACTTCTTTCCATAATTACCCATCTCTCTCTCTCTCTCTCTCTCCGGTGGATTCTTTGAGCTCCGGGCAGGCAGCTGCCATGTGGGTAGAATTAAAGCTCCGCCACAGTAGTTTCCGATTCGGCTACTTCTCTCTGTTGCTCTTCATCCTGCCCACAATTTCCACCGCTTGTTCTAATGGGAATTGCCAGGTTCCTGCTTTCACTTGTTCTGTTTCTGTGTGAAGCTTTCAACTTTACTAAATGTCTACGTCTCTGAATTTAAGCTCCATTTTCAACATTTACAGGTTCTTGAAGCTTGTACAGCTGTTAATGACTGTGGTCCAGGACTCTACTGTGGCAACTGCCCTGCTCTGGGCAAGACTCTGCCTATATGTACCAGAGGGCAAGCCACCATACCCACTTCTATTGTAAGCTTAGTTTGCTATACAGTTCTTTAATGGCGAGAAACTGAACTATCTTGCACTAAATATCATAAAAATGTTTTTTTTCCCTGGACATATTTTTGTAATGGGGATGAGGTTTTTGATCTTTTCTTTATGTTTCTGTTTTTTGTTCTTTGATTTAGATTAATGAACTGCCCTTCAACAAGTACACATGGTTGGTCACTCATAATTCGTTCAGTATTGTTGATGCGCCACCATTGGCTGGTGTTCAGAGATTGACGTTTTACAATCAAGAAGATAGTGTGACCAATCAACTAAGAGTAGGTGATTTTGTTCCTCTTGCTTTAGTTCTATTGCAGACAAAGCGAGATAAACGGGGAAGCTTATAATCTTATTGTTGTTTAAGCAGTATGAATGTGTTCATATCTTTAGAGTATATTAGATGTTCAATGGATACTACGATAATAACCAAAAATAATGATAAAAAAAAATTAAACAAAACTTCTAGTTCCATCAAATTCCCAATGCAACCTTAACTCAATTATGCTCCCTCGCTAAGGTTTTAAGCAATCGCTGGCTAGGATTATTGTGACTAACATGCTTCTTATGCCGCACATTTTTGTCAAAGAATCGATGAACTCAGCTACCGAGTAAAACCAAAACCGGAGGATTGCCCTTAAATAGGCTATGTGATTTGTCTTTCAGCCCGACATTGTAATCAAGTCATTTTTAGCCTCAATGAAAAAGGTTTGTGGCGTTCCACCTAAAATTTCTTAACAATGGAAATAGTAAATTTTTTGTCTAGATGTACCCAAGCTATGGAGGCAAATTGAGTATGTATGCGATGTTGTCAATCCTCTCAATGATCTGAAACTATCCAATGTACCTCGGGACCAAATTCCTTTTCACCCCAATGTACCTTGAGACCAACTTCTCTTTAGCTTCAAATAAACTGATACCATGCCTCAGATAGAATTTTTGAAATATGAACTTTCCAGCATCAAACTTGACTTCTTGTTTCTTAAGATAAGATCATTTGATTAAATAAAAGGAAGAATTTATGGCCATTGGATCTAAAGAAAGATGCTTCCGCGGGAGGGAAAGATTTCCTCGCGAAAAGAGAAAATGCCACAAGGAAAAGCAGAAGAACGGCAACCAACACTCCCGCGAAAAAATCTTTCCCAAATCTAACGGTCTACGATCCTTCTGTTAATCTAATCCTATGGTCCGCAAATGATGAGACACCTTTGTTTGTGAATGATGAGGCCTATGTTGATATTTCTGCCTTCGACTATGCAATAGAGCAAGATCGCCCCCACGGATACACACTAGACGCCAATACGTCATCTATAGACACCAATACATCCACTACGGATCTCAATACGTCTGCTTCTCATACACATTTAATTAAACTTAAACATTGTTTTCTATTAAAAAACATGATAAATCTAAGGGAAAGAATAATGTTTTTCCCTTTTGTTTTTCAAATACAAGAGAGAAATATCAAAAAATTTCATCTCCTTTCTTATGTTTGATATTAAGAATTCATCTCCTTTCTTTCTGGGATTTTGTTGCTTAATAACAAAGATAAAGTGCTTGAGAATTATTATACTTGCTTTATTTTTTGCATTATCTGTTTGGATAAACGTATCTTTTGTGATTTTTCATAGAATGGAGTTAGGGGGCTCATGTTGGATATGTACGACTTCGAAAATGATATCTGGCTCTGCCATTCATTCCGAGGCCAATGTTTCAACTTCACTGCCTTTGTAAGTTCTTCACTATTCTACCCTTCTTTGTTTGAGATTTATGTTCTACTTTATAATTTGACTATCATTTTGCTCCAGCAACCTGCAATTAACACTTTGAAAGAAGTGGAAGCATTTTTGAGGGAGAACCCAAATGCAATAGTGACCATTATAATCGAGGACTATGTTCATACTCCAAAAGGATTGACAAATCTATTTGCCAATGCGGGGCTGGCCAAGTATTGGTTTCCAGTATCTAAGATGCCAAAAAAGGGCAATGATTGGCCCACTGTGACTGAGATGGTGCAGGAAAATCATCGCCTTCTTGTGTTCACTTCTATCGAGTCTAAAGAAGCGGAGGAAGGAATTGCTTACCAATGGAAGTACATGGTGGAAAACGAACGTAAGCATTGTAGAAATTCAAAATTTCAATCCCTCTAGTCTCTAAAAATATCTCTATAATTGGGTTTCAGCCGGAGATCCTGGTGTGGTAGCCGGCTCGTGTCCAAAGAGGAAAGAGTCAAAGCCCCTGAAATCAAAATCAGTATCCCTTCTTTTGCAGAATTACTTTCCAACATATCCCGTGGAAGACGATGCTTGCAAGGAGCATTCAACTCCGCTTGATGACATGTCATCTACGTGTTATAAAGCAGCAGGGAATACAATGCCAAATTTTTTAGCTGTTAACTTTTATATGGTATGAAAAATAATACACTTCCTGCAAAATATTTGACGATTGGTTTTGGTTAATATGCTCATCAAAGAGAGAATAATGCAGAGAAGTGACGGGGGAGGCGTTTTTGATGCGGTGGATAAGATGAATGGTCGGACAATATGTGGGTGTGCTACAATTAATGCATGTCAGGTTCGTACTCATGATTTATATGTTAGAAATCAAACGAAAAACTGAAAAAGAAAATACGAAAAATAAATATAAAGATTTATGTAGTAAAATAAAATGG
Organism: Begonia loranthoides; assembly: GCA_022433065.1. Taxonomy (NCBI): domain Eukaryota; kingdom Viridiplantae; phylum Streptophyta; class Magnoliopsida; order Cucurbitales; family Begoniaceae; genus Begonia; species Begonia loranthoides. Next base: position 15,128,975 of record CM039471.1, read on the forward strand.
GAAAAACCACGAGCGGATAAAAAACAATATATAAAGTAATGAAAAAACTAATACTGTATCTGAGCTTAGCCCGATTCAATTGAAAATCAGGTCATACAAACTTTAACATACACAAAGTAAAACAAGCTTTTCTTGGACAATATTCTCCAATTTCATGAAGGCAAATGAGAAAAGTGGCCGTAATGCTTTAATAAATTACAACGAATTAGGTTTATAACTTTGGTAGTTTGAGGTAGCTTATGCACATCTCAACTAATTTAGACTGAGTTTTCCTATGCTATTCTGGAGTAGCAAGTGATATAACCTCTGAGAGCACAAACCAAGAATTTTTCACAGTTAACAAGTTTTAGATCTTAAACTATGCGTAGAGTTGTTTTTTGGAATGTTATTTGTGGACGATATCATGAAAAGAAAGGGCTGGTCATGATTGTGCTATGATAGTTAACCGTCAATGTCATTTTACAGGCTGGAGCAGCATATGGATCTTGCAAGAGCATACCAGTCGCTAATGCAAGTTCAATGACCAGCACTTCTGGAAGCTTTACTGGTTCTGTTCAGTTCTCTAATTCGGCATCAACTGCCTTCTCTCCAAACTGTTTTATTTGGTCTTTGCTTTGTTTCTCGTTGTTGATCATGGTTCTATATCAAAAACAATCTAGATATAAGTAAGTCAGATTACCCTACCTGTAAACTTAGACCAACTCTTTAAGAAGCTTCATTGGGTCTTTTCAGTTCTCTGGTTCTGCATCTATGTTTTACTTTCCAAGGATTTTGATTTTCTTGTTACTTTACGTCCCATTTATCGTATTATTATTTAGTTAGGCTTCTTGTAAGCTGTTCCCAAAGGCCAATCTCTGTCACTGTGAATATTTCAAGTCAAGTTGGTGTCCTCCATTACCATTTTAGCTTCATAAAATAGAGGTATAAGAAAAGGGATTCTTGCTGAGGTGAAAAGTACGCAGATTTGCAGAAATTCAAGGCTAATGGTGCCAAGTGGGAGCCTGCATCTGCATCTTTATCTGCTGACAACTTTTTCAGGCAAGCACAACTCTTCAACGATATTGTCTTTTTTTATTTTTAAGTCCTTTTCATTTTACCCATTATATTGCACCGGTTCTATAGTTTCCTACTGTCTCAACTTGGATTCTCTCTTCGTGACCTCTTGAACTGGATTAGATAAAACTGATTTTAATGAAAAAATTGCATTTCACTGGTTCGATACAGCCGCAATAAAGGAATCATAGATTACGGGTCTTGGACATTAGGGGTTATCAATTGAGAAAGACTGAAGTAGGCAAACCAGTTGAAGTTATGGGCAGTTCATCATTTCTGGGAATGCTTTCTTCTGACAGTTGTGTTTTCTGGGTCTTCGTGGAAGAAGCTGTTGCAAATAGGACTCAAATTTGACTAAATAAAAATGAGTAAATTATTATTTAATTTGAAAGAAAATTAACATAAAAGATTATCCACCATTATTGCAGTGTTTATTTCTTGGAATAAAAGTGATTATAAAGTATGAAATATTATTATTAAGTTTAGAGTCTATTGTGTTTTTAGAGTTTGGTGAATTAAATTTTGTTTTCAAGTCTAACGAAAATGATAGTACAAAATTGTAACTTTCTCTTGTAGATTTGGGCATTCAGCGCCTTGGTGGTACAGGAAAAATGATAGGCCTGTAGGCCGGCATTCGGTCCAGGTCCAGGGCCAGCGTGCCCAACTATAGACCAACCAATTTCGGCCGACATATTTGGAGTCGCGTTTAATGAATATAGCAGTAGTTTCGGTTGTAGATGAATGGAGGACCAATATCTTCATATTTTAAGTTGAACAAGCTAATAAAGTGGATGATTAGCCAATGAATATTTTGATATGAGAGAGTGCGACAAGGGATAAAATATCCACAATTATTGCCAACAACATTATTTACACATGAACTCGATCTTATCGCTTCGATCGCACAAATTTAAATACATCAAAGAATTCATGATAATAATATAATACAAAGAAAAATCATATTTACCTGCATAACCAGAAGCTTGAAGGGACACGTTACATATGTACTCCATAGCCAGAAGCTTAAAGAAAGCGCTCATACAAGTGGCCACATAGCAATTCTTCCAGCATCCACAAGCACTCTGGGTTTTATCTGAAGAGATGGACTTATAGCCAGCAGACCAATAAAACAATCCATCGGAACCCTCGTTCCCCACACGTTTATCGACTCCAGTTTCCGACATTTATTTACAAGGACTATCAGACCCTCCTCAGTCACGTGTCGACAACTCCACAACACGATAGTCTGAAGCAAAAATTAAAAAAAAAAAAATCAAATATCACTACGAATCGATAAATTTCATTCCTCGATGAAGCGCTAAAGAAAAGAATCACAACCCAAACCTTTAAATATGGACAGCTATCTGCAATGGCAAGTAGAGACACATCTGTGATAAATGTACCACCAATATTCAGGTGTTGCAAGGAATTTGCTCTTGACATCTACTTCACATTTAAACATCCAGATCACAGCCCAATGAGCAGCTATATTTTTCGAAAAAATATGTAACAAGACGAGAAATTAAAAACTTTGACGGCAAATTTCTTCGTACAGTTTGGGTTAAGACCACTGGTTGAATATTTGATCACAAAATATATATATCGAAGCACTTGATCAAAACCTTTCTCGAATGGAACTAAATAATGAGGATTCGAATTCATACCAATTGAGCCACTCCTTTATCTGTTATCCCTGTCATCCCCCATATCGATATGGAAGTGAGGTTGCCGACACACTTTGCCAGAGATATTTTTTGCAGTCCATCATCGGTTATTTGGCAGCCCCACCGGCTTCTTGAGCTGGACACAATTGCTTAAGAATGATCACAATTAAACGAGTTGAATTAAATAAGAAATCATCGAGTTAGATAGGTTAATCTTCTCTTCCTCCGCCTTCATGAACTATCATTGTCTCCAAATCTAATCGAAAAGAACCTTTTTCGATAGTTAATTCTGTATTTACACTCTAAATCTTACAATGTAACGTAGTCTTTACGTATAATTCATTTATTGGAGCAATCGATCTAAATTTATAGTAATTATTCAATGGCAAAGAAAGTTTTCTTTGGATAATAAAAATTTGAGGCATCTTTCTGAGGATCCCTCAGAATTGTATCAAACAAACAAACAATCAATCAAAATATCCCTTCACGAGCTATGAGAAATTCATGGTTTATGTTCTGAAGACGATGGAAGATAACGTTAAATGATAGTTTGATTAATGTCGATAAAATCAGAAATAAAATCTAGAGAGAGTACATATCGAGCTCTCGAAGGGCGTAGGCATGGCGAACGAGGCGCGCAGTGGAGTCGTCGTCCATCTTCCAACCGGCAAAGTTCAGAGTCTCTCTCCGACCCAGAGACTGCTTCACCGCTTCCTTCCATTTCCAGCAAACACTGCTCGCCCTACATTTTTGGAAGAATCCCCAAAATTCAAGGCACACAAATCAAACGATTTAAAAAATAAGATGAAGAAAAAAAAGACGATTCAGAAAAAGAAGAACTGAAAATCAAAAGAATTACTGGGCCAAATCAGTAAAGGAAGGGATTAAAGCGAATATGTGAGCCAGCAAATCAGTCGGCAATCGATCAATCTCTGCATCATTTTCCACCCCTCCCCTTCCCTTGACAGCCAGACGACCATATTCGCTATTTTCCATATTTTTCAGGTCTGTAATATCATTTTTCAAACTCCAGAGAGTTGAATTCTTGGCCTAAAGACAACTCATATAAGCAACCAGAAAACAGAGGAGAGAGAGAAATGTGGACATTTCCTCGACATGATTTCAAGAATCTACGTATGAATCGAACAGTTAAAATTGTCTAATTATTACACGAAAAATAAGATTTGCAAATATAAATATTTAAAAACAAATTTGTTTCTAACATTTTATATAAAACAAGAGAAATTAACACAAAATATTATATAGTTTGGGATCAATGACAAGTTAAATACTGAATAAATTTTGTTGATAACTAAAACCTTGTACTCTAGAAAATTCTCACTGGCGACCTCGTAATCATGTTTCTCGTCCAAATTCGTCGATGTTAATGCCTTTGTTTCGTTGACGCCAAAGATCGTCGAACGGAGACAAAAGACGTCAATTATCAGCGAACGAGGGACGTCCCTCTTGCCCGTTGGAAGACGGACGATCGTTGGAACAATTATCGGGCGATGGCGCACAATTGTCCATGGTCGTTAGATCGAGGAAAGACGTCTCTCGCTCGGAATTGACGGTCAGGATTGAATCTGTCAATTTCCAAAGGCGATAACAGACAATCGCCCATGGCCGTTGGATCGAGGGAGGGACGTCTCTTACAAGGATTGACAGCCAGAATTGAATCTGCCATTTTCCAAAGGCGATGGTGGACGATCATCCATGGCCGTTGGATTGAGTGAGGGACATCCCTGGTAGGGATTGATGGCCAGGCTTGAATCTTTCATTTTCCAAAGGCGATGGCGGACGACATTCCATGGCCGTTGGATCGAGCGAGGGACGTCCCTAGATCGCAATGGACGGTCAGGATGGACTCCAAGTTCTTTAACGTTGAAGGGCCACGTGCAAAGCACACTCGTTTTAAAAGGCGTGAATTCCCTCATTTAAGATGGATGTCCCTCCTCCACAATGGATGTCCCTCGACCTATTTTGGACATCTCTCTTCCATAACGGATGTCCCTTGCCTCAAGACGACGTCGTTCTGCCAATTACAGACGTCGCTAGACTCACAATGGACCTCTCTCGTCTTAAGATGGCGTTGTTCAGGCTATAACGGACATCCATCTTAATACGAGAGATGTCCGTTGTCGACCGAAGGTCCTTCTCTGAATGCTAAACGATAGTGTTTCTTCTCTTGACAGACGCAAATCTGCCTATATAGTCTCAAAGGACGTCCTATGCCCTAGCCATTGCAGAGACAAATTTCGACTTCATCCGACCAACTCGAACTTCCTATATCTATCCTCACGTTTGTTGAAGCAGAAAATGGCATCAAAGGCGGTTTAAGTGATGAAGAAGCATAAAGTGGCTCCATCGGAGCCCGAAGGTTGAGTACGGGGTGATTCTACTCGCGTGTCTACAGAAGCATAACCCGTGGTCTTCAGCTCAGCGTCCTCCAAACAACAGTATGATAATGACATTATACCTTATGCTGTAATTATATCTAGGAGGATAGATTTCAATGCGTTTGCTAACTTTGGATTAAAGGAAATGTTTGAACGCTTTGCTCTATATGGATTGTGCATGATGGGGGGCTATTATTATGAGAGGGTTGTGAAATTATTTTACGCAAATTTGGAGCTGGACATCCCTACTGAGCTGAGGACATTTGTATATGGGAAACAAATTAGGATAACTCTTAAAAAGTTAAATGAGCTTATTGGATGCTCGACGGAGGAGCCGACAAAGGAGTATTTCCATGTATCCAAGGACCCAGACTTTGTAAAACAAGGAGAAGGTCTGGTATTACTGAAGCAATTGGCTTGCAATCCTGAAGCGTTCAATCTTTCTCCCAACCCAAATCAAAGGACCTAAATGCTAAAGCAAGAGTCATCCATCACATGATCATTCACACAATTTTGCCTCGTGATGGACATAGATAGCATGTCAGCTGCATGGATCTCTATATGATGGAGAAGCTCTACAACGGGAAGAGGTTCAACCTTGCCTATGTCATTATTAATCAAATGAAGGCAATCCTGAAGAGTCCAAGGAAGAATCTCCCATATAATTGGCTCATTCAGCATATCGTTGACAACAGCGGGTTGGTTGTCCCTCCCAAGGAGCGACAAACTAATGAAAAGACACTTGACATGTACAATCAAGTGACATTGGCTCGGATGGGGCTGCACAAAGTAGGAGGGGAGTGGATATTCAAAGGAGCGGACACTCCCTCCACTCAGCCTGAACATCCTCCTTCCACGTCGGCTGCACCTCCTCCATCAAAGTCAGCTGCCCAAGTGCCTTCAACGTCAGCTGCACCTCCTCCTTCGATGTCCTCTGCACTATATCTGGAGGACCTTTTTGAGACAACCACTCATGTCGAGATGAGCCCCGACTTGCAGTTCAAGGTCTTTGATATTTGGGGCAACCCTGAAAAAACCGTAAAAAAGGCAAACACAAAAAAAAAAAAAATGTAAGAACCGCAAAAAATGCAACAATTGCAAAAGATGCAAAAACTTTAAAAAAGTGGCTCAATTGATTGTTGTTGTTGTATCTCTGTTGGTTGGTTTTGTTTGTTGGTTGTTGGTTTTGGTTGTTGTATCTTTGTTTTTTGGTTTTGTTTGTTGCATTTTGAATGTTGTTTTTAGAGCGAGGGATGTCCCATATAGGCCGAGGGCCATCCATTTGATGGCGAGGGACGTCCATTATAGGGATAGGGATGTCAGTTATACTGAGGGGCTCATCAATCGCTGAAGGAAAATAGGTAGATTCAAACGTCTGAAATAAGTGGGATGCCCGTTCTTCGATTTCCATCGTCTGTTGTCTCAATCCATCTTTGCAAGCCTATAATTCCCTCGTTTTATAAGCTTTGAATATGAAATTTGGCACACTTCTTCTTTGATGAAAGAAGAAAGAACCCCTTTAAGAAGAATGGAAAGAACCTCCACGAATTAGGAAATATGTTTGAGATAACTTGAGTTATGAAGCATCTGTGAAAGCATCTATTAGAACCAATTATAACCCTAGCAGACTCGATGGCATAATTCAATGAATTATGTTTGCAAGTCTTTAGAGGTAACAATCGGCTCCAGCAGATGCTTCAACAATAAAGCCTCACTACCTTCAGCCGATCTCAGCTTAACTCTCTTTCAATGTAATACTGTGCTCTCAACGCACATTCCAGTTGAGAAGACCTACTCTAACCACTTAAATAGTTGAGGAGACCGACTCTTACTCTCCCTCAACATTCACAGACCTCCCTCATCATTCACGGACATTCGTCTTCTAGTATTGAAGGCATGTCCCTCAACATTAACGAGCCTCCCTCTGCTGAAATAGACATTCATCTTTTAGTATTGAGGGACCCCTCAACATTCACGGGCATGCCTCGGCATTCACAGACATTTGTCTTCTAGTATTTGTTTTTGTCTTTTGTGTTGAGGTATGTCCGTTATGGTATGAGGGACGTCCGTTATGATGGTTGTTCACCGAGACATTTGTCTTCTAGTATTTGTCTTTGTCTTAGTTTGAACATGTAAAAAAGTTGATTGACATATCACAATAATATTCATAATTTACACCACATATCACAATTCCAACTCATTCAACTCACCAAGCATTGAAATGATAAAATCTTAATCTTATACTAATGACGATAAAATTTGGGGTATTACATACAATTAGGATCCTAACAAATACATAAACAAATAGAATAACACTCATAGAAGCCCCATGGTTAAGGATGTGGGTGTGGGCTGACGGACTCCTGCAAAACACAAAAGCAATACTATGTCAAATAAAGCGCACATTGTTAGAACAACGTATGAAAGTGTAACAATCTACACACTTGTGTATCGGCAACAATGGTAAAACCCATGAAGGTGTCTTGTAAGCATCCTACTCTGCCACTGCCATTTGCCACGCCAGCGGCTAAGCCTCCACCTTGACAAGAGCAGACATTATGACCCATACCCTGACAATGGCTACATGTCATGGGGACATGTCTCCTGTTGACTACCATGCAGCTACGGGGCTAGTCCGCCTCCTGCATTCTTCTTTTTTGAGGCGGACCTGGGAGTCTCTTAACTGGCGGCAGCAGAATTGGAGTCTTGTTTGTATTAGGCCACATGTGGTGGCCACTGATAGGTCGGGCAACGTGAGAGTAATTCCTCATAAATGTGTCCCGATGATACCATAAATGCACATAATCTTCAGCTAAAGTCCTCATAAAATTAATGCATGAGATTTCAGTCAACTCCCACTGGTAACATTTACAGGTGCGCGTGTCCAAATCGAATACGTACAGTTCATTACTGTCACTGACCTAAAACCGATTAGCTCTTGCAAGTGTTGGACACCAATTCTGAGCCGCATGTTGTAGATTAGCAAGCTTCTTTGTGGTCTTAGGACAGAATAGGTCTGTCGACTCAGCTATCTTATCATGTTTCTTAATGATCCTACACATGATGCCTGTTCTAATCATCTCGAACATAGTGAGGATTGGTTTGTCCCAGGCTGGCAAGAGGCAGACATTGTAGCACTCGCTCAAATTATTGAGGCCAATGTCACACTTTGGGACGGAACTGAAAGCATGTTTTGAATAACACCTCAGGTTGATTTTTTGCAGATATGTGTGTGCTGTCTAGTCAAACACAAGTAGTTTATTCATCTCTTTCTAAAATTGCGATGATGTTGTGGCCCTAGCTGCCTTCTACATGATATCTTTGTACAAATTGCCTGAAAATTAATTTTTGAAATTGGCATACAAGTGTCTGAGGTAGAAGCAATGCTCAGTTGCTGATGCATATTGTTCGATAGCAGGCACCAACCCCTTCTGTCAGTCAAAAATAAATGTCCATCCCTTGCCTATATCACTGTCTAAGTCCAAAAGCAAACAACACAAAAACTAGGTCCAGGAGTCTTTGCATTCTGATTCAACAAGTGTCATAATAATTGGATAAATTCCATCATTGGCGTCAATGCTGACGGCTGTGAGCAACTGGCCTGGGCACGACCCCTTAAGGTGATGGCTATCTAGGCAAATGACGGGTCTACCAAACTCCCTTAGACCTCTCTTGCACGCATCCAAACACTTGTACATCCTTTTGAATATTGGACTTGGATGGGGCGTAAACTCAGGCATATCTACCACCACCACCAATGTGCTGCCGGGATTGGATCTTTGAATCTCTTCTCCATATGACCACAATAGCTTGTATTTTTCGTCACCATCCCATTCATTCAGCTACAGAGCTAAATTCCTGGCCCTTCTGGCAAGACTCGGGGTAATGTTGACATTAAAGTCCTTCCTGACAGTCTCAATAATGGAAGGAACGTCCCATATGGGTTGACTTTTGAACCTATCCAAATATTGGTTTGCCACCCATTTGTAAGAAGCATGTCGGCTTTTCATTTGTCTTGCACATGTGCGTACCTCATTATAGCTCTTAATTTTGAAGTGTGAAGCCACCAATTGCATCCATCCTTGCACATGGCAGTTAACCAATGACATTTGCTTTTGACAAACTTTATCCCGTGTCCATTCTTCAAAGCATAATCAACCACTTGTTCTCTAATTTCGTTCAAGGAACTATACTTCTTCCCCAGACAGAGCTTGAGGACGAACATTCTAGTTGAGGATGCATACTCTCTGCCTAATCATCATCATCTAAGTCCCGTATTGAACGAAGCTCCGAGTCTAGAGATGCCAAGATTGAATGCATCTCTATACCAGGTTTGTGATAGACACAACATTGCTCATCGGCCTCGACTACTGAAATAAAATCCACTTCCATTCCGCAATTAATGGATTCTTCAAAAATTGATGGTGCAACACTCCTCAACGCCATGTGATGTGCAACAGTAAAAAACTTTGATGTTCATTTGTGTTAAGGGATTTAGGGTTGCTTGCGCTTGCAGGGACATCCTTCGCGATTATATAGTCAATCAAGATGAGAAACATTGTCATTTAATATTTAGCGAATGACCTTCGGTCTACAACGAATGTCCATCGTATTAAGACAGACGTCCGTTATGGCCTGAACGGCGCTGTTTTAAGACGAGAGACGTCTATTGTGAGGCTAGCGACTTTCGTAATTAGTAGAATGACATAGTCTTAGGTCGAGGGACGTCTGTTGTGGAGGAGGGATGTCCGTCTTAAATGAGGGAATTCGAGCATTTTAAAAATGCGTGTGCATTGCACGTGACCCTTCAACGTTAAAGAACTTGGAGTCCATCCTGACCGTCCATTCCGATCCATGGACATCCCTCTCTTGATCCAACGGCCATGGAATGTCGTCCGCCATCGTCTTTGGAAAATGGCAGATTCAATCCTGGTCGTCAATCCCTACTAGGGATGTCCCTCGCTCGATCCAACAGCCATGGACGATCGTCTGCCATCGCCTTTGGAAAATGACAAATTCAATCCTGGCCGTCAATCTCTATAAGGGACGTCCCTCCCTTGATTTAACAGCCATGGATGATCGTCCGCCATCGCCTTTGGAAATTGATAGATTCAATCCTGGCTATCAATTCCGAGCGAGAAATGTCTTTCTTTGATCCAACGACCATTGACAATCGTCCGCCATCGCCAGATAATTGTTCCAATGACCACCCATCTTCTAACAGGCAGGAGGGACATCCCTCATCCGCCAATAATTGATGTCCTTCGTCTTTGTTTGATGGTCCTTAGCGTTAATGAAACAGAGACATTAACGTCGACTGATTTGGATGAGAAATGTGACTGCGAGATCGCCGACTAGAATTTCCTATAGTACAGAGTTTTAGTTGTTAACAAAATTTTTTCAGGATTTGACTTATCTTGATCCCAAACTATAGGGTCTGTAATGTTAAATTTCCTATAAAAAAAACAATATATATAATCCAATTCATTGCAATTAAATATTATTTACATTAAAATATCATCTAATAATTAAAGAAGGCCAACTATCCCTCCACTTTATTAGTTTAATTCAAACGTGACACAATAATACATGTTCATCAATTTTTCATAGCAACCTACCCATATTAACAATTTGCGAAAATGACAAATCAACCATCGTACTTTGTGATCAATGACAAGTCAACTACTAAACTATTTTTGCTAATAAATTAACCACTGAATTATGCAAAAAATGTCCCTGCAAACATTATTGTCACGTTTACCGTTAAACGTATTGACGTCGGTTTGCTGTGGATCGTCTACTGTTCAGTCATGGATCATTATTTTTGAAAATAACATTATTATATTGATGGTCCGCCATAGATTGGGACACAATCCGGTGTAGAATGACTTCGATCTGTGGTGGATTGACTACGATCCGCCGCGGATCATCATGCGTCATTCTGCATTCCTCTGCCCTTGTATATAATACTTGACTGTGTGCTCTGATGAGTTCACTACGAACCACGAAATACTCGGCCTTGCTTGGTGCAATGTTGGAGTAGAGCTCAACATCGATTTTCTGAGGGTTAAGTCCTACGGTTTTCCTGTCTAGCAAGATGAAGTTGTCGATGTTCGTAAATTTGGGAGCTGGAAAGAGGTGAAAGAGTTGGAGGCTAGGTTTCAGCCATTGTCAGTACAGTTACAGAACTCCAAGTGCTCTGAGGCGATCATATACAACGGCGTGCCTCAGAGCACTTGGAGGCCTGTAACTATACTGACAATGGCTAAAACCTAGCCTCCAACTTTTTCACCTCTTTACAGCTCCCAAATTTAAGAACATAAAAAACATCATCTTGCTTTACAGGAAAATCGTCGTACTTAACCCTCAGAACATCACTGTTGAGCTATACTCCAACATTGAACCAAGCTTCGTTGAGGATATTGTGGTTCACGGTCAACTTGCAGGACTGCATTGTCGAGTCTTATATACTAGGGCATAGACACAGCAAAACGCTCATATACATCGGTTGAGGGATGCCTGCCAGGATGGATGCATGTCTTGAAAATGCAAGGTGAAACTACGTTTCAAATAAAGTCCTATAACGACATTCACACTTGCTCGAGAAAAATAGAAAGCCGCCATGCCTCTGTAAAATAGGTGGCAAGTAGAGCATCGGTTTTGCATCCGACACCTATATGCAAGGAACATCAAATAATGGGACTGAGTGAGCAAAAATGCAATAATCAATAGATGAACTGTGCGTTGAAACTAGATATACACCATCAACAATAGTTTATTCAAGGCAGACATTTGGATGTTCCTAAAAAAACAAAACAAATGCTTGATGTGGGTAGATCACACCGATTCTCAGTGCACATGTACATTATATGCTTGTAATGGAATTAATAATTTAGTTTGCATCTGTAATGCATATATGCACGATATGGTTATAATTGAATTGATAAATTGCGTTTGTAATGCACATATACACAATATGGTTGTAATTGAATTGACAAATTGCATCTGTAATGCACATATGCGCGATATGGTTGTAAAAAATTATGTTGATGTTTAAGTTTTGTTGTGTTTACTTGGATAATATCTGTTTAACAAATATCTAACTTGGATAATATATGGTTTTTGATAATGTCACAGGGGGGATAGACTAAAAACAATGGAAACTCTTGCAAAATTTTCAATTTTTTGAAATAGAAATTGACTCAAACCATTTCATACATCATCAACAAACAATTTAAGTAACCTGTGCATAACACCGAAATATACAAGGCAAGACAATTCTGGCTGTCCACCACGGAAAGTTGATATTCTGCAGCGAAAATACTTCTGTCTGCTGCTGAATGTATGATGTTCCACGACGGAATGACAAGATTCCACCTCAAAAAGTCAACTTTTACGGCGGAACGTAAGCGTGGTCAATCAAAAAGTATAGATTCAAAATTTCGTTCACAGATTCAAAATGAAGTACAGATTCAAAATTTCTTTTACAGATTCAAAATGAAGTACATATTCAAAATTTCATCATCAATTACAATTCAATTATAACCATATCGTGCATATGTGCATTACAAACGTAAACCAAAATATCCACCCCCCGTATTCTTTGTTTCCCCGGCCTTTACTTTACATTTGTTTTTGAAGACAACAAACAAAAACAAACATGAATGTGGACCTTAATCTTCCTTGATCAGAGAAGACAACACATAATCAAAGTGACAATTAACTATGTGTCGAAATGAAATATCCATCATCTACAATAATTTATTCGAGGTAGCCTATTGTAGATGATGGATATTTGGTTTCGACATATAGTTAATTGTTACTTTGATTGTGCGTTGTCTTCTCTAATCAAGGAAGGTTAAGGTCCACATTCGTGTTTGTTTCTATTTGTGGACCTTGCACATCATACTCCTGCATAACACATTGTAAATAAAATTATCATAGTTAAAAACGTAACACATAAATGTGCCCTTCGACCTTCCTCTGCCGCCTCTACCTTTGGACGACGGCAGCCACATGCGTTGGACTCTAGGCCTTCACACATGCAAGAATTGTGCTACACACCCTCACAACAGCCACACGTCATGTTCAGATGTCTCCTAGGCAACACTGTCTAGCTTGGGGCCTCGTCCATATCTTATATTCTTCATTTTTGCGACTTTCCAGTATGTCTCTTAAATGGAGGTGGCTTAATTAGATCAAGATGCGTCACTGGAGGCCACATTATTTGTCCGTTGATGGGGTTGACAAAGTGAGAGTACATCGTGATGTATGTTTCCTGGTGGTAGCACTTATGCACAAAGTCCTCGAGAGATCTCCTCATGAATTGCATATACGGGACTGCATGGACACACAGGATGCCAGTCAACTCCCACCGATAACAGTTAAAAGTACACCTATCCAAATGGACATGGTACTATTCGTTACCGTTGCTGACCTCAAACTGAGCAGCTCCTGAAAACTTGGGACTCCAATTGTAACATGCAAGTTATAGTCTGGCAAGTCGATTCTTGACATGCGGACACAAAAGGTCCGTTTAGCGCGCATCTTTTCATTTTTTTAATGATCTTTTCCATGATACCCTTTCGTATGATCTCGAACATATTGAGAATCAGTTTGTCCCGGGCTGGTAAGATGCAGGCGTTGAAGGCCTCACTCAGGTTGTTGAGGCTTAGGTCACACTTTGGGATGGAGCAAAAGGCATGTTTGGCCCAACATCTAGCATCTATTCCTCTTAGATAGTTGTGGGCTGCCGGGTCAAGCAAAAATAGCTTCGCCATCTCTCTCTCAAAGTGCCTCTTTGTTGTGGCTCTAGAAGAGGCCCACATTGCATCCTTGAACAACCTCCCTTTAAATCGTTTTTGATAACTTTCATATAGGTGTCAGATGCAAAAATGATGATCTGCTTGCCCAGTGATTTCTCTGATAGCTAGCACCAGCCCCTACAAAAAATAGTCAAACATTGGTACACAACGCATATCATAAACATAGATGGCAAAAGCAATTAACCACACCTTTTGTCGGTCAGAAATGATTGTCCACCAATTGTCAGAAGAGGTGTTTAGATCGTCAAGCAACGATTCCACAAACCAGCTCCAAGAATCCCTAATTTCTATTTCAACCACTACTACAACTATCAAATACATTCCATCGTTCTTGTCGATAGTGATAGTAGTAAGCAGCTAGCCCGGAGTCGCTCCCTTTAAGTGGTAACCATCCAAACAAATAACCGGCCTATCATAGTTCAACAACCCCATCTTACATACAGCCAAATACATGTACATCCTTTTAAATGCACTCATATGTAGGTGAACACGCATCGAGCTTCCAGGATTAGACCTCTGAATCTCCTCGACACAGGACCATATGAGCTTGTATTGCTCATTGCCATCCCTTTTGTTAATTTTTTTGCTCGCATTTCTTGCCCTTCTAGTAAGGCTGGGTGTGATGTTGACGTTAAAGTCATTCCTGACTGTCTCAATTATGGAAGAAAGGTCTAAGTCGGCCTGACTTTTAAATCTGTCTAAGTAATGCGCTGCCACCCATTTGGCAGAGGCATGGCGACTTTCCATCTTTATTGAGCAAGTGTGAATGTCGTTATAACACTTTATTTGAAACTTCATTTCACCTTGCATTTTTGAGTTGTGCATCCACCACATGCATCCTTCCTGGCAGACAGCCCTCAATTGATGAGCGTCACTATGAGTAAATTTTATTTCGTACCCATTCTTCAACGCATGATCGACAATTTCTTTTCTAATTTTATTCAGTGAACTATACTTCTTTCCAAGACCCATACTAGCGAACGTGCATTTTGCTTGTGGTGGACGTCTAGACCTACTCTCGACCATGTCCATGTTTTCATCACTATTGGATTCACATAATGAACGGAGATCCTCCTCGTCCTCCTTGTCTAGAGTTGCCGAGATAGAATGCACTAGTATAGCAGCTTCGTCTCCAATTGCACGTACCTCATTTGGTACATGTGTCAACGTGGGCCCCATATCAACTTAGCGGTTAGTAACAGATTCCTCGACACTTCAAGACACCATTTAGTGTTCAACAAATCCTTCAACTTCAGTGCAATTCAGCTCTAAGAAATTTTTAGGGTTTGCTAATCACTGACAAAATCTCTGAGAAAATCGCGAGGAGTGTAGTATGAATTTATACAAGGCAGACATGTACAAGCATTCACGACAGATCATTATCAATCCACTACAGGTTTTAGACAATCCATGGTGGATCGTATTACGATCTATGGCGGATCATCAGTATTATAACATTATTTTTAAAAATAATGATTCGCGGTGGAATAGTACATGTACCGTCGCAGATTGACTGTGGTCGCGGTGGATTGATAATGGTTCATCGTGGATTGACTATGATCCGCCATGGATCATTGTGCCTTGTCTGACTTGTATAAATTCACACTACACTCATCACGATTTTCTCAGAGATTTTGTCAGCGATTAGCAAACTCTAGAGATTACTGAGACCTAAAGTGTACTGCATTTTGGTGTTATGTACATGTCGCTTAAATTGTTGCAATGAATATATTAGTTGTTTGTTGATGATGAATGCAATGGTTTGAGTCAAATTTTCTTTTAAAAAATTTGAAAATTTTGCAAGAATTTTCCTTATTTTTAGTCTATCCCCCCTATGACATTATCTAAACAAGATATTATCCAAACCAATATTTTCAAACATATATTATCCAAGTAAACAAAACAAAATATAAACATCAACACATATAGAGACAAATAATTTTTTATTATGTACAACAAATTCAGTATCTCAGTATCCCTACACATTTCAACTATTCTACGCTGCTATCTTCTTGCTAGATTTCCTCCACAAATCGGTGATCATAAATGACAAATGCGGGTCCACGTATATGTTGAACCCTTTGGTGAACAATGGACCCTTTGTGGGTACATCACGTGATGGTGAAAGTCATCCTTCTTCTTGCAATCTCAGTTCACCTCTAACCCCTCACTCGTACATCGAAAGATGTCATGCGGGCTGAAATGAAAAGGGAAAAGTCAGCACATAAGTGGAAACCAATATGAATCTACACAAGGGAAAAGATATACTACTCTTTGTTTGTTGGCACTACGACGATCGAAATTACTTCAGGCAGCAATAGCTGGTGAGGGCAGTGAGTGTGCAAGTCAATGGACGACATAAAACACGGTTGCTTTGGGTGAGACTGAAATGCAAAGGAAGTACACATTAGAACTGTTGAAACGTGAACAAAAAACTGGAAAAGCGAGATGTTTACTTATGTGAATCCACCCTAATGTCAGTAGCAATTTTTCCATTTGAACTTGAAAATATTCTTCTTCGTTCAACGCATAGCACTGCATACAAAGAATGCAACGCAAGGATGAGTACTAAGAAAACATCTTCTGAACTACTTATGTAATAGAATGTAATTCTCACCATGTTTACTTTCCCTTCTTGCTGAGGGAAGATGATCTTAGTGATGTGGTACTCATCTTGGAATAACTTTCCCCAAAGAATTACGTACGTCTCCAGGTTCTTCCGAGTATTTCTAGTAATAAGCTTCTTGAACAGATCCATCAGATCACCTGGCAGCAAAAAACGTTGATAAAAAACGGTCAGACTAATAAGGCATGAATAAGTGTAGACACACGTAGATAACCAAATCGAAGACATACCACACGCACAATTTTCAGTGGTGGAGGCTGCGATCCACCAGACGCAGGAGGAGCAGGTTCGCCTCTTAGGGCAATGGTGCTGCAAATTTGAGCCACGTTATTATGTTGCATACAAATAAAGTAAATAATGGAGTTTGCGTAAAAATTAAATAACTTACAATCCGTATGTGCCTTCCATTGCTAAAGAGGACGATGGAAAGGCCATTGGAGAGACTGCTGGAGGGGCTGCTACAGATGATGGTGGAGGGGCTGCTTTCTGCTTCATTCTTTACAATGCTGCTAACATCTTATGATGGTGTTTCTCTGCTCGCTCCTCCATTTTTTGTATTTGGAGCAGCCCCATTTGATGGAACTCCTCTATCTAGAAAAGTCGGTCCTCCATCATGTGCATCCAGCCACACATCTCCTCAGGTATTTAAGTAAAATGAGATGTCTGAGGAGGGGGCTAGTCATCGGCTGGGGCGCATCATCCTTCATGTGCTGCAGAGGCGATGCTAGAGGTTGTTCCTCCGAGGGGGCTGGAGGCTGTTCCTCCGAGAGGGTTGGAGGCTAAGCCACTAAGGGGGATGAAGGTCGTACAACTGGGTGG
>CM039471.1:15146756-15166059 GCA_022433065.1 Begonia loranthoides
CGCTTCTTTGGGGCGGGCTTGGATGGAGTCTTGCATACCCATACCCCTTCAACTTTGTTGAGCCCCATTCAGTCCACTTTCAATTTTTTGTGGATGTCTGTGGCCTTTTCTTTGGTTCTCGGCTCCTCCTCTGAGATCAGTACCCCATAATGCTCAACAATCCTCTGAATGAGCCAATTAAAAGGCAGACTCTTTCCCGGGTCTTTGAGCACTTTGTACATGTGACTCAAAATGACAAAGTGGATGTCCACTTTTTTCCTGTTGAACACCTTCTCGAACAGATAGAGATCCATGCAACTAACATGGTCTCGATGTCCATCTTGAGGCCAAATGGTGTGCGTCATGATGATGTGGATCACTCGAGCATGGCATTCAAGTCATTAGATTTTTGCTTCTTGTACGCTGTGATCTCAGGATCATGGTGCAACAATCTAAGCATTGTCAGCCCTTCTCCTCTTTTGATGAAAGGTGGCTCCCGATACACGTGGTAGTAGTACTTGCTTGGTTCCTCCGCCGAACATTCAAGCAGCATGTTAATATTGTTGGGAGTTAGCCTCAACTCCCGTCCAAACACGTAAGTCCAGACCTATAATGGTTGGGTGGAATGTTCCAAATTTGCATAAAACAGTTTGAAAATCCGCTCACAGTAACTTCCACCCAATCGGCACAAACCGGCTAAGCCAGCCCCCTCAAACAATTCTTCAATTTCCAACTCAACCAATGACTCGAAGTCTACCATTCTAGAAACAATAATTGAACGATGTTTAACATCAGCTTCATACTGTTCCTTTGCGTTGGCCATCTTGAAGAGTGAGGAGTGGAAACCTGCTGTAACAGGTTGGAAACGGACCACTGCACCTGCTGTTGGTTGTTGTTGAGGATGAGGTTGAGGTTGTGCTTCAATTTTAGCTTCTATAACAAGGGCAACCGCGGGTCCTCCAACGTCAACAGTGGGTCCTCCAACGTCTGTGGCTGCTCGAACTTGAACTGCGGGTGCTCCACCTTGCACCACGGCGAGTACATTGCGATGTAACTGACCAACGAGCTTGATTGCAATCTAACTTCGTTCACAACTGGAGTCTGTCGTTTATGGTCTTGTTCGTGGTTGAGCTTGAGACGGACCACCCTTTTGCTTGAGCGATATGTTTTTTGCTGCGCGGGAATCCATTGGTTTCGATTAAACAGTGTGGAATGAAGGTCTGAGAGTACGAATGTTTGCCGAGGATATCATGGTTCGCGGTGAACTCACCACTGCAGACAGTTGAGTCTTATATAGAAGGGCATAGGAATGCAAAACGACGCATGACGATTTGCCGCAGATCATAGTTAATCCACCTTGGATTATCAACATAATAACATTATTTTAAAAAATAACGATCTGCCACATACCAAAGTCAATACATTTAACAGCAAACACGACAGTGATGTTTGCGATGACCTTTTTCCATAGTTTAGTGGTTAATTTATTAGCAAAAATAGTTTAGTGGTTGATTTGTCATTAATCACAAAGTACGATGGTTGATTTTTCATTTTCCCTAACAATTTATGAGTCATTACTGTCATCCTATTTATTTTAAGGGACAATGACAAATCAACCATCGTACTTTGTGATTAATGATAAATTAACCACTAAGTATTTTTGCTAACAAATTTACTACTAAACTATGGAAAAAAGACTTTGCAATCATCACTGTCACATTTGCATTTAAAAATCGTTTTCTCTTGCGTTTACAAATCATTCAACAACAGACGATAACAACGATTTTTCTTGCAAAAAAGAAGACGAAGATTTCAGAGTCTGGAGACGTCTGTAGAATGGTTCATGAAACTGGAATTAGAAAAATTCAAAGGAAAACTGAGGGAATATTTATCAAATGAGGAAATTGCGGTAGTGAAGATGAGCAGAAATAATGCGAGCAGGTTTTGAAGAGACTAGTAAATTATCTGAGAAGAAAAGAACAAAAAATTGGAAAAGAAATGGAGAAAATAAATTTTCCATAAAAGATAGAATAAACAGAACTTCATTCTTCTTTATTTCGTTATGGAACAATGAAATTCCGTTGTGGAATGACAAAAATCTATAGCAAAACGACGACAGTCCGTAGCTGAACGACGTCAGTCTGCAGCAGAGCGACAAAATTCCGCTGCAGAAGGAAAAACAGAAAAAAGATAGAGGGAAAAGATTTCCTTTTCTCCTGGGAAAAATAAAGAAATTAAAAGAAATTTCTTTCTTTTCTCCGAAAGAAAAGAAGGAATGAAAATTTTCTTTTTTTCTTCAAGAGAAAAGAAGGAAATTTTCCTTCTTTTCTTCGGGAGAAAAGAAGGAAGGAAATTTTCCTTCTTTTCTTCGGGAGAAAAGAAGGAAATTTTCAATAATTCTTTTAATTTCCTTTTTTTTCTCCAGGGAAAAAAGGAAAATCTAGAGAATTCCGTTTTTTCTCCAGGAAAAAAAAAAGAAAATTTTCATTCTTTCCCTTTTAAGAAGAAGAAAGGAAAGAAGAAAATTTTCCTATAAGGAAATTTTCTTATTTCCTATATGGCATTCCACCGTGGAAAGATGATTTTTCGCGGCAAAAAATTATCTTTCCTCGGTGGAAATTGTAACTTTTCGCCGTTGAACAGCAAATTATAATCATTTTATTTCGAAATATAACGTTCTGCGATGGAAAGTGTAACGATCCTCTACGGAGCGACAACGTTTTTTAACGAAAAACCTAACTGCAGTGTTTGCTCCGTCTTTTTTCCATAGTTCAGTAGTTAAGTTGTGAGCGAAAATATTTTAGTGGTTGACTTGTCATTAATTACAAAGTATGATGGTTGATTTGTTATTTTCCCTTATTATAATGATTAATGTACAACTTTTGGAAGAAAAAAAAATATGGGGAAAAATAATTATGATTATTTTTACAAGTTAGAAAAAGCATAATAATGATTATTAACGTGTTATGATGATCTAAATATCTTTCACGCATTTGTAGATAGGTTTCACGGCTAGCAGAATATTTTATTGGTTGAATAAGTAAATCTATAGTAGAGATGTTAAACTAGCCGGCTGAGCTGAGCTGAGCCGAGCCTGTTAAGGCCCAGCTTATTGAGCCTGACAAGCATAATGAGCCGAGCCTAACGAGCTAACTCCAAAAACTTTTCAACCCAAACCGGCTCGTGAGCCACGAGCCTAACGAGCCAAGCCGACCCAATGAGCCTACAGAGCTGAGCTAGCCCAACGAGCCTAATGAGTCGAGCTTAACAAGCCCAACATATATAAATAAAATTATTTTATATAAATATATTATATATACTTTTTTAAATTTTAGTTTTTAAAACTATAATAAATATTTATTATTGTAATGTTAAAATATGATAGACGATAAGAGTGTGCAAACCGAAACGGAATCGGTCAGTTCAGTTTGGTTCAGATCAGTTTTGCACATTGTAGTTTTCTCCCTTTCTTTTGACCTTCATGTTTTATAAGCAGAAGAAGCTTCTTTGACAAACCTCTTGTTTTATAAAGAATACAAGTTGACTAAATTTTTGGAAAGAAAGAATGATGTACAAAATGGAACATATTTTCAATGTCTTGATTATATTTGTGACGACCCAGTTTTTCATAAGTTTTTAAAAATGTGTAAAATTTAAAACTTTTGTAAGACAATTAAAATCTTTCATAATCAGAGTACTAAAATCGAGAGTCAAAATCCATTCATTACATTCGTTATGAAAATCGTTTATCAAAACAAGCGGAAGCAATAATAATTTATTTAAAACATAGCGGAAGCGAAAACATTTGAATTAAAACATGCTAAGTAAATCACTATATTTTACAAATTACTTTACTTGTCTTTAGCCTGACCAGCCACAAGTTTTGCCCGTGTAAATCTTTCATTGACTGCTTTGTATTTTGTTCATCGTTTTTCTTGTCATACACATATATCTACACCATAAGTAAACAGTAAATCCAAAGGCTTAGTAAGAAAAGGGAATATGCAATATGATCATGCCTCTCTTTAGTTCACTTGGAATGGGTCCGCCCTAAACCAATATTTTCATTATGTTTCATTTATTTGTTCATTACTCGTACATCGAGTTGGAAGTTGAAGGAACACGTACTAGATGGAATAGTTTGATCGGCTTCTAACCTTATGTGGACTAGATTCGAATTACCCATCCGCCCTTCAACCCCCCATTGCATCATTCATCATCGTTCATTGCATTCGTTCATTTCATTTTCCTCACTCATGCATGTGAGTACCACCCTGAGGGCACTCCCTACTTGTTTCTATTAACATGATGCATGTTGACATAACATAAAAGAATTGACAATTAAACAATATAAGTAGCAAACAACGAATGGTAAGAATCGCAATAATGGAAATCAACGAACAACATGAATAACACGAATAACAAACAACGAATGGCAAGAGTAATATTAATTTAAAACAAACATAGAAGCGAATTGAAAGCGACATAGGACATAGCAGATGAATATACTATTAACTACTAAGTATCTAATCGGATTAAACATGCTTAACAATGATACGAGACTGATAATTAACGAAAACATGCTTAGAAATTATCTAGGAAAACATGCTTAATAAACAACTAATGGAAACGTGCTTGATTTATAATTACAGGATAGTAAACTAAACTAATTACATATGCTCGTTTACACTAACCAAGCGTAAACATGCCCATCAAACAATAGAAAATGGTAAAGTACTTAATAATCGAACACATTTGAGACGTACTATTAAATTAAAATGAATTAATAACTAAATCATGCTTTCTAACAATTTATGGAAACATGCTTAACAAACAATTCATGTAAACAAGCTAAACAATTGGCTAACGAAAACGTGTTTAATAAATAATCAATAGAAACATACTTGACAGATCATATATTGAAGTCTATTTAACAAATAATAGTTATAAACATGTTTGGTAACTTAATAAGACAAGAAACATGATAAACGATTTGATACTAATTAAAACAAAGATACTTATATTTTCTAACCAGAACCAAGAAGATGAATAATATGAGAGACGATATGCAGAGTAAATATTCCAAAATAAAATGTACAGAATAGAATCATCGTGAAACACATTCATAACTCCTTCATGCTTTTCTCATCATCCTATAACTTTCTATTCATTATTCATTTTCTTCTCTAATCCTTTCATTTCAACAATTTCAGTAGAGTAATTTATAGAAAATAAACACATAGCAAGTCGAATTCAATGACAATATAAGCAAGCAATGAACATCAAGTGAAAACAATACAATTCACACAATACTTGTGGGTAGGGCTTTGACAGCCAAGACTCTACCCAATCCTTACCTCAATTCTTTATCGCGGTTTAGCACTTAGTCGCTCTCCTTCTTCGTCTTTTCGATACCTTCACAAATTAGTAACATTTATCATTAATATAACGTCTCTTTCCTATTGTAAATCCTTTGAAATTCTAGGAACTCGTTAAAACGAAACGTAACATATCTCCCTAAATTAAACCAATTACTAACATACGTTTATCCATGAATGAATCAATCCAAAACAACAAAGCATGTCATCAAATCTGTAGTTACCCAGGTTTACACTAAGTAACATAACACTTACATGCTTATCAACGTCTAATAACAAATAAGGTCGTCCAATCATAAAGAGCATATATCCAAGTCGTGTAGAACACTTAACTTAATTCTTAGTTCATGAATCTAACAAAGTGCATGCATAATAGTTTCTAGGAGCTATAACTTAACAACCAACATAACCCCACCATTCATTTCATTATCTCCTTAGATTTCCAAAATAACATCTATAGTTTACATAAACATAACCAAAATGAACATCCATCCCAAATTGCCAGGTTATTTCATTCAACAAGATCATCCGTTCAGCAGTTTTGTATCCATCAACTAACTAAATATCTCAAACCAACTAAAGCAGTCCAGAACACAACTTAATATCACTGTCAGACTCCATCCAAAAACAGAGACCGAACCCAACACCAACAGGGCATAAATCTTAACACATTGGCGGAGCAACAATAAACGGAGAGACTCTATTACCTGAAAAATGCCTGAGAAGAGCCAAGAGCCCAAAACATCAACTTCATTGCCATTCACCACGCCATGGGAGAATCAAAACAGCGCCAAGGTGTATGAAATCAAAACAGGAAACATCACAATCATCAATATCTCAACATCTCCTGGATCATCTAAAAATTTACAAGAACCATGGGAGAACTATTCTTACCTAGAGGAACACCCAAGACCCGAGGAGGACACCAAAGCACCACAGCCTGCTCAATTCCTCGCTCTGCTTCCTCTTTCACCACTATGCAATTCAAACGCATGAATATTCTCCTTCAATCTTCTGGAATCCTCCCATATTTATACTCAGGCGACAAAATCAAAGGGAGGAATTGCACATCCCATGATATTCGGCCACAGATCCTGATTTTTTGGCCGAATCATCATCATTCAAATCCTCCCTCTCATCTTCTGAAGTGGCACTCTGCTATCCTTCTCCAGAGCAAGAACCAGCGGACAGACCGGTTTGGTCTAATCGTGAGCAAACCGAACCAGCAGCTGCCCAATGAACTGAAGTCCCCTGCCCCAGCCATTCCTTCACGTCGATAGTAGCCCCTCTTCACCATCGTCGTTTCATTGCTACCAGACATCGCCAATCATCACCATCGACAGAACACTCACCATCACAACTCACCTCACTCGGAGCCCCAATGATCCATCCCGTGAACAACAATAACCCGAGCCCTAGACACCGCAACCGTTGGCCGCAACAGCCGCACAACAGAAATCGACCGTTGGACACCGCCCTGCACAGCTTGCCTTGCGTTCGCCGTTTGCCTCCCTCGATTTCCTGATCGCCGTTCGCCTCCCGCGATTTCTCGATCGCCCTCTGCATCTTTCTCTCTCTCTCTCTCTCTCTCTCTCTCTCTCTCTCTCTCTTTCTCTCTCTCTTCTCGGTTATGCCTTGCAAAATGGCCAGCAAATATTTCTCCCCTTCTTCTAATTTCTGAACCAGGCCACATCCAGCCCGAACTGAGCCAGCCCGAACCAAACCCAACCTGAACAGGACCGGTCCTCCTTCCCCATTTAAAATTTTTCTTTTAATTTATTTTATCCATTATTAATTTTAATCCCCTTATTTCTTAATTTCTCCTTTTAATTATCGCCTCTAAATTATTTATCCTACATAATAATTTATTTTATTAAATTAATATTTATTCTAATTACCTTAATTTTCCATAATTTATAATCTTACAAATACGTCCTTGGTAATACCCCGATAATTATCCAATTAATCAAAAATCCCCAAATTATACTTCAATTATATTTATTAAATTCCGATAAAAAGTCGGGGTTTTACAATATTTGTAGACCTTCAAAAAAGGAGAAGTTCTGTGATGCATAATAGACAAGTTTGAGTACTCAATGTTTTAAAAAGATGAGAGCATGGTGAGAGAACAACAAAAATTATTAAAATCTTAGACTTCCATAAATTTAAGCACATAACTCATGTCTATTTGAGAATAATCTACCCCAAAATGTAGGAGTGTTCAAAACCGAGTTGGAACCAGTGAATCGGACCAGAACACATCGATGTGGTTCGGATTGGGTTGGTTTGAAAGTTTAAGGAATTGAAATTCGGTTCTATTTTTAAGAATCAACTTTATTTGTAATGTCCGGGGTATTTTATTGTGTGTAATTATTGAATTAAGTGTAATGCAAAGTATTAACATTTTATTAAGTATTAGAATATACATATTATATATATAGGAGTTAATAATGTAAAGAATTGAAGAAAATTAGACAAAATTTTGAGATGGAATGAGCGGTCGATCACGTCCTGGTTGAACGACCGGCGTAATCGACCAGAGTTATTGAAGAAAAAAATTTGGTGCATGATCTGTATAATGGTGGTCGATCTTCCTTCATTTAAATCGATCATCCGCCATTAATTTTGAACGTCTGGAGGTGATATTCAATCACCAAAAATACTGAACGCTCGACCTTTGACGTTCCAGTGTTGTCCAATGTTTCTCCAGGCGTTTGATCTTCAGTTAATGAATGAAGAGTTGTATAGGTTATGTATAAATAGTACATAAAGTGAAGTTTTTCTCTGGAAAAAACTGGTGAAGGGGAGAGAACTTCATTGAAGGCATTCTGTTAGAACATTAGAAGCGAGGGAACAGTGACAGTTTGGTTGGACTGCTGGAAGAGAAGAGAAATGCAGCTAGAGGTAAGGAATAATGCATGTGGTTTGTCCGTAAGGACCTACATCGCAGGAGTAGGTTTTTGTTTTGCTGAATATGAAGTTGTTTGTTTTCTGTGAACTTTGTTTTCTGTGAACTTTGTTTTCTGCAAGTTTGTCTCCATGCATGTATGCTATATGTTCCATGGTTTATATAGTTATATTAGGTGTTAAGGATAGGCAGTTAACAACTAATTAAAGTGAAGAAATGAGTGTTATATGTCCCACCATTTTTCTTGGATTGTTCTAAGCATGCTGTTGTTATTTTTCCTACATATAAAACTATCTTTGAAGAAGCAAAGTGGCTAAACAAAACTGCTTATAATATTGCTTTTAATTATTAGATCATAGAATAGTATAATTATGCTATGGTTAGTGTTGTCTATGCTTGGTGGTTTAAATCATAGTATGTTCCCAGTATGTCCTAAGATATTAAACATATTGATTACATGACACTAAATAAGAACGGTCTTTTAGGAATATTAGTGTATGAATATAGAGAATTAAATTAGGTTATTATTAATTATATTGTTTTCTTTATAGAATATGTAAAGTAGATGTAAATTAATTGTGAAGATAAGAATAAATAGAAATTTATTAGATTATGTTAAATGTTAAAAATTAGATAGATTGGTACATTATATAGATAAGGAAAATTTAGATTAATTACATAATAAAGATAGTTAATTTGCGTAAGTTCTCAATTCATATTCTAGTGGTGGATACCATAGGATAATACTTATATTGTTAGAAAGTAAGTTAGAAATAAAGTGTCAAGGATAGAGAGTTTGAAGTATGATATCATAGTGTAGTTGAAAAGTGTTTAGAATTAATGTTATAGTTGAAGCATAGTTATTGTTTGTTAATTGTTTGTAGTATTGCTTGCAATATAAGAACTACTGTGTGTGCATTCATGAAGACATGTTATAGGATTTTATGTTATGTATTACATGGGCTAATAATGAAGATAATAAATGGTGTTTTCTACTTGGATTCAGAAACTGAAGAGGTTGCTCACACGTAGAAAACAACTCGTTTGAGTAAGTTCGAAAACTGAAGAGGTTGCTCTTACTCAATGGGGGGTGAGTTCAGAAACTGCGGAGGTTATTCTCATCCAAGAGTAAATGAATGCAATATAAATGGGCTTGTTTTTAGTGAGTTCAGAAATTGAAGAGGTTGCTCTCACATAAAAACGAAACCAAGCGGTGAGTTCTGAAACTAAAGAATTTGCTCTCACTTACCTTACGAATGTATCAGACTTAATCATGTAGAGATGTCATAGAGGTTAATGTCGCATTTCATTTTATATTCATTACTAGGCAATAAGCTCATTATTCCTCCTGTAATGTAGGAATGGATGGTGAGCCGGTTGATGTGAACGTTAAAGGAATGTGATGTGATGCGAGCTTGTGTTACCATGCGAGATACGACATAAGGAGTTATAGCTCTAATAAATAAAAGTTATTTTTAAATGCATAAGATATTGTTATGGATTTTAAGTATTTATTTATATTATTCTTGTAAGACAATTTAATGTTTTATTCTGCATAACGTACTCTGATGTCTTTTAATAAAGTATATCTTAAATGGGATTTCAAAATGTTCAAAATTTTACACAAAATTCATAAACAAAAATGGGATGTTACATTATTGGTGCGGTTTTTGGTTGGATAGATATCCTCTCCACACTTAACATTTTGTGGACAACGAATACTTAATTTTTTATTGACATGTGGCCGCGCACGTGATGAGTCTATGGAAGTCTTAGTATCCGTAGAAGGATGTGTGTCTGTGGAAGTGTTGATATTTGGTTTCGGAAAGGCACGCGGCTTCACATGAATTGATAACATTCAACCCACTTTAGACATTTCTCAGCCTTACGATAAACGTCACTCAATCTCATGGACATATCTCAACTTACAATGGATGTCCCTCAGCCTTACATTAGACGTCTCTCAACATAACAGACGTCTCTTAACTTTATGATGGATGTCCCTCATCCCATATTGGACGTTCCTTAGCCCACATTAGATGTCGATGTGCCAGCCTTGGACAGTTTCCAACGGCAAGGTACTTCCAATGATTAGTCTTGTAAGATCCGAGATTTGACATGATTTTTAAAATAATTTAAATTTCCCAAGTGTAGCGGCGATATGTACATTTTCCTGTATAGTGGTCAAATTGGGTTTTTTCGAGTGGGAATTTATTTTCAAAAACATTTTTAATAAATTACTTTGACTAAGTAATTATTTTGATTGATCAGATTTTTTAAATTAAGATAACATAATATATAATATATGTTTTTTTTAATATATATTATATTAATAATTAAAATAAAATAAAGGAAAAGAATTAAAAATGCAGAGAAGGGGAAGGAGAAGCCCGCAGTTGGGTTGCAGAGAAGAGAAGGGGAAGAAATCTTTGGCGTTGGAGGATGTCCAAGAATCAACATTGCACGTGAACTGATCTGTAGCCAACATGATCTTGTAGTCATGGATATTTCTTTATCTTTTGATCGTGGAGAAATAGGTCCGTGGATATTTAGTTTCGGAAAGATGGGTGACCACGTATGAGGTGTATTCCTGGAAATGTTGGTGACCACGAAGGTGTTTGTGTTTGCAGAAGTATTAGTATTTGCAGATACTTGGTTTAAAAAGAATATGTAGCCGCACATGAGTGGTGTTTGTGGAGTGATTGAATATCTGTAGTGGAAGTGTTGGTATCCGCAAAATGAGATTTGTCTATGGAAAGACATGAAGTGGTAGATTGTGTTTGGCGGACAATGTTAGTGGATATCAAAAGTGGAAGTATTGGTGTCCGTGGATGTGAGGTGAAATCTACGGAATGACTCACGTGGCAGATTGTTATTGATGGATAATGTAAGCAGATATCTACAGTGGAAACGTTGGTGTCTGCGAATGTGAGGTGGAATCTACGAAATGAGGTATGTGGCAGATTGTGATTGGCGGATGATATCCACAGCGGACAGGAGGAATCATGTGCATGATACACACAATTTAATGAGGAAACATAAACAAATGGAGAAGGGGGTGTGCATGAAGAGAAAGATGAATGCGTGGGCAACTCACATTAATTAGGAATGAAGCATATATCTATGAATAGTGAAGTGGAAAGGAATGCATACGTAGATAGGAGGAATCACGTGCATGACACACACGATTTAATGAGGAAGCAGAAACGAATAGAGAAGGGGGCGTCTGCGAAAAGAAGGATGGACATGTGGGTGGTTTGGGTTAATTAGAGAGGGAGTGGATTTCCACAGTGGAAAAGCACGCATCTGCAGATAGGAAGAATCACGTGCACGACAAACACGATTTAATGAATAAGCATAAACAAATGGAGAAGGGGGCTTTCACGGAGAAAATGATGGACACATGGGTAACTCACTTTAATTAGGGAGGAAGTGGATATTTGTGAATAGTGAAACATATATCCTCAATGAAATGGAACACGTCCACAGATAAGAGAACATTCGCTTATGTGTAAATGAGTATACACAGACGTTCGTTACAAGCACAGACGTTCGCCTTGATGTAAAGGGCTATAATAAGATGTCCGCAGGTGGTGCAGATGTCTGGGATATGTATTTTAATGGAAAATATGACTGCGAGATTTAGGTCTTTTATTTATCATAATTTAAAATTTTAATTATTAGTGAACTTAATTTAAAATTTGACTATTTACTAATCTTATAGTTCTGAGTTTTTTTGGCTAACGGCTCTTTTAATTATTTTGAGTACATCAATCAATGAATGGTGCAGGTTAGGGGTGGGCAGGAACCGCCCAGAACCGGGAACCGAACCAGAACCGCCTAACGGTTCTGGTTCGGCTCCGGTTAATGGTTCCAATATTTTGTTTAATTTTCAGTTCTGGGTCTCAGCAGTTTTTTGTTTTTGGTTCCCGGTTCTGTGGGTTGATAACCGACAGATACCGAGTCTGTCCTCAGCTTGCTTTCACACAGCAGTTATTCTTCATAGAGCTCAGATGCAATGGCAAAGCCATGGAGCGAACAACGACATTGAACAAGAAGCATAAATAGTACCTGAGAAGCGTGATCATTCCCCCATTCAACAGCATGCTTAATTGACCGAGACATATCAGAGAAAGAGACCGGCCAGTAATTGTGTTTTGCGACCAGACCCCGACTGAAGAAATCTTGGTACCGTGGGGAAATGATTAGCACCATAGACCCACATGATAGAATATACTTCAAGCTCACAAACCAAGCATAGCCTTCAGCGTAGATTTTGTACCTGCAGAAACAATGACTCTTCTTCACCATAAATGCAGATGTAATTTCATGCTTCTAACGTCATATCTCACCGATTGTTACATTGATTAGATAGCTTGGATTGCTCAAAACCGCCTTCTCTTTCTCGCTCCCAGTCCTGCGATAAAAACCCAAAATCAGATATCAAGTATTCTACCTATCGAATCAGTTCTTCTTTGTTGTTCAGCGCTGATCTTGTTTCGACCTGGCGCATAATTTGAGCTCCCCATATCCTGGAGTGATTGCACTTGAGCAATAGATCGCGAGCAGGAGAATTAACATTTGGATTTCCTTTCCAGTACGCACGAGGATACTTCTCTGACTAACTCAGCCGCTAGGAACCTCTCTTTATGTCCTGGAATTCCTCATCCCACGTTATTAAATTTGTTTCTGGCCTGTCAGAGAATGATATTAAAATACAAGAAAAGGGGAAATTTTGGCAGGACTGCAGAAATCTTACCAGCCCCAGAAAGACCAATCAGGAAATGGTATGTCAAAATGATCCTCAGTAGTGCAGTACCGGAACAATGGTAATGGCAACGACTTATGCAGAGACCGATCGACTATAGGCTTGTCCATGCAATCAAACATGATGTCAACATCAGGAACCAAGCCAGGATATCTCCTAAGAAGCTGCAATAATCCCCATTTCGTAAACATTGCTCTGCTCTCCACGCAGTCATAATACATATCTAAGTAAAGCTTTTCCCCCGACAATTACAACCTTGAAAGCTGCAACTTTCTGAGCCTCCATCAAATGAGTGTTAGGAACCGGGACCGTACCGGAACCGACCCAGAACTGCGTTACGGTTCCGGTTCCTGCGGTTCTTGGTTCTGGTTCTGGTTCCTAACACTCGGAACCGAGAGCCAAACGGTTGGTTCCGAGACCTCCGAAACCAGCACCAAGAATCGATTTGCCCACCCCTAGTGCAGGTCAATGTGTAAGAATAATCGTAAAATTTAAATTTAAATTTTCGTAAGAGGTTTTGTTTAAAGGATTTAATCTAAATAGGTCCCAAACCCTATTCATACATGAAAACCCAACTCATACTTCTCATCTCAACTCAACTCAACTCATGCTCCGCCTAAACAATACATTTTAATAAAAGGAATCGAGCCGAATTTTATAGTTTAGATTCTTTTGGTTTGGTCTCATTTATTTTTTGCAATGGACATTTCAATTCAAGTCCAAAATAGTACCCAACCGCGCCCCGCTCTAATAGTGGCCCTGTTTGATTGCTTTACCCTTGGTTTGCCAATAATACTTAGTTTTAGTTGTGGGCTCATCTCTTTGATTATTTATATATATATATATATATATTTTGGGCCCTGTTTGATTGCTTTACACCTTGGTTTGCCGATAACACTTACTTTTAGTCGTGGGCTCATCTCTTTGAAATTAACTTAACATTATCATCTTCATATATATATATATATATATCAGAGTGAATTTTTTAGGAAAAAATAATATGATAGAAATTTATAAAAAAATTGAATGAGGAATGTTGGGAAATTCTTTTAATGTTTGAATTTATTTATTTATTTTTATTCTCCAATCAGCTTTACTAATTTGTTAAATTATTTAGTTTTTCATTTATTTATTTTTATAATGTACAATAATATGTTTTATTATTTAGTTTTTATTAAAATTTTAAATTTTAGCGATTGATCTTAACATTTTTATTTTAATACTTTTTCCTGAAAGTGTTATTTCAGTTTTGTATTGATATATCTTTTTTAATAATAAGTTATGAATTGGTAAATTAAATATTTAAAAATAGTATATCAATTTGAATTGATAACGAATGATACTCAATTATAAAATTACATAAAAGTACTTAACAATTGAGAGAGATAAATAAAAAGTTGTGAGAGAAATTGGATAGTTAAATGACATTATTAAAAAAATTAAAGAATTAAAATGAAAATAATTTTTTTTTCTTTGAAATGAAAATAAATTTTTTTCATGACCGCATCTACATTGTTAGGGAAACAAATCTTAAAAACATCATTTTTTTCAGCTTGTTAAAATTACTGTATCTTAAAAAAAAAAAAGTTCAAAATTTTTGTTCTATCAAATGCTAAAATAAAGTTCATATTCTCACATAAACACTTTTAAATCTTCTAACAGCAACTCCAAACAGGGCTTTATTAAGGTAATTTTTTGAACAACAAATTTAGATTTTTGGCAATTTATGTTAATATTGGCCTTTTTTAAATTTATTTTGCATAATGAGTGCAAGCTTTTGGCTGTGCATTCTGCAACTGGTCCATCTTTGAGTTTCACGTGAGTTTTGTAAAATTATATATATTTATATAACAACATGCATGTGCTTTATATGTGTCACGACTCGAAAGTGATCCTAACAGAATTGTCGGGTCAGGCGACCCAATTCTCTTAGAGAATCCAGTTACCCAGCCCAAAACATAAAACAGGCAAAAGTCTTAATTGAAGAAATATTAAGCCCAAACTCAAATCAGATGGGTTGGAGTCCATAGAGTGATCAACTAGAGACACAATAATAAAGAAACATAGTGTGAAGGAATTAAATCAAATAACACAAAAACTAAAAATCTCAAACGTACTCAATACGAAGGGATGAGACTAACGAACATCCACCCATTTACAGGGGGATCAAACCACTCACCAAGGGACTGCAGCATCACCCCACGACAACACGAGTGAATCCCAAACACCAAGTCTACACCCTAACCTAAGAAAAAAGTATAGTCTAAGGAGTGAGTGACAAACTCAGTAAAGAAGTCGATACTAAATGCAATACATGATGAAAACTATTTTTTTCATCTCTTTTGAAAACTATTTTCATGTTTCTCATTTACTGTACATGGATTTTAAAACATTTGAAAACCTCCTTATCATTTTATCAAACTGGTCTATGACCCTCGATGTGGCTACATCAAAACCCACTATATACATAGATAGCTATACCGCAAAAGTATGCCAACGAAAGATGGTCACACAAGGACCCATCCGACATACAACACAGAAAGGTGGACGTCTGTCGAGAGCAGCACCTCATGAGACAGAGAGAATATAAAAATGGAGATTCGAAGATCCAGCATATTACCCGAGTTGTCGGCAAGCAAGCTCCGCAACGACACAACTCATGTAACTGCTCGGATATGTCGACGAGCCATAGCTCAGTGCCAATACGATCCGTATAATCGAAGTAACGGATAAAGTTGCTCGCGATAGACCGCTTCTTAACTAAAATACCCATGTGTTCCAAATTAATGAGGGTTGCCAATGAGTAGAGTTACGAGTCGTCACGCCACTCGTCAAATGGAACGGTACTAGGATAGGCTAATCTCAACAACTAACAACCTTCAAACCATCCTCCATGAAAAAGGATGGTTACACAATGATCCATCCGGCACATGTCATAGAAAGGTGGCTATCCGTCAATAGTAACACCTCATAAGGCAGAAGAGAATACCAATAATAGCAACCCAAAGATCCAGCACGTCACTCGTGTTGTCGGTGAGCAAGCTCCGTGACAACCCAACTCGTACGATCGAATAAATGGATGAGATTTCCGCAAACAGATTGCTTCTCAACTAAAATACCTCTATGTTCCAAGTTGACGAGAGTTGCTGATGAGCAGAGCTACAAGACGTCACGCCACCCCTCAAATGGAATGATACTAAGATAGGCAAAACTCAGCGACAAACAACCTACCAAATCTGTATGACTAATACCCTGGCCAGGTTCTGGGCTCAAAACCCAAGGAAGCTTCGTCACATTTCTATCTCCATTTCCGACTTTCAGGGCTTGAAATCCAAAGACATGTCACCAATGCCCCATCCCCATTTCCACTTATGGGGCTCGAAACCTGAGGACATGTCATCAATGCCCCATCTCCATTTCGCATGCAAACGACCAATCTTCTCGCAGCAGAAGATTTGCACGGGATAGCCTCGTGATGTTTTAACATCAGAATGCCTAAAGCATCAAGATGATTCATCTTCTCAATGCACATAACAAATCTTTTCGCAGCAGAAGATTTCACGGAATAGCCTCGTGATGCTTTAGCAACAGAGTACCTAAATTATCAAGAGGATTCATCCTCTCAATGGACATATCAAATAACAAATCTTCTCGTAGTAGAAGATTTCACCGGATAGCCTTGTAATGCTTTAGCGCCAGAGTGCCTAAAACATCAAGAGGATTCATCCTCCTAACGTATAAGCACAAATATCACATCATCAGTATGTGTAGAATATTAACAATATACCATCTACAGAATATAAACGTGAGAAAACATACATATATGTAAAAACTGACGTGCTGTTGAAACAATCCCTAAGGTTTTCGAGTTTGGTACCCCACAAAATATCAGTTTTTTTAAAACATAATGCAATACAATGCAGAAAGTATAAAGATCCCTACCTCGATGATGACCACGACACGCTTACTGACAAACCAGCTCCACGCACTATCGTAAACGAAAATCGAACCACTAACATCTCCAGAACCTTAATCGGAGAAAAGGAGATAGCTCAGCTCGGTTCTGCTAGCTTCCGCTCGGAGAACCCTCGGACGGATCACACCACCGCCCGAAGTCCCGAAATCAACTCGGTCGAGGCAGTGCCGAGTTTCTTCGCCTCTGCTGTCGACCAACCCTCTCTTGCGCAATGTCCTCAAACGGGCTCGTCGATCGGCGCTTTGCGTTGCCCGAAATCAACACCTCGACTCGGCTAATGCTTCCCTCTCACAAAGCTCTCTCTCGGCTGAAGGAGTTCACGTTTTTTAGAAGAAGTAGAAGTTCTTCTTCTTTTTTTTTCTTTTAATTAAAATTCTTTTAAAAAAATAATATTATATATATATATATATATAAAATCTATATGTTTGAATAAATCTGAGCTGATTCCAATTTTAAAATCTGATTAGTTTAAAAAACCAATCAAAAATAATTTTTTATTTAAAATAATTTATCAAAATATTTCTGAAAATAAGTTTTCGCTCGAAAAGACTTAATTTGACCATTTTACAAAAAAAAAAATCCACACGTTGTCGTTACACGACAAAACATAACAACTCTTCAACATTTGATAAAAATTACAAAAAAAATTTAAACGTGATATTTTAAAAATTTCAGATTTGAGATAAAATCATCCACTAGTATATTAGAAAAATCATGAGAAAATCAAACGCGAACCTTATCTCGTTTCACCTGGAATGAGGTTTTGAGAAATTATGGTTTAGTATAGAACAAAATGCCTTTTTTTTTTTTATGCATACCTTCTTTTGAGTCAAGTCTCCTTGTGTTCATATTTTTTAGTCTTATTAGAACTTAAATTGTATAAGCTCTATTTACTAAATCCGAAAACCTGATTCCCATAATGAATGTGTTTTTACGTCAAACAATCAAGATAATAGAACGATATACCCGAATCCATTGACAAGATTTGCAGATCAGTAAATCGAGTACGTAAGCCTTCTGCTTTTTCTAAATGCTTCACAAGATTTCTTCTCTCTAGAGTTGACAGACTCCAGAGGTGAAAAGTTACTTAGGAAAATGGGACCACAACTCAATGGAAATTACTATTCTGCCTATTATACAATGTGTAATTATCATAATGTTTGTACACGTGTTACCATCTCATCCAATATACTCGTAAGCTCAAAACACAATATATATAGGGAAAATGACAAATCAACCATCGTGGTTTGCGGTCAATGACAAGTCAACCACTGGGGTATGTTTTCTAACAAGTTAACCACCAACGTATGTGAAAATGACAAATAAACCATCGCTGTCCGTTAAAAAAAGTTGATGGCCCCACCATGTATGCCTGGACGCCGCGGCGTCCAGGCAATTTTGGCCTGCACGCCGCGGCGTCCAGGCAATTTTGGCCTGCACGCCGCGGCGTCCAGGCCATTTTGGCCTGCACGCCGCGGCGTGCAGGCAATTTTGGCCTGCACGCCGCGGCGTCCAGGCCATTTTGGCCTGCACGCCGCGGCGTGCAGGCAATTTTGGCCTGCACGCCGCGGCGTGCAGGCAATTTCGTCCTGCACGCCGCGGCGTCCAGGCCATTTTGTCCTGCATGCCGCGGCGTGCAGGCAATTTTGCATTCGCTGCTCTTGCATTCGCTGCTCTTGCATAAAGCTGCTCTTGCATTCGCTGCATTTGGGTCATGGACATCTGATGGAGCTCCTCCATCCTGCTCATCCAAGCGACCGTCTCATCAGGCATCGAACTAAAATGGGATGCCTGAGGAGGAGGAGGAGGAGGTTGTTCATGAAACGGAACTGAATGCATAGGCGCTGACTGGGGTGGATGTGTTGCATCCTTCTTTGACGGCCGCATCCATTGCCCTCCTGTTTGGGTGATCCCCATTCGGTCCACTAATGAATTGTTGTAAATGTCAGTGACCGACTCTTCAATTCGAGGTTCCGTCTCCGGGATGGGGACCCCTAACTGCTCAACGATACTCTGGATGAGCCAGTTGTACGGCAGTGCCTTCGCTGAGTTGTTGACCACCTCTTGCATGTGGCTCATGATGATATATCCGATGTCCACCTTTTGTCCCATGAACACCTTCTCTAGCATATACAGATCCATGCTAGTAACAAGCTCTCGATGCCCAAGCCGAGGCAATATTGTGTACGTCATTATGAGGTGGATCAATCGGGCTAAGGCATTCAACTCCTTGCCCTTTGGCTTGCTGTACTCGGCAACCTCGGGATCCTGATGCAACAATCTAAGCACCTCTA
>CM039471.1:15166386-15459452 GCA_022433065.1 Begonia loranthoides
CAAGTTTGGCCTGCACGCCGCGGCGTGCAGGCAATTTTGGCCTGGACGCCGCGGCGTGCAGGCACTTTTGGCCTGGACACGCCGCGGCGTGCAGGCAAGTTTGGCCTGGACTGCCTGCACGCCGCGGCGTCCAGGCCATTTTGGCCTGCACGCCGCGGCGTCCAGGCATACATGGTGGGGCCATCAACTTTTTTTAACGGACAGCGATGGTTTATTTGTCATTTTCACATACGTTGGTGGTTAACTTGTTAGAAAACATACCCCAGTGGTTGACTTGTCATTGACCGCAAACCACGATGGTTGATTTGTCATTTTCCCATATATATATATATATATATATATATATTCATACACGAAGATCCACCAAATTATTGTCAAATAACTTTAACAATCACCCACTTAGATCACATGTATAAACAGGCTATTATGCATTATATTTTTAATTTTATGATATATCAATTTATTATTATCAAAACAGAGTATACGTAACGCCCAATTCTTTTTCATGTCATTTTTTTTAAAATATCAAATCCAATATTTAAAAATATGTCTTTGAAAAATAACATAGTAGGAGTCATTTCATAAAAGCCTAAGTTAAAATTCAAACATAGTTAAAGCTTAATATAAAATAAATATAAATCCATTAACTTTAATTTTCCGTTTAAAAGTCTTGTAAAATGTCTTGCATAAGCTCCAATCATTAAAAAAAAATAATTTAAATAAAGGTCTTTCATTTAACATCGTTTTCCTCAAGCCTTTACCTACAAGTCAATATCACTTCAATAATGCCGCAACCTCGTCATGAGAGTACTCATTCAACTGCATTCTTTAAATGTTTCCTTTATCAAAAGTATCATCACCTACATCACAAAGTTCATCTATGAGTTTAAAGTTCAGTAAGAAATGCATATTTGTCATTAGCATGAGATGCAATTTGTAAAAACATATATTTTAGTTTTTCAGTATATCTTTCTTTTTTTTTCTTCTACTTAACAGTCTAGTCATTGGGGAAATTCAATCTAGAGGAGAGTGACACTATTAGATCTACCTCATATGGAAGAGCCAGCTTGACCCCACCCCACAAATGACTATTTACGTTTATTTAGTTTTTTGTCTCTATTAATGAAAATGTTTTTCATGATATATGAGATGGACACGTGATCGTATCATGTAAAACATAATATCCTAATATCTGTCCAGTATAATATGACATACAAAACAAAACAACTGCTCCAAAGTTATTATGTTATTCTATCATCCTGTATATTTTAGTGAATGAACTAAAGGCAACAAACATTAGATCCTTGATCAACGTCTAATATCATAGTAACATATCATCTTTCAACGTCTTCACAAGTATTGTAGTATAAAACAAGAGAAACAAATACCCTAGCACTTTGTGATTTAGGCCAAAAACCAAATTCATGCAAACATCACTTACCTTGGGCATTAACACATTTTTTATCATTTAGAATAGTTATTTCTTGCTTTAGATCAACTTCTAATTTACTTTGTTTACAGCACGTTTTGTTTCCGTCACTTCACGAATTCCACCTCACATCCACGAACATCAACGTTTTTGCTGCAGATATCCGCTTACATTGTCTGCCAATCATAATCTACCATGTTCACATGTTTTTCTGCAAACAAACTTCACTCTATAGATTCCACCTCACATTTGCGGACACCAATGCTTTTGCTGTAGATATCTGCCTATATTGTCTGGTAATTACAATTCTCCATGTACACATATCTTTTCGCAAACAAACCTCATTTCGCAGATTCTACTTCAGATCCACGAATGCCAATGGTTCCGTTGCAAATATCCACTCATAATGTTTGTCAATCCAATTCCTCCATGTTCACATATCTTTTTGTGGATAAACATCACTCCATGGATTCCACCTCACATCCGCGAATGCCAACACTTACGTTATAGATATCTGCTTACATTGTCTGTGTAATATCTGCTTTTATAATAATAATAAAAATTAAAATTAAAACAAATATTAATTTGGGGAAAATGTTTCCCCGATTGATCTTCAATGGCTAGCGTTATGGGAGGAAGGGAATTGCTACCCGAATCCCCTCCTCTCCTAGTTTTAGGAACACTCGTTCTTCAACCTCTGTTTTCACCTTT
Source organism: Begonia loranthoides (assembly GCA_022433065.1). NCBI lineage: Eukaryota > Viridiplantae > Streptophyta > Magnoliopsida > Cucurbitales > Begoniaceae > Begonia > Begonia loranthoides. The sequence goes on from CM039471.1 coordinate 15,168,527, forward strand.
CTCTCGTGGTGAATTTCTTCCTCCAAGACAATTCTATATCCGATCAATTTGGACGAAATTTCAAGACTCTGTGACCGAGTCTTCATCACTTTTGATAAGTCACCATCTCCCCTCCACCTCTGTAAAGGTTCAATTTGTTGGCTGAGGTTCTAAATTTTAGGTTGTAATTTGTTAAGGTTTGGTGTTTGGTAGAGTGTGGGGTTACGGTTTTGTTCGAAACTTTTGGTGATCAACAATCGGTAAGGCTGTTTCTCTGGTTTTCTTTGTTATTTGGTACTGAGTTGGGATTTTGAATGTTAAAGTTAGATTTTCTAAATATGTCGTTACAATCAGATAATCGAACGAAACCCAGAAACTATTTTGCTCGGGCTTCGTCGGCGTTGGAGTACAGGGAAGCGACTTAGCAAAGGTTGAGCCGTGATACTCGAAGCTTCCAGCTTTGGTCAGTTTCATGACTGGCCGAGACACTATCTCGGCCGGAGCCGGGATCGTCCACAACACAAAGTCGCTATTGTTCGTGATAAGGAACAAGATGTTTGTGGGCTGGCCTCCGTTCAGACTGTAACCACGCTGTTGGGCCACTGGCTTGTGGGAAAAGACTGAATGGTTCAGTCTTGGGCTAGGCCGTGGTCCAACTCCTTTGGGCCGTGGTCCAACTCCTTTGGGCCATGGTCCAGACTTATTTTGGGTCTATTCAAAGCTAGTTTTTGGGTCTAATTGGGCTTGTTTTGGGTGTTTCTCTAACCCAATTTAATTTAATTTAATTTTAAACAATATTAAGAATTTTAATAAAATTAACTCACAAAATTTTATAATGTTATTTTTATGTACTCAAATATTTATTTAAAGTGTGGGCTCATAAAATTGGATACTTTAGATAATTTGACTTGAGTCAGTATAAACTCACTTTAAGGTAGAGATTTATTTATGCATTGCATTGCATAATTTTTATAAAGTGAATATTTTGAGACTTGTCTCATATTAAAACGACGCGTCCATTTTATGCTGAGTTTTATATTATATTTTATTTTTACTATATACGTTTAAATTAGGGAAATTAACACCGCAGACCATCTAGTTTGCGATCAATGACAAGTCAAATCTTTTTTTTAATAACTAAAACCTTGAACTATGAGAAATTGTCGCTGATGACCTCCTAGTCACGTTTCCCATCTAGGACTGTCGAGTTTAACGCCTCGGTTTCATCTCTATCAAGCACCGTCAAACGGAGATGAAGGATATCAAGTACCGTCCCTCCTGGCAGTTCGAAGAAGAAAGATGATGGCAGGTGATGGTGGAGACGAAGCTCATTGGCCGTTGGATCGCGGAATGGACGGCCATGACTAAATCTAGCGATTCTCTAAGGCGACGGACGGATGACAATCCCTGGCCTTTGGATTGAGCGAGGGATGTCCCTCATATGGATTGGCGGCTAGGATTGCATTTGACGTCTTCCATAGGCGACGGACGGACGACGATCCATGGCCATTAGATCGAGCAAGGGACATCCCTTATCTGGATTGACGGCCAGGATTGACTCCAAATTAACTGGGTCACATGCAAGGCACATGCATTTTTAAAACGTGTAACAATTTACATGGATGTCCCTCGCCCAGAAACGGACATCCATCGACCAATACTACGTCGTTCTGCCCTCAATGGACGCCTCTCATCTTAAGATGGCGTCGTTTAGGCCATTACGGGTGTTCGTCTTAATGTGAGGGACGTCCGTCATTAATGCCACGGTTTGAAGATGAACCGCAGCGATTTGTCATGAAACCGCGGTGGTTTGACGAAGAATCGCAGTGGTTTGACACTAGCGGTTTGTCTAAAATCTTTGATCACAAATTTGAGGGCTTAAACTCGTGATTTTGGCCTGAGAAATGTGGGTCATGGGTATAACCAATGGTTTTTCATAGATCTCTAAGAGAGCTTTGATTTGATATTTTATGGAGCTGATTTTGATACCCGTAGCCAAAGTTATGATCCTTTGAAGTTGAAGAGGTCAAGAATCTCCATCAATGACGGACGTCCCTCGCATTAAGACGGACGTCCGTAATGGCCTAAACGACGCCGTCTTAAGACGAGAGGCGTCCATTGAGGGTAGAACGACGCATAAGATGGCGTATTCATATGAGTTAAATTATGACGTGTATTTATGGGGAAAATATTACAGGATAAACATTTAATGGGAAAATGTGAAGGAAATGGAATTTTGGCTTATTCGGACGCCTGCGGATGACTCGAGGACATGAGGTGTTGTCCGCAAACACATGGAACGTCATCCTGAACCTTGGAACGACTCAGGATGCGAATTCGCGTCCTAACTTCACCTGTGTCGTGGAGTTTCGGACGAGTCCGGACGAGTGCGGATGTAGGTTGGCCACGTCTGAATTGAATCTGTCCAAGTCTGGAGACCTTCAGACGCATACAGATGAGTGCGGACGTGGTGGGGCCTCGTTCGATTTGAATCTGTCCAATTTATGGATAAATTTAGACGATACATGCGGACACCAAAACACGTCCGAATGTCGTTTGTGGACGGTACGGACAGAGTGAGGATGACATTTGGTGTCTGTGAACGCAAATCTGCCTGAGGAATTTACACATGCAGATGAATGCAGACGAGACCTGTGCATCCGCACTTGTCCGAAAGATTGCAGATCAGCATAAAATTAGGGATTTAAAATCCGACCACTTGTCGTGTAGTTAATAAAAACGCACTCTCCAAACATGGAGATCAAAATCTACAGGCGCAGACCTACGCAGGTCGCCTCCCCCTGCACCCTCCCCTCACCTAGGCATATGATGGCCTCCTTTTGTAACGACTCGGTTTTTCTTTTCCTTTAAAAATACGATAAATTTAAAACTTTCTAAAAACAATGACTTAAAACGTCATTAATTGAAATCAGAGTCTTCTTATTCTAAAAACCGAACCGTTAAATTCTCTTTTATACTCATTACTTAAACCATGGAAATGATAAGTATAAATTCTTTTTCTTAAAAACGTAGCGGAAGCTTAAATAAAACCATTTGCGGAATAGAAATAACTAATTGCATTTATCTTTACAAAACAGTTTTGCTCTTGATGTTTTGAATCTTTAACCTTTAAGTCTTTACCCATTAATCTTAAGTCATGCCAACCACAACGCTCGCTTGTGTAAATCCTTCATCAACCGCTCCTCTTTTAGATCACTTCATAACATTACGATCACCTACACCACAAGTAGACACTGTAAGCCCAAAAAGGCTTAGTAAGGAATTGAAAACACAACAAGATGCCTCTAACTCATTATGTCGGAATGGGATCCGCCCAAGCCGTTCTTTACTCACTGTTACATCTTTCTTACTCGTGGATCGAGTTGGGAGATTAGAGAACCCTAGCAGGCAATGGGGGGAAACTCGGCATCTAACACCCTAGAGTAGACAAGCTTTTCAATCCCATGGGCGGGAAGATCTTACATTCTGTTTACCGAGTCTACCGATTAGATCCGAACCATTAACCCGGTCGCTAATTCCCTTACGTACATTATTAGTCATTTTGACTCGCGTTATGAATACCAACCCATTTGTGGTATTTCCTAAGGGTTTCTAAGACCATGAACCCTTAACCTAATGAATCTAGCAAGCAATCTATACAAGTAAACATCCAAGATACCATAAAATTCATCTATACAGACAATCATGGAATCAATCTCTACAAGCCATCATTGAACTACAATCCAATTTATCAAGGAATGAACTATGACAACCATCACGGAAATATACTCATTTCATTTAAACATTCAACAACCATGATATCGAACATTGAAAACGTACGAAAGCTAACAATAGAAGAGTAGCAATTCTACTAACACATCGATCCATTAAATACTTTGCAAGTTAATAGAAATCCTATCTATATTCATGAATCCATAACGTCTTAGATTACTTATCATGCTCTTGAATCAAAACTAGAAGTAATAACAAGAAACAATGAACAAAACATGCTAAATACTTTGATACTAATACTTTGATACCAATTGTAAAATGCGAAGTCTACAACGGAAGTAACCTACATACATGTTCTATAATATGGCAGCGAACACAAGATACAATAACGAATTAACAACGTACATACATGCTTATCATTTAACAACATAAAACGTGCGATATGTTACGAATCCTAATAGAAAACACAGCATATAGGCAGCAACTTGACAATGAGTTTCGAACGAGCTAAGCGTACAATTATAACTCTGAATTGATGGAAGATTAAAACCAGAACAGCAGCGAGTCTACCACGAATATCAAGCAATTAAAACGTACTAAACATGCTTCAAAATTGACAAAAATAGCTACGGAACAGCAGCGAAACAACATCAAATTTAAGCAATTAAAACAGTTTATCATGCTTAATTTAAAGCTGAAAATCTAAGCAAGCATTAGTGAATAAAAACGTGCATCATTTCTCTACGGATCGACAATAGAATAATGAAATCTAACAACAATTAAAACGTGCAATATGTTCAATTCTTGACGAAAATGTAAACAATAAAACTATAAAGAGTGAACGAACAACGTGCGAGATATGACATTCTTAAATCGAAATAAAGATCAATAACTAGGTGGACATTGACATGCTAGGAGTTCTAACAATGAATTTGGCACAATTAATTTAACAAGAAAAGAATTACATAACAATATGAGCATATATTACAAGATTCCTATCAAATCCTAACCAGAATCACAAACTCCAAATGGAGTTACATGCAGTAAAACAATCAACAGAACTACTATAAAAGAATTCAACAAGATTATATCAAAAGGTACATCCACATTCAATCAAGGAAGTCAATCATGGAAATCAACAAAAGACATAAACCTAATACTTGTGGGTAGGGCTTTTGAATGCCAAGACTCACAATTCCTTACCAAAATTCTTTGAAGACTCATTGCACAATACCCTGCACCAAAACAGAGCATCACCCTTCGGTCAATACCACCAATTCTGGCCCTCACCTCCAACCTTCCCCTTTATGACTCTTTCACTCATTGCTCTCGGCCATCAACACCAGAGAACAAACCAGAGATCACAGAATACTTCCCCCCGGCCTTCAGCTCTCTCTTCTGTCTTTTTATCCTTCCTTCACCCGACAGCTTTCTTTAATGCCATAATTCTCCAGCCACCGACAACGTCCATTGATTTCTCCACGTTTCAGAGGCTCCCCTCCACGTTCTCTGCATTTACACCCGCTGTCTACCCATAAATTCCTCACCCAACCCCAGCAAGTTATTCTCAGTGTCGGCAGACCTACCCAGCTTGAGAGGTGGACCCAATCAAACTCAGGGTCACGACTCGCTGTTCAAACCCGTCGGCGAACTCCCTGCCCATCGCGAGTTCGCCACTGCCGGCGTGATGCCACCCGTCGAACGCTGAGCTCCGAGCACCCTAGCCAATGCCTGACCATCAGAACACAAAGGGGAAGAAAACCCGACCAACATACCTCCAATTCGTCGCCGAAAAAATGCCACCGCAGGAGCTCCGATCCTGAGCCCCAAATCGTGAGCCCTAGCCGCGAACCGTGCCGTCGCCGCGTCCTTGCCTGGACGTCGCAGCTCATCGCCACCTTCGGTCATCGTTCGTCGTTCGCTCGCCGTCTACTGTGAGCTCCGATCGCCCAGCGAGCTCTCTCCCTCTCTCGCTCTTGTTCTGTCTCTGCGAAGAAATGGCCTTTGGCCATTTCTTTTTATTTTTTATTTTTTTATTTTATTTTATTAAATCTTTTATTAAAACAAATCCAATTAATTTGATTACTCTTCATTATTATTATTATTATTTTTAAGTGGACTAATTATATTATAGAAATTCAGGATATTACACCTGGTAAGCTTCCTTTTTAACCTCCCACCTACTCCTTCTCCATCTAGTCGATTTTTCTCCCCTATATTCTCTCCTTCTTCGAGCTCAATTCTTTCTCTTCTGGAGGGCGTGTGGTGTGAAGCTGGGAGTGGAGTTTTGCTGTCCTTGCTTGTGTCCTTCAAAACAAAGGTAAGGATTTGGGTTAGTCTTGGCCTGTGGAGGCCCTACCCACAAGTAAAATGTGTGTGTGCGTGGGTGATTGTTGTTGGTTGTAATTAAAAATTCTGTAAATTTCCTAGATGCCTTAAACTCCCGTATTTTTCCTTTAGATACTTTGTTCTGCTGTTATACTTTTGCTTGTTCTATCGTTATATCTTTGCCTTGTTTTATTATTACATATCAATGCTTAAATTACACCCACTGGATGTTAAGTTGGAAGTATGAAGCCCTGTGTGACATCGAGCTTAGTAGAGTGGAAGTATGAACTAGTAAATTTATGGTGAATGTCAAGGATGAGTGAGATAGACTTTGTGTTGTGTTGGTAGTATTAACTAGATTTAGTTGTCTTGTGATTCATTATATTCTGAATATGCTTGCTCTTTCGTTCCTTGTTCATAATACCTTTGTTGTGACTATTACACCTGTTAGTGACTACTAAATCTGTTAATTGTAGAACTTTCGCTGTGGTTTCCCTGTAATTTTTATCCGTTGTGTAAGCATGTGACTTTAACTTCGTATCATCGCTTAATAGCTCCGCGAGCACCCTTCGATGTTGTTACAAGTATGTTTTTACAAATGTATTAAACTGAGTAGTTGTGTTAATTAACTTATTTAATCATAAAGCATGTCAAGTAACTATTAGCTTGTTCACTCCTTAATCATGTTAACTCGCTACTAATCGTTAAATCTTCAAGCATGTTAATTATCCATTTCTTGTTAATCCTCAAGCATTTTAATTAGTATTTCTCTTTTAACTTCAATCATGTCAATTGACCATTACTCCTTTAACCTCAAGCATGGTAATTAATCATTACACGTATGCTAATAAAATATCATTTGTAAGTTAATTAGTTGCTAAATCTTCAAGCATACCAATTGCTTGTTTAAGCATGTGTAACACCCCGACTTTTTATATCGGGGTATTACCAAGGATGTAGTCGGATCGTTAAGTCATGGGAGTAATTCTGATAATGTTTTTCCCGTATACATGATGTATTTAAATGGAGTAATTAATATATTACATAGCGTAGTTATACGTGTTATTTTATGACGTGTATTTATGGGGGAAGTGTTATGGGATGAACGTTAAGTAGGGAAATATGAGAAAATGCTGTTCTGGGCGTTTTCAGACGATATGCGGACGAGAAGTGTTGTCCGCATATGCATTTCACGTCACCCCTGAGTCTTGGGACGACTCAGGATGCGATTTGGCATCCTGACTCCACTGTGTCATGGAGCTTTGGATGCGTCTGAACGAATGCAGACGTGGATGGCCTGTGAACTGTCCAAATCCTGGACACTTTCAGACGATTGTGGACGTGAACTGCGGATCCCATATTGCATCCGCATGGCCTGTGCGGACGACTCCAGATGGGACCAGTCTTTGTTTGCAGACGCCATATCGCGTTTGAATGCAACATTCGGATGGTATGGACAGGACAAGGACGCCAGTTCTCGTCCATGAAAATAATTATGCCTTAGGATTTTACCCATGCGGACGAATGCGGACGAGACCAATGTGTCTGCACTCGTCTGAATTAGCCCAAACCTACGAATAAATTAGGTATTTAAAATCCAAATCCTTGTCATGTAGTCCATTAATTTGCAACCTATGGAGACAAGAAATGACCCTCCCCCACCCTCGCCTGGAGACGCCGCCCTCCATGCTCGTAGACCACGTCTCTGCTTCCACTATGTCTACGATTTGTCTCCCTCTCCCAAGTATAAGCCCTTCTTTCTCCATTATTGAGTCCAGCATTTTCTCCTTGCTGCGTGAACTCTTCTCTGCCTGTGAGAGAGGTCTTCCTGCGTGTGAGTGAGCTTTTGAGTGAGAGAAATTGTGTGCTAAGTGTGAACGTGAGTGAAGTGAGGTGAAAGCTGATGAGTGAGCTACTGTGTGTTGGAGTGCCGCCATGAAGCTGCGGTGAGCTGCTGACTGTGAGCTGAGTGGTGAGCTATGGAGTGCTGTCCCTGTTAGTTTTTCACTTAGGTAAAGAACTGGGTGTGTCTTGCACTGTGGAGGCCCTACCCACAAGTAGAGTGCGTGAATTTTACGTTAGTTTCCTAAAATGCTTACTGCTAGTTCCTTGGATGATTACCTGCTGTATTTTCCTTGTTGATATTGCGTAGATACTCTGTAGGTAAGTCCCTTATTGTCAGTGCTGTGACTAAATGCTTCACTTGGTTGATAGTTAGTACTCTGTAGGTTTTGGTTAAGTTCTGTGATATTTCCCTTTTGTTGATTTGCTCTGCTTTATTGTCTGTTGCGTGATACAAATGCCTTTTTTGATAAAGAGATGATGAATTCAAAAAGGTGATGAATGGTTAACGCGTGAAATGATGAATGCTTACTGTCTCTTTACTTGCTGTTTAATTAAATACCTCTGTTGTTATTTCCTTATGCTTATATTACTCTATGCAAGTTGTCCTGTAGGTTAATACCTTTGTGTAAATATTTGTAGTGATAAACTAAGATATTAAAATAAGTTGAGCATATTTAATTGAGCATGTTAAATTACTTAACTAACTAGATTGTTAATTAACTTAACCAACTAAACTCGAGCATGCTAAACAACTTAACTAAAGTAATCAATTAGAGCCGAACATGTTTAATTAACTAGTTAGACTTGAGTATGTTTAACTAACTAATTCGAGCATGTTTAACTAGTTGTTTAATTAATAACTGATCCTTAAACATGTTAATTAACTAACTAGTTAGCATGTTAATTAACTAGTTGAGCATGTTTACTTAACTTGATGCATGTCAATTAAGTAGAGCAATTAACTAACTAGAATAATTAACTAGACAAGCATGTTAATTAACAAGACTTGAACACGACTAGTCAAGTATGTTTAATCAACTAGCTATGCATGTTTAATCCTTTAAACTATTAAAAGTATGTTTAACTTACTAGCATGTTTAATTAACTAACTAGCATATTTGTTAATTACCTAGGTTATGCCATGTAATTGTAATTAGCATGTAATTAGTATGTCTAATTTAATTAGCATGTTTAATTAATTAGTAACATGTTAATTAATTAAGTTATATTAGCATGTTTAATTAATTAACGAAAATAATGTTAGCATGTTAACTAACTAAGTTATGCCATGTTTAAGCAACTAATTAACTATAACCAATCTGAGTATGTTTAACCAAGTAATCAACTAATCTAAGTAGTGTTGAATGCCTTTATCGATATTCTGCACATTGTCTTTTCTGCAATTTCATTTACTATAATTTCTACAATTGATGCTTTACCTTATTAGAGAATAATAGTGAAGTTGAAGGAGAGACGAACTAAGCATGAGTGAACTAAGAATATCGTTGACTATGTGAATAGTTGTTTTTTTTATATTTTTTTGTTATTATCTTCTTGGTGTTGCTTATAACCTTGCGCATAATTACTTGTCCTTAGCATGTTATCGTCTACTAAACCCAAGCATGATTAGTTAACTAGGATAAAAGCATGCAATCAACTTTGAGTATGTTAATTAAATTATGCTTGGCTTCCGATGCACGTCGATTGTTAATTCCGTCATATTTCCTTTATTATTGTGAATTTCATATCCAAGCATGTCCCTTGTTGTTTAGTTAAGCTTATAATCGTCTCCTTCATATGCTTCACTTATTTGGCTGTTCCATGGTTATTACTTGTGCTTCTGTGTGCTATTCAACTTGGGTAGTTACCTTCCATTATATGCTTTACTTTCTTTTATATGTGCTTTCAATTACAGTTTGCTTTCATTTCAATGCGAATGTCCTTTACTTTCTTTATATGCACAATTTAATTATTATTAATGTTACGTTATAATGCATCATGTATCCTGTTAGGTTGAGAATGTATTATCATGCATCATGTTAATAGAAACTAATAGGGAGTGCCACCTTGGTGGTGGTACTCACACATGCATTATGTGAGGTAAAATGTTAAGAAAATGAAGAAAAGGGAGAGTTGGAGAGCGGATGGGTAGCGGGTCTAGTCTGCAACTAACCGAAGCCCCTCCCTTGTCGGGTACGGGAGTTCTAGTTGCAAGTAATAGGGTAGATCCGACCACTATTCCATCACAAAGGAAATCCTCCAATCTCCAGCTCAAAGTACGAGTAAAAAATGAACGAACGAATGTAAAGAAAAGATTGGTTTGGGTGGCCCCCATTCCAAAGGAAAATTTAAGAGAAGCATAGTATAAGCATAAATCCCATTTCCTTTACTGGGCCATTGGTTCATGTCCTTTCTTGTGGTGTAGGTAACGAGATGGTAGTATCCGGATGAAACGCGACCGGAGTAGATGTGTGGCTCAAGAAAGAAAGAAAATGCATGTTTTGTAAGGGTTTAAGGGTAAACATGATTTATAAAACACTAACTATTTCTCTAACTCTATTTTGAACATGTGACATTTTAAACTTTGAACTTTAATTAATGTTTTGAGTATTATTTCCAAATGCGCTTTCGCTATGTTCTTTCTTTAAAGGATTTTACAATTATCGTCTTTCCACGACTTAAATGAGTTTTAAGCAAGATAAAGTGACGATCGGATTTTTAAGAAAAAGACTCTGATTTTAATTTAAAAGGATTTGTAATAAAGATTTTGTGTCGGTTACCAGAATTTTGAAATTTAACGTATTTTTAAGATAAACGAAAAATTCAGATTGTTACACTTCTAATACCTCATTGTGGTCTTTTGCTTGTGAGGTTGGAGTGCTCGATATGTTTGCTTCAAGTTGTTGTAACAAGGTGCTAATTTTATCAAGTTGAGATTGTAGACTTTCAGAAGATTTTACATACCTTGTGATTGGTGATGGTGAGGCGGATGGAGCATAATTTCGTCTAAAAAATTTCTTCATTGAGCTCCACCTTTTGATGTCATCTTTATTGTCTTCCTTTCGGTAGGTAATTAATTTGCTCCACCAATAATAAGCTCTTCCTCTAAATAATCTTGAAGAACTAAATTTTACCATGGTCTCCTCTGAAAAATAAGAATTTTGAACAACCTTTTCGATCGCTGCTTCCCATGCTAAATAATCTTCTTCATATATCGTCCTGCTAAAAAAAGGCATAAGTGATCGTAATTCCTCCATGCTTGTAAAGCTTCCCCATGCCCTCATGAAGAAAAGAGAATATAATTAGGAATCGATTTAGGTCTGATATCGAATGATGCACCAGCATAAGAGGTAAAGAAATAACCTGTAAAATATGTGGAAGAAGTGTTGAATAATTGGTTGAAGAAGTAGGATAATTGTTGAAGTATATTAATCAACCAAAGGTGGTTATTTTCTAGCGCTGCGGTCAATTGAGCGACTGACAGTACGATTGAGCTGCTCAACCTAAAAATAGGACAGTGGCAACCCTTGAGATTAGGTTGAGTAAGCGGTCGCAGAATCGGTCGAGTTGGTTGACCTAATCTTGAGTTTCTTTATTTTTTTGCAATTTCAATTATGGAAGGTCCGACTTTGAAAGCTTGTAACTCCTTTGTTTTAGAAGCTTTTGAGCTAAAATTTTGACCACACCTTCTTAGATGAAATAACAAAATATTCCTTCAAGAATTATGTAAATATCCACCACGGATTAGGAAATATGCTTGATTCAAAATATGTTGCCAGAAATAGAAATACTTGCGTTAAACACTCCCATATGGATCGATTTGTTGATAATGCTCATTTGGAAAGTTGGACACCACTTCACACCTTCTTTCTCCACCAAAGATGAAGAATGCGGATGCCAATAAGAAAGGCTACCCAACTTACAAGTAACCTTAATCCCGTGATATAATGCATACGAGGGGGAACTTTGGATATAACTCACCAAAGGTTGAAAAAGGAATCACTCTAATTTCGAATTTAAGCCAAAGATTTTCTATTATCAAATTCAACTCCCTTAAAAAATTACATAGGGTGACTTTAAATATCCAATTACAAATTATAAAATAATAGTAAACTAATTAAGCAATAATAACCCTAATCGGCTCATAGAATAAGTTGTCTGATTTTCTACTTAATAGAAACCAGTTAACTAACTAAAAGCGTATTTAATTAATATCTTCCTTTCTTCTTCTTCAAGTCTAGATGTTATTTGGCAGCTAATCCATGTGGGTGCTCAGCCACTTGGATGGTTTCCATGTAGATAATTCCTTGATCTTCAAGTTTGGACACTTGGACTTTCTTTAGTCTTTACTCTCAGTTTCATGGGCTTTTGACATAGAAAATGAAGTTCACATTTAACGATCTAACTCATTTTAGAAAGCTTAGAACGTTGGCTACAATCTGCATGAAGTACACATTTTGCAATGACATCGTTTGAAATGCCAAAATAGTTAAACACTTGTTGGCGGTCAGAAAGTAGACAGTTTTGGAAAGTCTTTCCATAAATCTTCCAATGCTTTTGAACTTCCACCTATGCTTGACCTTGAATCTCTCCTTGATGATATTAGAAACTTGATTGTTAATATATGGACCTCGTGTCCGTCATTTTACTGATGGATTCTCGAGGATATGTGGTTTGTTGTTATGTTTATCTTTACACTTACTGAAATGAGGATATGATGTTTTGCTCTATGTGTTTATTTCACGCTTATTGAGCTAAGAATGTTATTGTTCTGTGCTGCATATAGATAGACGTCAATCTTAGTTTCAGTTTATATGTGGTATTTTTGGGAACTATTAGTAAATTGTTGATGTACTATTTATGTTTACCGAATGATGAAGTTCGAGGATTTGTTATTGTTGCTAGATGGTTCTGTATATGATGATAAATGCACTCGATGATTTGTTGTTGCTGTTTGTGTAACTATTGCACACTGTACTGATGGGAAATGGATGAAGTTGTGATCTACTGCATTTTATGTTATGTTCATGCATGTTAACTGTCATTATATTACGTACATGCATTCATGGAAAATATTTTCATTAAGAATGATAATAAAGAATGAAAGATGGACTGAATAAACATAAATGATCATTATGGGTGGGATTCGAGTTGGCTATCCTGCATGAGGTGGACCTAATGATGTCACTCTCCCTTAGACTAATGACCCACAATGATTAGATTGAAAAGTGAAAGAAAAAAAAAACGTTGACCGAAAATATATGGTTTTTACATGCTGCATTTCATAGTCATGTTACGTGTGGCATTTCCTAGTCATGTTACGTGTTGTACTTTATAGTTATGTTATGTTATACATCTCTTACTAAGCGTTTGACTCATAGATGAACTTTGTGATGTAGGTGTGGATGGTGTTTTAAGAAACATGATGATAGAAAAAGTTTATAGCGCAGTTGAAGAGGAATTCTCATGGGCGAGTCTTGAGCATTGTTGAAGCGATGATGACCCGTGGGTGAGAATTAAAGGAAATATGAAATTTAATGACATAAACTCTTTGTTAAGACTTATGTTTATTATCGCTTAGATTTAAATAGAAACATCTATAAATGTTTTGGTTATTTTAAAGATGAGTTTTACTACGTTTAATTTCTAAATGAGTTTCATAAGGACTTTTGTTGCATTGTTTTAAAAGGTACAAAAATATATTTAATAAAGGTTGAGTTTTACTAAGCTCTGATTTTGAAAGAGGTTTTCTTAACGACTTCCGTTGCATGTTTTTCCAAAAAATCCGATTTTTTTATTAACGTATAGTTTTTTTTAAAAAATGTTTTAACTCTACGGGGCGTTACATATGCTCTCGCAAAATTACTGTTTACCGCAGAAGCATTCCCATCCGCGGATGCCTACACTCCCGTAGTCCCACTATTAACATTGCTACTTATCCAAAACGGCGAGGTTTCCTCCTAATAAAACGCTGCCACATCTACATTTTCTACTTCAGACACATTCATTTAACCAAAAATGACCACGTTTTCCTGTATACACGGCCCTTCACCCTCTCGCAAGGAAACTTTCCCGTCTGCGGGAACATCTTTCACCTAATCTAACAATCTTTATTTCATCCTAATATTTGATTTGGTGCCCACCTATCCTCTCACATGACATCTTTCTCTTCTGTAAAATATCTTTTCACAGAAACATCTTCATTCCTCACCTTCTAATCCAATGGTTATAACTCATCTATTTATTTAATCCAACGATTATCCTTCCTCTGGCGCGACATCTTTCTCTCGTAAAACATCTTTCTTATTCTTTCTTAATCCAATAGCTAAAATTTTTCTTATAAATAAATCCAAGGATCTCTTGATCTCCAGCACGACATTCCTTTTAATTCGACCTTCAACGCCTCAAATCATCTTTAATTTCAACCATTCTTTGACTTTATCCAACGGTTCACATTTTTTCTTTTCCTTAAACATTTCTTTTATCTAAACAACATTGCTTTGCATGTCCCTTTATCTAAAAATGATTTCTTCTCCTAATACAATGTTATTTATATTACTTAACAGCCGTGGATATTTTGCCAACTTTTTAAATCTTTATAAGTTTTATGTTATTTATCCTTTAATATTCCAACTTTTTCAACTAAAAATACTTATTTTTCTTGGAGTATTACACTAATTTCCATAAAAAGAGCATTCAAGAGAGGAAATTCAGTTTCTATCACAGTCCGCTATGCTCATTTTATTCCATCTCTTCTTCTTCCTCAATCTTTTACCTCAATCCCCTTGGCTTAGGCCTTGCTCTTATCTTCTTCTTTCACCACCATTCTTCTTCTTTTTGCTATTATCCTAATTCTTTTGAAAGTTGAGATGTAAAAATGGAGGAAGTGTGAATATGGAACTATTGGGAAAAATAATGGTAGAATTGAAATAATGTGAATAATACTGATTAGAATAATTCTCATTAAAGACTGTTCTTGACCATCTTCTTAGACAAAATAATCTTTCTATGTAAGTTTCCAAAAAGACTGAAGGGATTATAAATGGTCCACTTAAAATTCAGTTTCTTTAGACAGAGCTTACTTACACAATACAATTACACTAATGAGCGGTATAAAAAATGATAGTAGATGCGATCCCAAAATATCATGAATGTTTTTCCACATCGGTTAAAATATAATGGTCAAGAAGTAAAAGAAATAATAGCAACAATAGACACCGAGAATTGTTACCTGGAAACCCAAATCGAAAAAAAACCATGAGAACTAAGTCTAGAAAGATTTTACTATGAAAAAACAATTTACAATATTCTTCTAAAAATCAAATATTCAAGAGAAAATCATGATTCTTAGATTTCACAATGTGCATAAAAACACCTCACTTATTTTTCCCTCACACTCTTTCTTTTCTCTCTCTGAAAAATAATCTTCATTTTTTGCCTCTCTCTCCCTGTTCTCTTCTCTTCTCCTTCTTCTTGGATTGAGTTTTGCAACTGATTGAGTTCTGCAACTGATTCAAGAAAAGTCTCTATTTCTCCTTGGTCAACATTATCAATTGTTTGATCACTAAATTCTCCAACATCTCGTCCGTCAAAGTTGGTTTCACTGGAACGACTTTTACTAGATGCTCATCAATGACCTCGAAATCTTTCTTAATGTCTTCAATGGTGTGATTTTCAAAGAAGACAATAACTCCGCTTCTGACAATCTTCTTGTCAACTAGATCTCAAAGCCTATATCTAGATGCATTATTTCTGTATCCGAGAAATATGCATTCTTTAGTTTTTTTGTCTAGCTTAGACCTATCATATTTGGGAATATGGATGAACGCTTTGCATCCAAACACCTTTAGAAGCTTATAGGAGACATCTTTTCTTGTCCATAGTCCTTTGGACACTCGTCCACTCAATGGTGCTGATGGAGACAAGTTTATGATATGTACTGCAGTCTTCATTGCTTCTCCCAAGAATATTTTGAAAAGTTTTGAATGTGATAACATGCACCTTGTAATACCCCAAGTATTTAAGTTCGTGTAATTATTGGGTTTAGTGAAAATATGAATTTATTAGCATTGTATTGAATATTAGAATTGATATATATTATATATATTAAAAAAATCATAGAAAATAGTTGAAATTCATTGAATAATCGGGCGGTCGATCGCTTATTGCGCGATCAACTGGTGTGATCGGCCGGTGATGATAAAGAATGAAATATGCGGGTGATGACTAAAATGGTGGTCGATCACCCTTCAGCTGAAACGATTAACCGCCATTTATTATCAATGTCTGGAGACGAAGCTTAATCATTTGGAACACTGAAAGATTGATCTTTTGGCATTCCAATGTTACCAACGCCTCCTATCTTCAATGGGTGACTTTTCAGTCACTGAAGCCGTGCATAAATAAGTATAATAATTCAATATTTTGGAAAAGAAAGAGAGAAGAACCGAGAAGGAAAGAGAGAGAGAGTTCCAGAGGTTATTTTGCCACAGTGAAGGGTCGGAGCAGAGGAAGAACTAAGAGGGATAGCAAACGAGGTAAGGAATATTGTGTGTGAATTGTCCTTACGGACCTACATCGCAGGAGTAGGAGCTTTGCTTTGTGTTACTGTGATTGCTCGTCATTGAATGGTCCTTTGTTTTTCCTCTGAATGTTCCTTTGTTTCTCTCTGGTTGTAAGCACGTCTGTTGCATGTTTTCTTCAATAAAGTCTTTTGTAGTTATCAATGTTTTGATTTCCTGTGAGATAAAGCTTCCTTCATAGGATAGTCCTTGAGTTATATCATCTGCTATATATATATATGTTGGTTAAAGTGATAGTTAGATGTTGATTTTCATGCTTACATATTGTCTATTTAATAATTATTACACTTTATCTCTTTGTTAGTTTATGGTCCAACAAGGATAGAAAAATTGATGTGTGATAAATAAAGTATGTTTAGTATTAAAGTTATGGTTAAAGCATGATAATCATCGTTAGTTGTTATAATATTGTTTGCAATATGTATAAACTGTTTTGTGTGACATTCATATAGCCATGTTGATAAGATGTATGTTATGCATTTCATGGGCTAATAATAAAGATAAGTATGGTGTTTCTACGTGGGTTCGGATACTGAAGAGATTGCTCACACGTAGAAATAACTTGTTTGAGTAAGTTCGGATACTGAAGAGGTTACTCTTACTCAACGAGTGGTGAGTTCGAAAACTGAAGAGGTTGCTCTCACCTAACGGAAAACGGTAAACGATAACAAATGTAAATGTAGGTGGGTCCATTTTCACTGAGTTCGGAAACTAAAGAGGTTGCTCTCATGTAAAAATGAATCCAAGTAGTGAGTTCGAAAACTGAAGAGGTTGCTCTCACTCAGCTTACAACGGTATATGAAACTAAAGCACGTAGAATTGTCGTTGAGGTTAAGGTTGCATTACATTTTATATTCCTTACTGGGCAATACGCTCATTATTCCTCCTATGATGTAAGTATGAATGGTGAGCCAGTTGAAGTAAATGTTGAAGGAGCGTGACATGATGGGAGCTAATGTTACCGTGCGCAAGACGACCTCGGGGGTTATGGCTCTATTAAATAAAGTTGTTTTTAAATGCATAAGATATTGTCATGGATTTAAGTATTTTATTATGTTGTTTCTGTAAGACAATTTAATGTTTTATCCCGCGTAACGTACTCTGATATATTTCAATAAAATATGTTTTAAATGAGATTTTAAAATGTTCGAAAATTACGAAAATTTTGGAAACGGAAATGGGATGTTACACACCTTATTTTTTTCACGATTGTTCTATTCATTTTTTCTACAATACCATTTTGTTGAGGAGTCTTTAGAACCAATCTTTCGTGTCTGATTCCTTGCATCTTGCAATATTCATCGAAAGATCTCATGTATTGCCACCATTGTCTATATGAATACATTTTAACTTCTTTCTTATTTCTTTCTTTGTGAAAGCATGAAACTGTTTAAAAATGTTAAACATGTCATCTTTTGACTTGAGTGCATAAGCTTAAACTTTCCTTGAATGATCGTTAATGAATGTGATTGTATATTGGGCACCGCCTAACATTTTTGTTGAAATGGGACCGCCTGAATTGATGACTTCTAACACATTTGGTTTCCTTGATGCAAAATTTTTCTAAAAAGAAACTTTGTGTTGTTTTCTTGTCAAATAATGAATACAACTTGGTAGACCTTTATTCATGAGATGTGATAGACTTTCTCTCTTGCCAAACTGTTGAAGTCATTTCTTGCTTATGTGACTGAGTCATTTGTATCATAACTCAATAGATGAGTTATCTTAAGTAGTATTTATTGATACTTATTTCACAGTCACTTGAGTCACATATAAGCTAGATTCTTTAACTCCTTTTTCTATAACTAGCGAACTTTTGTTGAGCTTCCATTTACTGCCAACAAATTGTTTTTTGTCTATGACATTATCAAGAACACCGATTGATATTAAATTTACTCTAATATCTAGAACATTTTTGATATCTTTGAGCACTAAGTCATAGCCCGTATTGGTGTGGATACAGATGTCACATTTTTCAATTATTTTGGAAATATGATTGTTTTTCATTTTAACGATACCAAAATCGCCACTTGTGTAAAATGTAAAATATTCTGCCGTTAAGGTAACATGATAAGATGCACCAGAGTTGTAAAATCTAAAATTTTTGAATTTTATATTTTTTGAGTAAATTTTTTACTTTAATCAAGGTCAATTTATTTTGTGTTGACTAGGTTCTTGCCGCATGTTGTGGGTCTTCAGCCATGTGTGTGGATTCAATCAAATGGTCAATGGGTGAATTTTGAGTCTCTGTGCTATCGAAGTCTGTGAGGAAGACTCGATAAGTCTAAATTTTTCTCAATTTTGTTTGGGTCAACGTTTAAGTTTTCCTTCTAATAAGATTTTTTATTTAATATATATAATATAATTTATTATATGATATGCCACATGGACCTATCAAATACTCACATTCAAGGTATAGTTATATTATGATTGATATGCCTCTGAAGCTTAATGAAGGTTTTATAGTTTGGTTGCACTTGAAGAAGAAGTATTTCCCCAATAAAAGGAATTATGATCTTATACAACAAAATATATATTTGAAGATGGGCCTAAAGGATCAACCAATTGGATCGTCACAGCAATGAGGACATATTAATTTATTTATGGTTTGTTTTACTTATTTTATAATTACATTTAATAGTCAAGTATTGGTGTCACTCGGTTAAGGAATGTCTAGCCAAGTATGTGTCTTTGTGAGGGTAGTTTCGTAACTTCTGTGTGGTGAACTCTAAACCCTAATTTTGGAGGAGCTATTTAAGCTCTCCTTAGGGCGTTTCTTTTAAGTTTTGATGAATTAAAATATAGATATTTCAGCCTCTCTTCTTTGTTCTTCATGATCAACAATCCACACTATGCTTGGTTGTTAACAATTGGTGTTTTGATTTCTAACTCTTCATGAGAGTTGGGTTAGTTTTCATTTACTGCATCTTCCTCGCTTCCTTCATGGAGTGAAATTATTGTTGAGTTGTTGAATCTTACAAATTATCATGTTGGAGAGCCGTCTTCATATAGGAGATTGCCTTGGAGTTCAAAGTTGCAATTTTTAATAACTTTTTGGTCGACTTGCACCATTTTTACCATATCTCGTTCGTCCTTACAAATATCCCCACACAATTTTGAAGGTTTCTTTATTAGTTATCCCTTGAGATCATGTCAAACAATTGTATTAAAATGTGTCCATTAGAGGTGTTTTCGTGGTTGTTGAAGTTTTCCCAAAAAATCTGTGAAAAACCAATTCCCCAGACGTATGTCACTGCTCATCCGGGCAACCACTCACTATTCATCAAGTCAACTATAATTTGTCTAGAAGTGGCCTTTCGAACCTATGTGTTTTTTGGTAGACCGTGCCTCAATCACAGGCCAATCGCGTTCTTCCAATACTCTCTCGAACTCTACTCAAAAAGCATCATTTTATTATATATATTAAATAAAAATAATAAAGTAATTCTTTTTTTTAATTATAAGAAGCAAGGAAGCTTCCTTCCTTCATCATGGCTGTGGCTGCGTGGAGGGAGTGAGGGAGTGAGGGGGATGGAACCAAGTGGCGTGTGGAGGATTTCCAACATTAGGTTTGTGTTCGTGGCACTCCGATCTCCAAGTTTTGTGAAAGTTCCTCACGGGTAAGTAGTAATTTAACCCTCATTTTTTCATTTGATGATCCATTGTGTTTGTGTTGGATTTGAGCTTGGAAACTCAAATACTCTGGCTATTTCAATGTTTTCTGTGTTGATTAGGAGCCATTGAGGGAGGTTTAGCTGATTGATTGACAAAGTTGGCGAATATGGACATGTTTCCCTCGTGTTTATGTTGGGAAAATTGCCGCGAGGCTTGTGAACACGGGCTACACGTACATGGATGTCAGGTGTCCACAGATGCCAAGGCGTCTGCCACGGAAGCCTAGGCGTCCTCGGATGCCAAGGCATCTACTGTGGAAGCCTAGGCATTTGGGAAAACCAAGGCATCCGCAATGAAAGCCCAAGCATCTAGGAAAGCCAAGGCATCCGTAGATCCACAGGCTTTGTGCCCATGGCGTATGCTATGCATTCATGGATGCTAGGTGTCCATGGATGCAAGGGCATCCATGGAAGTCCTGGGGTCAGGGGATGCCAGGAGTCCGTGGATGCCAGGGGTCCGCGGAAGCCAAGGCATCTACAGCAGGGTCTGGTCAACCACATCTATATCTTTTGATCACTGCTTGGACACACTTGACCCCAATTGAGTATCATCGATTGCTACTTGGTCCTGTTTTACCACTGTTGTGTCCTATCGACACTGTATAGTCCTGGTCGACTGCCATCATATCTTATCAACATTACATGATCTTGGTTGACCGTCGTCATGTCTTGTTGACACTGGGTGGTTCTAGTTGCTCGTAATGGCGTTTGGTTGCCTCCAGCTGTGTCTCCTCGACTATTGAGTTGTTCAGGTGAGCCATAGTTGTATCTCATTTATGACAACCGTGTCTTGTCGACCGATTAGTCTTTCATGTTGACTATTGATGTGTCTTGGTCGACTGTATGGTGTGATTTCGTAGGGTTTGAGTCTATTGAACTTCACTCAACTTCCTCAGCCATATCTTGTTTCCAGTTTTGTTTCAAGACTTGTGTTTTGTCTCTAGTGTAGATTTGGGGTTTTGACATCGGTCTATTTTAGGTTCCGGCGATGCTCCTTGTTTCGGTGCTTGTGTTAGACAACATGTGTGGCTGGTCGGCTAGGTTTATGTCATCTTCAAGCCAAGAGTTTTTATACTATACTAAATTACATCATGATTTTCACTATTATTTTGTGGGTTGCCACATATGAAAACTTGACGGGCCAGGTGGCCAACACGTCTATTTTTATATATATTTACATTGTTTTACACCGTTACCTTATGCATGTATAGTACTTCATTTCGTTTGATTTATGTGGATGCATAGATATTGGACAATTCTCTATTGCTTGGGGTTGTACTGGGGCCCCACAACCAAAACAACAGAAGGAAGTTGTCCTTAGATATCTTCTAATGCATGAAGGTTGTGTTGTTTGTACGTGGAAATGGGTAATAGGGCATTGATGATGTGTCATTGAGTTTCAAATCTCTAAAGTAAATGGGTAATATGGTAGTGATCACACGCTCCTTCAATTTCAAATCCCTTAACCAAGTCAGGATGTTTAGTCATTTTTGTTGATTTTACAGTTTGTGTCGCTGCCTGGTCTTCGGATGGCCAACAACCATTGGTTGTTGATTTTACAGATTGTGTCATTTTCTTGTCTTCAGATCACCAACAACCCTTGGTTGTTGATTTTATAGGTTGTGTCGCTGCCTGGTCTTCGAATCACCGACAACCCTTGGTTATTGATTTTACACGT
The DNA here is from genome assembly GCA_022433065.1 of Begonia loranthoides. Taxonomy (NCBI): domain Eukaryota; kingdom Viridiplantae; phylum Streptophyta; class Magnoliopsida; order Cucurbitales; family Begoniaceae; genus Begonia; species Begonia loranthoides. The sequence goes on from CM039471.1 coordinate 15,190,345, forward strand.
GGTGTCATTGTCTTGTCTTCGAATCGCCGACCACTCACATGGCGTTGTCGAGTCTTCGGATCACCGTCACTTTTATTCTTTTTGTCTCATGAGGTGCTACTTGGTCTTCAAATCGTTGTATTTTTGTGATAGTGTGTTGGAAGGGTCCTTGTGTGATACTCCTTTTTCACTAAGACAGTTTTTGAATGACAGATGATGTTTGCCTATTTGTTATTATAGTTGTCTATGTATACAACAAGATTTTGATCATTGTCGCATCAATGGCTCGTGGAGCCTATTTTGCTAAAATGGAAAAAATGGATTTTTAAATGATTTTAAATCCATACATGACACTTCATTTAATAATGGTTTTGTCGAGAAAAGATAAAACTAGTTTTACATGCATTGCATGTAGTATATATTTTCTTACTGAGTTAGTTGCTCAACCCAACGACTCCCTCCTTCCTAGGTTTGATCGTTGTAGTGGGTGTCTGTATTTCAAGGTGAGAGTTTTATTTTCTCCTTAGTTGTAGAATTTATTTTATAGTATTGAATGGTTTCATTTCCTACACAATATTCTTCTCTTTATTATTATTACACTTTTTTTTTGTTGATCACTTTGTGAATCTTAGCCCATTTATTTGGGTTTTGGGCTTTATTTGTGCTAGTCTTCGCTGACATCTTAGCATTGGGTTGAGTGATTGAGTTCTCTTCGAGAACCGGGTTGTTCGACTCGATGTTTCTGTTAGGCTCGCCTCCCGGTCTCCACAAGAGTCACACATCCAACATGATTCATAAGTCATGAGGTTGGCAATATTTTACATATAATTATATCTTCACCATCAAAGAAAGCTACAGTCGTACTCTTTGTCTCCACTTTAGCATTCTCCATGCCTTGTTCTTTTTTCAACTTCCAACAATCCTTTTTCATTTGACCTATTTTGCCACAATGATAGCATTTAACACTATCTTTACTTCTTAATTTTTACCTTCCCGACGTGCTGGCTCCAGAGGTCCCACGTTCCTTTGATCTCCTTCTTATTACTGATAGGACTTTCATGAAAGAGTGCTCATTGTTCTTCTGTCTGTTTTCTTCTTTAAGAATCATAACTGCAATATCATTGAACATTAATGTTATTTTTGTAGCACTATTGGCCAAATTTATAATGACAAAATCATATAAATCAGGTAAACTTTGAAATAAAAGTTTTGGTCGTTCATTCTCGTCAATTTTGTGCTGTATTGTGGTAAGTTGAGAGAAAATAATATGTTGAAAGTATTGATGTGCTCCATCACCTATGTCTGACTCTGAAATTCGAAGAGTAAATAATTTTCTTTTCAAGAAAATTTTATCATGCAACGACTTTTTGTCTCATATATTTTTGTCAATGTATCCCTTATTTTTTTAGTAGTTATTTTTTCTAAGACAGTTGACAAAATTTCATCTATTAGAGCAAGATGCAAATTGACTATATATCTTCATCTGCTTTGATTTATTTTTCATCTTCAACGGTTACCAGTCTTCCGTCGATGGACATAACACAACCATCTTTTTTGCAATAATGCCTTCATTTATAATTTTCACAGTGAAAAATTATTTTCGCTGAATTTTTCTATTTCAATTCTTTTCGTCATAATAACAAGTCTCTGATTCCACTTGTTATGGATGACATTTACATATGAACATACAAAGATGACGTATAGATTTAGGATTTGAAAACATGTTTGATATCTCTGTATCGCAGATGTAAAATTAACAAATAGATCTCTTAAGGAACATACTTCTAGTTTCTATTAGGGGTGGGCAAATTGGTTCTCGGTTCCGGTTCCGGACCTCTCAGAACCGACTATTCGGTTCTTAGTTCTGAGAGTAAGGAACCGGAACCGGAACCGAAACCGAAACCGCAAGGAACCAAACTCGATTCCGATTTTGGTTCCAGTCGGTTCCAGTTCCCAGACGACTATGTCCTGTTTTTTCACCTCTTGATCATCATTGTTGTTCTTTGAATTGACTTCCAATGGCCCCATTTTACTTTCCAGATCTTTAACAGTTAAAGATCTAATATTTAGAGCTTCGACAACTTGATTGGATGAATCTGCCTAAAAGCAACAGTGTCTAATCAATCCAACCAATAAGTCTCTTTGTAGGAAATAAGTCTTATTTCCTAGAACAGGTTAATCCCATTTCCAACCTGGAACATAACAAAATTTTTCTCCATCCAATTAATCCAATTTAGTAGAAATCAAATACAAAACAAAATGATCTAATAAGCAGAACCCAAACAAAACAATAGAGCATGAATAATACAACGTATTCAGGCTATCCTCAAGCACAAATAACAGAACTGTAAGTGACAACAGGGCATAATCCTCAGCATTTTTCCTCTATATAGCAGAAACACAAACAATGACTAATACATTATCTTTGAATCCCTTTTTCAGTAAATCTAGGAGTTTCCAAATGACAATATTAAAACAGAACCTATCACCAAAATTAAAGTAGAGACAGAAATAATCAGGTTGAGAGGCTGAAAAATACCAAATAATTTCTCAATCGGAGAATGGAAGAATGCCACTTTCTCGGAATACCCTTTGACGAAGTTGCCAAAATCGCCAAAAAAGCTTGAACGAACAGCAGATCCTCCTCGTACAGACTGCTCTACCTCTTTGGAATGCTCCTATTGAGACTTCTCAGTCACATGCAACTGATAGCTCAGAGTCGTTCGTCCATTCGCCCCTAAATCACCTCTCGATTCTAGACCTCGCACGTTCGCAGTCGGTTTGCTGTTCGCACTTCAATCTCAGCCTCTGGTTCGCCGTTCGCACTTCAATCGCCATTCGCAGGTTCGCCGTTTGCCGTGTTCCAGGTTCGTCGTTCGCACTTCTCGCTAGCTCTCCAGGTAGTCGCCAGTCGGTTCCAGCTCCAGGACGCGTTCCCTGTTTTTTATTATAAGAAGTCGGTTCTCGGTTCTTGATTCAAGAACTGAGAACCGAGAACCGAACCGTAATTATAAAAGAAAATCGAAAACCGAAACAATTTGCATTATAAGAACCGAGAATCGGAACCGCAGCTGGGTTCCGGTTCGATTTTCGGTTCTGGTCGGTTCTTGCCCACACCTAGTTTATATGGTATTTTTGGTTTTTCGAACTCCTCTATGGAATTGTATTCATTTAGACCATCATTTCTGCCATTGAAGCTCTATGTCTTCGAGCTTTCTGTCGATTCATTTCCCCCTATACTCCCCGTTTTGATTTTCACTCACCGAGAGGAAAATAAGCGAGCCCATGAATTATCCACCTCCACGTTCTTTCACAGAGTCGGTTCTTTCTATTGGATTTTGTCTAAAAACTCTATTTCGTTATGGTTTCTAGTGTGGCTTGACCTCGGGATAATACTATTTAATACAAAAAGTAATTGCGAATTTTTATTTGATCATTGTATATAATTCATAATTTTAATTTAAAATTAAGGTAAGATTTAAATTTTTTTTATAATTGATCCTATAACTAATGAGCTGACAATAAATAAGATGACTAAACTACACTGAAATGTCGTCTTGTTGCAGACACATAATATCAGTCGACCGGCATTAGTTCACCAGTCTCTTCCTCCTTCCTAAGGTCGTACGGTTTCGTCTACTGCTTGACAATCTCGAAACCCTGCCCATGGACTCCATCATTTGCCACTCGGGACCTCTATCATTTACCAATTTTCCACACACCACCTGTTTGCCTCATCACCTTCTTTTATCTTCTCGCCGGAGACCTTCCTCTTTGTTTCCAGTAGATAATCGCAGCTGTCCAGAATCATTTAGTTTTTTGGGTCTCCGAAAATCGTCTTCTCTTAAGGCTAGTGGTAATTTGACGGCTAATCCTGCGCCGGTGTGCCAATTTTTGAGCTTTTTAAATTCTGTTCATATTGCAGTCTCTTATCTTAAGATATTTATATTGTTTTTTAATAGTGTTTTTGATGTTTTTATATACACTTTATTGTGATGGTAACTATTAAGTGGGTTTGAGGAATCTTTTATTTAAACATGATTGGAATTCCATTTGCTATTTTTCTTTTAGATTATTGATATCAATTATTTTTTTCTTTTTTTTTCCTTAATCGGTTTCTTCGTTGACTTGTGTTCTCTCAATTTGATCTTAGCAAGCTTTCTGTTTCTAATTGGGAATTTTTAGGCTCATTTAACAATTCCTTTGTTATTTATTTTATTTTATTTTTTCCAAAATTTCCTATTTTGACTGATTCCAGTGTGTAAGCTTATTACTCATGTAGAAGTGTGTCACTCTCCCGGGTCTATTTACTGATGAAGACTGATTCCACGAATAATAATTACATGATTTGATCTCTTTTATTTCTTGATTTCCTAAGCCTTGTCAAGTTTTAAGCTTGATGTTTTCTTGTTGCCAAACAGCCCAGAGGCATAATTTACACTGTTGGTGATTTTATGACCGGAAAAGAGTATTTGCATGCTGTAAAGCCAACAACCACTGTTGAGGAAGGTAATGTCGAACTTGGACTTATGTCGAAATTGGATTTATTTCTGCGATGATTCATTCTTAATTTGTAACGGTTCTATGATTATGCTCACAGCTCTCGAAATTTTGGTGGAAAATAGAATCACTGGTTTTCCTGTTATCGATGAGGACTGGAAGCTGGTAAATAATTCTTGTCTTATCATGTTGGATGTATTTTTTTTCAAACTTTTAGGTTTTAATGTTCCATCCTCTGAGTTCTAGTTTTCCTGATGACGGCTTCAAAAAAACATCATGAAGTCGGTGCTCTAGTCTATGGAATTGGAGTCTTATTTTTTTCTTGGTATTTGTTGGAACTTCTATCGTACCAATACTTGATCTCATTTCATGATCATTGGTGATAATAAATGAAATTCTTTAAAATTGCTTAAGCTCTGAGTTTTAGTTATTGTCTCCACCATAATTGGACTTGAAAAGAGAGACAAGTGGCTCTAGGATAACTTCTTAGATTAATTATGATGTTGCCAATGTATCTTTGGTTGATTCTGGTACTGTCACGAGCTTGGAGTTTGCACCAAAAATCATCGGAAACAAAGTTATCCATTTTAAATTTTATGAAAGTCCCTTCTTTTCCTGAAGGCTATGTATGCCAATCACTTTTTCTGGTTCTATGTTTGATTCAAAAGCCAGATTTTTATTGCAGGTTGGCCTAGTTTCAGATTATGACTTGTTAGCACTGGACTCAATTTCGGGTAAGATGAAATTGTCAAGTTAATATTTATTTGACATTCAGATGGTTTCAGAAGTATCTTATCATATACTTTTCATGAATTTAAGTCATTGTAGCACATGCACCTTATCAGCTTTGCTTTTGTTATAAATTTTAACGCTCTTCTGGAAGAATTTATTCTGTTATTATGCCCTGCTTTGATCGTGCGATATAAATATTACAGTTTGATGAAATTTTTCTATTTGGAAATTAAATATATGGCTTCATCATATTCCTTGGCAGGAATCTCCATCAGTGATGCTTATATTGTATCTGACTTTCATCTTCTTCATACCTGTTTCTTTGTGAAGCAACTTGCTTGCTGTATTTCTCTTTAAATACAGGATGGATTTTATTGTGCTATGAGCCTCTTTCAATTCTAGTCATTAGCTTAGGTTTTTAAATTACACCAAATATATGTTTGACTTTCATGCTATAATCAGGTGGAGGAAGTAGGAGCAACAGCATGTTTCCCCAAGTGGACAGTACTTGGAAAGTATGTCGAAATCTTCTATAAAAATAATATTTCACTTTTGTCAGTATTAGTTACACTGTTTATCCGCTAAGATGAGTTTTAGAAGCTGTTGTTAGTACATGATTCTGTTTTTACGCTTCTGTAACATGGCATTTTGTTTCGTATAAATCTTGGAAGCTTGACCACTCAGTTAGATTATTCAAGTTATTAATAGTTGGCTGCTCCCGATCTCTTGTACGGAAGACTTTCGTACTAGGACTACAGAAATGCTTAGTTGTAGCAGTATGTAGTTGCCGACTTTGCTTTGACATTTTCATTCCCTAATAATTGATATTTTTTGCTGTCTGATTTATGTTTCAATTAAACCTCTCCATATGATGCCTTAATATTGAATTTGAGTGGTTTGGATTCATGTGAATGCAAACTTAGATTGAACCCACTTAAAACAAACCCTGATTCAGCATAAATAGAAAAAGTGAAAGTGTGGCATTAAAGTAGGAAACCTAGTATGTTCGGAACGAGATTCATGTTGTCAGAAGCTTGCCTGATTCTGGTGTTCTCAAGTTTGTAGAACCTATCAATGGCAAGAAGTTTGGTAGCCTGTGTTTTACCTTCCTGGGGACTGAATCTAGAATATATATATATATCATTCTATTGCGTAGCTTATCACTTTATAATGACAAATTACAGACATTTAATGAGGTTCAAAAGTTGCTCACTAAAACCAATGGGAAGGTGGTGGGTGACCTGATGACCCCGGCTCCTTTAGTTGTGCGAGAAACGACCAATCTTGAAGATGCTGCTAGGTATCGACTGACTTCTCTTTACCATTTTCTTTCTTGTCTTCTTCATTTGAAAGATTTAAAGCCACGATTATCTGCACTCTGAGGAAACGAAAAAAAAAAATAAGGGGACTGATTGATAGGATTTGAAAACCCAAGAGGAGAACGGGAATTGAGATCGAGGGTAAGGTAGTAAGGTTTTAGACACTGATCGGACTCTTGATTTGCTCTAATGAATTGGTTTTTCGTACGCTAGATTGCTGCTCGAGACCAAATACCGGAGACTACCGGTGGTCGATGCAGAGGGGAAGCTGGTAAATAGCTTCGTTTTTTTGTTTTTTGAACTTGCTCCATTGAATTGAATTGAATTCATTGCTTACATTTTTGGGATTGTTGTTTGATTTGTCAAGGTTGGAATCATCACGAGAGGAGACGTTGTGAGAGCGGCATTAAGGATTAAACGAGAATACGAGGCGAAAGGGTGATATCCGGAGCCTGGAAAGACAAGTGTGTATTGTTTTTGTTTTTTCTTTGAAATAAATATTGTTGGCTCCTTGCATAATAAATACTTCACTAGTAGGATTAAAGAAAGTATGTTGGTAATATGTACAATTACTATGCTAATACAAATATATCTTATTTAATCATAAATCCTAGTGCACTTTTCTATTGCTCCTTCCATTTATCTCGCGACTTTCAAGTTATTTTTCAATGTGATTTAACAACGGTGTTTAAAGAAAATTATTTTGTACGTTTAAATATTAGTCTTGTAATTTGACGTCACTAATTTGTGAGTAGAATAACTAAAAATTTCATAATTGAATCTTGGATCATGTAATTGTAGATTGATAATTGGGAAATCAACAAAAACAAACATTGAACTATGAGATTAGTGACAAGATAAACATTAAACGATTTTCGCTAACAAATAAAATACTCAACTATGGAAAATAAATGAATCAAATATTGTAATCATGTTTTTTGTTAAAAATTTCAATTTTTTTATGCAATGGATAGGTCGTTTTTCTGCAGTTGACTGATATATGAAGTAGTTGTAATCAATGACCTACTTTTCGTAGTGGAAGACAAATATCTGTTGAGAAAATAGTATTTTCCGCAGTGAAAATGTGTCTTCCACTGCGGAAGGTAAGTCTTATTCCAAAAATTTGATTTCCTCAGTGGAAAGCAAGTATCCGTTGGAGAAAGAGTATGTTTTTGCAACGAAAAGATAATTTTTTTTGTAGCGGATATGTTGTCTTTTTGCAATGGACCCGTACATGAAGTAGTTATATTTCAATGACTTACTTTTTACAGCAGAAGATAAGTCTTCATAGTCTGTAGTGGATATTTGCCTTTCACTTCGAAATCTTAGATTCATCAGCAGAAACGTGCGCTGAGCAAAAGACGTATGACGATTGAGTTTCTTTAACCTCAGTATATAACTTCACATTCTGCCCTAGATAGAGCACATCAGTCAGAGCGATTTCCGTGCGAACTCTAAACCTTAATACGAACTCTCACTATCTCTTCCAATGATTCTATCAGGCCTACAAAATTGATTCTCAAGGGTAAAATAGCTCCCTCCCAATCTCAACTAGAATCTGAATCGGCCTGTACTCGTATTCAAGCTGCAACTAAGTTCATTCATGCTCAATTTCAGCGAAAAGCACAACCCGAGGGTGAAACATGACCCCAAATTGAAGTACAACTTCAACATCAACCTCAAGCATGACGAGTATCTCAATTTGTCTGTTTTCAACATATATCAAATTGTTTCTACTCACTAAAATTGAAGTACAACTTCAACGTCAACCTCAAGCACGACGAGTATCTCAATTTGTCTGTTTTCAACATATATCAAATTGTTTCTACTCACTAGTCTTTATGACTAAGTTGGCGAATGATAAGTATGAAGGTGATATTAAAAATCATTCGATTATTATATCTAGAACAGTAAATTTTGATACGTTGACTTATTAGGGAATAGAAGATATGTTTGAGAGTGTTAGACCATATATGTGGACCTAGTGCAGCAAACTCCTACATAACATTTGAAACACATTACCAAAACAATTAGCATAGTTAAAATAACACTTGAAAACATAAACGTAATAATGTGTTCACCTGCAAACCGACAGTTATGAAACCCATAAATGTGTCCTACGAGCTTCCTCTCCCAACTTTGCCACTTCTGCCTGTGGACCTACTGCTGCCACTTGCCTAGCCAATGTCTTAGCCTCCCCTTTGACAAGTGCGAGTATTATGGCTCACACCCCGATACCGGTTACATGTCATGTTGACATTTCTCTTGCTCAATACTATCTGGCTATGAGGCTCGTCAACATCCCTAACTCTTTATTTTCGAGGCCTTCCTAGACATCTTTTAATTGGCGGTGGCAAAATTAGATTTTGATCTGTTACAGGCCACATGTGTTGTCCATTGATTGGCTGGACAAAGGGTGAGTATATTCTCATGTATGTTTCCTGGTGATAACATTCATGAACAAATTCCTCAACTGATCTCCTCATAAAATTCATTCACGAGATTGCATGCACACACGAGATTCCAATCAACTCCCACTAGTAACAATCACAAATACGCTTATCCAAATCGACTACTTACTGTTCGTTACTGTCGCTAATCTCAAACCAGTCAGTTCCTTCAGACATTAGACTCCAAGTTTGAGCTGTAACTTATAGTTTGCTAACTTTCTTCTTGATCTGAGGGCACAATAGGTTTGTCAACTCAGCCATCTTTTCATTTTTCTTAACAATCCTCACCATGATATCCTTTCTTATAATTTCGACAATACTCAAGATCGGTTTGTCTCAGGCTAGTAGGATGCAGACATTGAAAGAGTCAATCAAGTTGTTAAGGCTTAAGTCGCACTTTGAGATCGAACTGAAAGCATGTTTCGACCAAAATCTCGATCGATTCTTTGTAGATATGTGTCACGATCGGCAAGGGACATGAGACAGAATGGTGAATGATCCAGCCTGAAAGAATCAAACTGTCCAACCCATTTTTAAAATTTTATTAATTAACAACTAAAGTCTTAAAACATTTATTACAAGCCAAAACCCGCTAAACGTGGGTTTAATAGGTCCAACAAGTGATATCAAAATAATATAACAATATAAGCCAAAGTATCTGTGCGGAATAAAAATGAAAATAGGAATTACAGTTATCCATAGCAAAGTGTACGTCACAGAGTATCTCTCAAGGAAAAATTTATTAAAGTACTAGATATAAAATAAACTCTACTAAATTTCATCCTGATTCGGAAACTAAAAGTCTTGCTGATAAAGTCCTGAAAATGTGTCATTGGGGTGAGGTGACTAAACTTAATAGGGATTAGATTTGATTTACAATAATTTAATTAAACTTTACTAAATTTCATCCTGATTCGGAAACTAAAAGTCTTGCTGATAAAGTCCTGAAAATGTGTCATTGGGGTGAGGTGACTAAACTTAATAGGGATTAGATTTGATTTACAATAATTTAATTAAAACAATGTTGAAGCATGCATGATTTTACAACTCATATTTCATAAATTCATCTTTGAAAATTTATACAAAATGACATGTGTTTAAAACAACCCACTAATATGTGGTACGTAATTAAAATAGACCCTAGTTGTACAAAATAAAAATCCTAGTGAAAATGGAGTCACTTATGGACTCCGAACACACCATGCTGTGGGCATATCACATAATAAAAGCGATGTTCGGCGATTGCGAAAATCACATAAATACCTTAATTAGTTTAGCGTTTTGAGCCCAGGGATAATGCTCATACAGCTGTTCTATTACTCTAATTAACAACAAACAAACACATCTTCCTACGGTCAAATGTGCGTAAAGTAAAACAGAATCCAAATTAGGACAATCAAACTCAGTTTATACGACCAAGTTGATCAATTAATTTTTATATGAATGCTTTAATAAAATGTATACAATCAAATACTACATACAATATAAAAATCAGACGAGCCATAAAATGGACATGTCATTTTTTTATATGAGACACATTTCAAAATATTGATTTATAAAAATTATGCAACGTTGTGCATAAATTAAATCTCTACCTCGAAGTGGGCTTGCTACTGTCCCACACACAATTATCCAAATGCCCACGATTTAAATTAATTTTGGGGTACCTATCCAAAAATAAGATTGCAAAATTTTTGGGATAAATTTTTATACATTAAAGGGAAATTAACAAAACAAACCCTTTAGTTTAGGATAAGGAACACGGTAAACCTTGAAGAATTTTTGCAAACAACTAAAACCTCAAACTATGAAAAATAAACGATGCAAAGTTTCCTGTCATGTTTTCCGTCCAAAATTGTAGAGACAAACGCCGTAGCCACTCTAACGTCAAAGTCCGTCATAAAATTTTCATCTTTCTCTCACTATCGATCTAATCTTTCAGTGTCGACCTCCAAATTCAATGTTAAACTCTTAATCCTCCAAGAAAAATGAATTATACTGTTAAATTCTACATTGCGATTGAAAAGAAAATGGAATATTCAATAATTTCAAAGTTTATCATGGTGAAGGACGTTCGTCGAAGACTTCCACCCTCCTCTATGTTGTTGGCTAGCCAGAGAGAAAACAACTTTGATCTAGATTGCTAGAGGGACGTTCGTCTTAAGCAAGAGATGTTCATTTTGAACTAAGGGACATTCATTTTAAGTTGAAACGACGTCGTCTTTGTCCATTTTAAGTGAGGGACGTCCATCATAGGTTGAGGGACGTTCGTTTTAATGGAGGGGTGTCCGTCGTAGGTTGAGGGACGTCCCTCGCTTAAAATGGACATCCCTCAACTTTTGATGCACGTCCCTCACTTAAAACGGATGTCTCTTAACTTTTGATGGATGTCCCTCGCTTAAAACTGACAAAGATGACGTCGTTTCTAGCTTAAAACAGACGTCCCTCAGTTAACAACAAACGTTCCTTGCTTAAAACGGAAAAAGACGACGTTGCTTTAGCTTAAAACAGATGTCCCTCAATTCAAAATGAACGTCCCTCGCTTAAAACATACATCCCTTACTCAAAATGAACGTCGATCACTTAAGACGAAAGTCCCTTGATTATTTACGGCGTTGCAGATTGGATCAACCCCTTGTCATTGCGGGGCGTCCGTTGTTGCTACCTTGGATGTCTCCGTTCGACGGTCATTGATGTTAACAAAACTCTGGCGTTAATGTCGATGGATTTTGATGGGAAATGTGTCTGTGAGGTCCCCGTCATTCTTTTCCCATAGTTGAGGGTTTTAGTTATTCAAAAATTTTCTTTAAGGTTTGACTTGTCGTTGATCCCAAACTATAGGGTCGGTGGTGTTAATTTCCCTACATTAAAAATCCTTAATTATCACTTAAAAATTAACTTAAATTAATTAGGTAGGAAATACCCAAGATTTTGGCCCAACATTGGCCAAAACAGACCCTGGATCGCGACCCGTGTATGGTTGGACTGTGGCCCATGCAAGGTCCAGGTTTGTGGTCTACACGAGGATGAAACTTAGTTCGCATCCCAGTCTCTTCGTAGAGAGAACTCAGACGCAGATGACATCGACACGAGCGATGTCGTCTCTGGCCAGTACTCGACCGTCCATTTGGCTGAGGACGAGGCTAAGGCGATCGACGTTACAACCCGACATCTCTAGTGTCGTGATTCGCCGTTCACACCATTGTCATTATTCGCACAATCTAATGCTGGAATTCATCAAACTTATCAACCAAAAACTCTCAAATCAACAATTGAATTTCAACATTCCTAAATTTTAGACCAATACCAGTAAACAGAGACGTATCTGAAAAGGAAAATAAAATTTTTATACCTCTCTGGACCACCAACCTCTGATTGTAAAGACCTTTGCAATTACTATGAAATTCCAACACTCCCTTTCGAACACGCATGATGTCCTTCCAAAAATTAGACTAAAATTTCATAACTTCAATCAACAAATCGAAATCATAGAGTCAAGAGAAATTGGACTTACCGCGGTCGATTTATTCGTCACAGGGACTTTTGAATGCGAGAGAAAGAATCAATGAGAGATGAGAGATATAGAGGGTCCGAGAGGCTGAGTTTAAGGCAATGGAGAAGGAGGAAAATCAGGAAACTCCTTCTTTGCAAAGCTTTCGCTTTTGAGGAGGCGTTTAAAAAAAACATTTTTCCCTTTTTTTTAAAAATATGGGTAGAAATTACATTCTTACCCACTTAAGACATTTACTCCTCGAAATTTAAAACCTCGAGAGTACCATTGAACAAACGGGTGTACGTAGCCATCTTCTCCGATTCAATTTCCCAAGTGACTTATCTTTCACTATGGTTCTTCTACTGAAGTCGAATAAGAGGTATTTCATGGTAACGTAGAACTCTGATCTCACGGCCAAGAAGTTTTTCAAGGTTTTCTTCATAAGATACATCCTCCTGAATGGGTACTTGAGTCCAAGAAATAACATGTGAAGGGTTAGGATATACTTTCTCAGCATAGAAACATGAAACACATTATGGACATAATTCGGTTGTGGCGATAATTCCAATCAATAAGCCACTAAACCAATCCGCTCAATAATCTTAAAAGGACTTATATATCTTGGGGCTGACTTCCCTTTCACACTAAAACGACTTATACCACAACAAGGCTGCACCTTCAGAAACACAAAACCATTGGCTTCAAACTCTACTTCCCTCCTCTAAAGGTCTACATAACTCTTCTATCGACTTTGAACTGTACCCAGTCGTTCTTTAATTACTTGAACTTTCTCAGTTGTCTCTTATATCAATTCAGGTTAGAGAGTGACACACTCCTCGGTCTCAGCCCAACGTATAGGTGATTACACGGTCTTCCAAATAAAGCTTCATATGGTGAAACACCGATACTGGTCTGGTAGCTGTTATTATAAACAAACTCCACTAAAGGCAAGTGATTCACCCAACTATCTCCGAAACAAACTCCACTAAAGGCAAGTGATTCACCCAACTATCTCCGAAATCCATAATGCAAGATCTCAGCATATCCTTTAGAATTTGGATCGTAAGCTCAAATTGACCATCTATCTGAGGATGATGTATTGTACTAAAATTTAACTCTGTGCCCAAATCTTTCTGAAAGGGTCTCCAAAATTTCGATGTGAATCTAAGATCTCTATCAGAAACAATACTCGAGGGAACACCGTGAAAACGAATGATGTTCTCGATATACAACTTACTTAGTTTTGTCAAAGAGAAATCCATTTTGACTAGAATAAAATGTGTGGATTTCGTCAATCTATCAACAATCACCCATACAGCATCAAATTTGTACACCGTACTAGGAAAATCGGTCATGAAATCCATGATAATTTTGTCCCATTTCCACTCAGGGATAGACAAATGCTGCAATAACCCAACTGGTCTCTGATGTTCAGCCTTAATCTATTGATAAGTCAAACGCCTTGATACATATTCAGCTACATCCCGTTTCATTCCAACCCACCAATACTGATGCTTCAACTCATGATACATTTTCCTATTGTCGAAATGAATAGCAAATTTAGACTTATGACCTTCTGATAAGACTATTTGCCTCAAATCTAAATCACTGGAGACCACAAATCGATTCTTGAAAAATAAGAATCCATCAGAACTGTTCTCCCAACCGTCAAACTGCTCACCAGTTTGAATATCCTTGAATCTTTCTTTTAACTCATCATCAAACTTCTGCAAGTCCTTCACATGTTTCAAAGGTGTAGGGGTCGCTACTAAATTAAAAACTCGAACTGTTTAACAATCCTCTTGGTATTGTGGTTCATAATCTTCAATAATTAAACATCTCTTTCAATTATCTGACACAAGACAAGAAGAGACCATTGAGGATAATGACTCAAGGCATCAGCTACAGCATTTGCTTTTTAAGGATGATATTCTAAAGTGAATTCATAGTCCTCCATATACTCTACCCAACAACGTCATTAGATATTCAAATCACACTGTGAGAAGAGGCACTTTAAACTCTTATGATCCGAAAATACCTTGAATTTAACACTATTCAAGTAGCTCTGCCAAATCTTTAAAGCAAAAATTATAGCCGTAAGCTCCAGATCATGAGTAGGGTAATTCTGCTCTTGTGTCTTTAACTACTGAGATGCATAAGCTATCACTTTATCTTAATCCATCAGAATGCAACCCAAACTAACTCCTGACACATCTGTTTAAATTGCATAAGACAAATTCTCATCAGGTACTGCTAAAACTGGAGTAGTAGTCAATATCTATTTGAGTTCATCAAAAGCTGTCTGACTCTTTTCATCCAAAATAAATTTTATGTCCTTTCTAGTCAATTGCGTTAGAGCTATAGCCAATAGAAGAAACATTTTGCACGACAATAATAACTGGCTAGACCCAAGAAGCTACGCACCCTAGTAACATTCTTGGGTGGCTTCCAATCTAATATGACCTCAATCTTAGTTTGATCCATATAAATGTTAGTTTGAGAAACAACATGGCATAGAAATTTCACTTCAGTCATCCAAAAGTTGCACTTTTCTCGCTTTGCATACAAAGTGATGCTCCCTCAGTGTCTGTAGAACAATTCTTAGATGTTTCATATGCTCATCTAGAGTTTTAGAATATATTAAAATATCATCGATGAACACCACCACGAACTGGTCAAGATAAGGTCGAAAGACTCGATTCATAAAGTTCATAAAAGCACACAATGCATTAATCAATCCAAACGGAAGAACCATAAATTCAAAGTGTTCATATCGAGTCAAAAAAGCCATCTTCAAAATATGTTCTTCAACTATCTTCAGTTGATGATAACTAGATCTCAAATCGATCTTCTAGAAGTACATAGATCCTCCTAGTTGTCATCAATCCTCGAAAACATATATTTGTTCTTGACTGTCACATGGTTCATATTTCGATAATCAATGCATAAGCAAACCAAACCATCCTGCTTCTTTGCAAATAAGACTGGTGCACCTCATGATGAAATACTATTCTGAATAAATCCTTTTTATAGTAAATCATTCAATTGGGTTCTTAGTTCATTCAATTCAATAGGAGCCATGCAGTACAAAGTAATCGAAATTGGAGTAGTGTCGGACATCAAATTAATACAAAACTCAAACTCGCAATAGGGTGACAACCCAAGCAAGTCCTTAGGAAAAACATGAGGGTAGTCATAAACCACTGACAATTCAGAATTCTGCATAACCGTAACAAGATCACCGCTAATAGCAAAACCACTCCCGTAAAGCTCCAATCTCCTCCGACTACCCAAACAGGCTCACAGTACAAGATCAATAGGAAATATGTGGGCATTACATGGATGCACAAGAATTTTTTCATCTTATAATGTAAGGGTAATATTTCTCCGTTGACAGTCAGTCTTAGCTTTATATAGGTTCAACCAATCTATACCTAGGATTACATCAAACTGATCAATAGGTATAACTATTAGATCAACCGATAACTCATGCCCGTAAATAATAAGGGCAGTAGATTAGACAACGAGATACATATTTATATCTCTTATTCTGGGGAGTACTCAAAATCAAGGAATTTTCTAGCTTCTCTACAGTCACACCTATAACACAAACAAGAGATGCATAAACAAATGAATGCATAGCACTAGTATCAAATAATACATGCACCATAGTGTTAAATAAAGGGAGCATACCATCAATGACGCCCTGGCCAGACTGATTGCTCGGCCAGATCTTGAAATTGCATAAGCTTGGCCAGTTATCGTATCTTTGCTCTTCTTATTGCCATTAAATTCACCCCTCAATGACTTGGGTGCAGCTCCATGCATTTGACTGGTAGATCCTGCAGGAGTGACAATGGATGCAAAACTTTGCTGATACCAGGTGGACCTATGAAAGTTGGTACCAGTAGGTTGATACTGTTGCAGAAATGGAGGTCTATAACCAAATGACTATGGTGAAGTAAAACTTAGCGGTCTAGAATAACTACGCTGATTCTATCAAGAAAATCCTCTGTCAGCTCTAAAACTTGGTCTAACAAAAGCTGATTGAGCATATGCTGAATTAGTTTGTGAAGGTTTAGGATTTGCTGAGCAATTCTTCCTCAAATGTCTAGGTTTTCCAGATGTATGACAAATATAAGGATTTGAGCGCCTGGCAGAATAAGAAGATCACTAGATTGTCCACTAGCTCCACCCTGAGTGTGTCCACCCTTGTTCTAACTCTTTTTCTTATCCTTGTTGGTCATCTTACCACTCATTTGTTGTTCTTTGTTTGACTTTCCCTTATATTCACCAAACTGTTCAACCAAAGCAGTTTCAACTCGTTGTGCAACAACTACATCTGAAATAGAACTAAACTCAGGGCTTATATGTTTTCTAAACTTTACTATTTTGTCTATCAGATCTATCTCTCTGATATACTGTGACAACTACATAAACTTGACATAATATTACAGCACAGTAAGACTCTCCTGCTCCATGTCGTGATGAGCACTAATCATATTCTAACGGTGACTAGTGTTACAATAGTTGTCTCTGAAGACAGCTTCAAACTGAGTCTATGTCATATGGGTAATCCAATTTAAGAGACTTCCACCAGACTTCGGCTATCTTATAAAAATAGAAGGTCGCAAACCCAACCCAATATTCTGTCAGAATTCCAATAGCTGTCAGATTCTTCTACATCATCCTCAACCAATTTTCAGCATTCTAAGGGTCAGCTCTGCCCACAAACACCAGCAGATTCATACGTCCCAACTGCATAAAGAAGTTCATGTGGCACGCCTCGGGGTCTTGATTTCCACTATCCTGGGATAAATTCTGTAGTACATCTCTCAAGGCTACAAGAGGAGGCTGCAACTCAACCGTTTGCACAGTAAGTGCTATAGAAGCACGGTTTTTAGGAGCTCTTCTTTGTGGCATTTGTGAAAATCTGAAAAAAAAAAATTACAGTGTATGTTAAAATACGACCTTAGGCACAATATTTGTAAATCCTTGTATATTACTACACTATCTATCTTATTGATATCACTTTTCAGGATAAGAACCTAGCTCTAATATAAAAAAATTATTTCATGACCCACAAGGTATTAGAAACAGAATGGGGAATAACCTGACTTGTAAGAACCGAACCATCCAACTGATTTTTTTTTAATTTTATTAATTAACAGCGGAAGTGTTAAAACATTTATTACAAGCCAAAGCCCACTAAATGTGAGCTTAACAGGTCCAACAAGTGATATCAAGATAGTATAGCAAAATAATTCGAAGTAACTGTGTGGAATAAAAATGAAATAGGAATTACAGTTATCCATAACAAAGTGTACCTCATAGAGTATCTTTAAGAGAAAAATTATTGAAGTACTGGAAATATAATAAACTTCACCAAAATTTAATCCTGATTCGTTAACTGAAAGTCTTGCTGATAAAATCCTGAAAATGTGTCATTGGGGTAAGTTGACTAAACTCAATAGGGATTAGATTTAATTTACAATAAATTATTTAAAACAATTTTTAAGCATGCATAATATTAAAACTCGTATTTCATAAATTCATTTTATAAAATTTATACAAAATGACATGTGTTTAAAACAATCCACTAATAGGTGGTACGTAATTAAAATAGACCCTTGTTGTACAAAAATAAAAATCTCAGTGAAAATGGAGTCACTCACAGACTCTGGACATACCATACTATGGGCATATCACATAATAAAAGTGATGTTCGACAATCGTGAAAGCCACATTAATACCCTGATCAGGTTTAAGGTTTTGCGCCCTAGGACAAAGTATATACAGCTGTCTCATTATTCTAGTTAACAACAAACAAATACATCCTCCCACGGTCGAATGTGCATAAAGTAAAACAGACACCAAATTGGGTCGATCAAACTTGGTTCATATGACCAAGTTGATCCATTAATTTTTATATGCATGTTTTAATAAAATGTATATAGTGAAATACTATATAAAATATAAAAAATTCAACGAGACATAAAACTGACACGCCGTTTTTATATGAGACACGTCTCAAAATATTGATTTTATAAAAATTATATAATGTTGTGCGTAAAATTAAATTCCTACCTCGAAGTGGGCTTGCTATCGACCCACACCCAATTATCCAAATGCCCACGATTCAAATTAATTTTTGGGTACTTATCAAAAAATAAGATTGTAAAATTTTTGGGTTAAATTTTTATACATTAAAAATTCACAATTATCACTTAAAAATTAATTCAAATTAATTAAGTAGGAAATACCCAAGATTTTGGCCCAAAACTAGCTGAAATAAAGGATGAACCGCAACCCACGTAGGGCTGAACCACGACCCACGCAAGATATGTTAGCCTAATAAACTTTAGGCTTGTTTGTTTTGATGATGAGTGATTTAATTGATATTAAGTTGTGTATAAATTGTTTGTACTTAATATGTACTATCTTTATATTTACATTGATATTTATTGGTAATACCCTTTAACAAGGGTAGTTATATGTATTAATAAATTTGTTTAAGTTTATGTAGCTAAAGAATACATCATTTGAGCTTAGAAGCTTCAAAGAGTGGAATATATGGAGTATAAGTTGACTTAAGCTGTTGGACAGTCGACCATTTTGCATCATAGGCGAAAAGGCAGTTGATTAGTTATAAAGGCGATCGACTAGAATAAGACAGATTGCTTGAGAATTCTTCAAATGCTAGAAAGCGGTCGACCGGTGAAGAAGTGGTCGACTAAAATCAAACAGATTTGATCCAGTTTTCTGCTATGCCTAAAATCGATCAACCAGTGGACAAAGTGGTCGACTGATCCCATTGTACAATGCAACGGTAACATTCCAACCATCGAGAGGCAGTAGACCAAACCAAGGATGGTCAACTGGTAAAGCAGTTTTATAAATAAAGGCACTCTGAATTGAAGATCAACCAAGAGAGAGAACTATGCAGAAACACAACCGAAATTTCTACTCGAGTTCTCTCAGCAAATTGAGTATCAAACCTAACTCTTCAACTTCCAAACTTGAGAATTTGTATTTGGGAGAGTTAGGAATTTTATTTTTACATTTTCTTGTACTTAAATCGTGATCGAAAATGTGACACCCCGAGAATAGTCAAAAGAAAAGGGTAATGCCCTAAGAAGAGTCATTGTAAAATTTTGATTGACACTTGTGGATCTCCAAGTTGGGAACTTGGAGCGCGGATATAAGTTGAGTTTCCAAACCGCGTGAACAGACATGTTTACTGTCACTTTTCCTTATCTCTCTTATATTTGTTATTGTTTGATTTAATATTTATTATAAATCATTTAGGGACTAGAGATAACAATATCGACTGGAATAAGACAGATTGCTTGAGAATTCTTCAAATGCTAGAAAGCGGTCAACCGGTGAAGAAGTGGTCGACTAAAATCAAACAGATTTGAGCTAGTTTTCTGCTATGCCTAAAACGGTCAACCGGTGGACAAAGTGGTCGACCGATCCCACTGTACAATGCAAAGGTAACATTCCAACCATTTGGAGGCGGTTGACCAAACCGAGGATGGTTGATCGGTAAAGCAGTTTTATAAATAAAGGCACTCTGAATTGAAGATCAACCAAGAGAGAGAACTATGCCAAAACACTACTGAAATTTCTACTCGAGTTTTCTCAGCAAATTGAGTGTCAAACCTAACTCTCCAACTCCAAAACTTGAGAATTCGTATTTGGGAGAGTTAGGAATTTTAGTTTTACATTTTCTTGTACTCAAACAAGAATGATCAAAAGGAAAGGGTAATGCCCTAAGAAGAGTCATTGTAAAATTTTGATTGACACTCGTGAAGTTAATCATTATTGACTATGGAGGTTAGGCGATTAAGGATCTCCAAGTTAGGAAGTTGGAGCGCGGATGTAAGCCGGGTGCCAAACCGCGTGAACAAACATGTTTACTGTCTCTTTCCTTTATCTCTCTTATATTTTTTATTGTTTAATTTAATATTTATTATAAATCACTTAGGGATTAGAGATAACAATATCGCACGAAAAGTTAGAATGCCTAATTCCCCTCTCCCTCACCCCACCCCACCCCACCCCTTCTAGGCGCTCATATGGTCCTACAAGGTCTAGGCCTTGCTGGCTTGGTTTGTGGTCCAGAAGAGGACGAAACTTCGTTTGTGTCTCAGTCTCTCCATAGAGAGAATTTGGACGCAAACGACATCGACACGAGCAATGTCGTCTCTAGTCGAAACTCGACTGTCCAATTGGCAGAGTTCGAGTTCGAGGTGACTGACACCACAACCCGACGTCTCTAGTGTTCTAAGTCGACGTTCACACCATCAACGTTATTCACACAATCTCACTAGAATTCATCAAGCTATCAACCAAAAACTCTCAAATCAACAATTGAATTTAAACATTGTAAAATTTCAGACCAATGCTAGTAAATAGAGATATATCTGAAAAGAAAAATCATATTTTTATACCTCTTCGAACCACAGGCTTTCGATTGCAAAGACCACTATAACACCGTGAAATTCCAACCCTTTTCCTTTCCAAACATGCACGGTTTCTTTCCAAAAATTCAACTAAAATTTCATAACTTCAATCAACAAATCGAAATCACTGAGTGAAGAGAAATTGGACTTATCATGATCAATTTGTTCGTCACGGGGACTGTAGAACGCAAGAGAAAGAATCAATGAGAAATGAGAGATAGAGAGGGTCCAAGAGGCTGAGTTTAAGGCCCTAGATGCATTCCACATCGCGTCTTTGTACAACATGCCTTTAAATTATTTTTTGAAGTTGACATCAAGTGGCTTAGGCAAAAACGATGTTTAGTTGACTTTGGAAAATCTCTAATAGTAGGCACCAACCCCTACAAAAATGAATAAGTGAGACAAACGTTCATATACAATGCATAATATAAACATACATTATAAAAGCAATCCACCGTACCTTTTGTTGATTGAAAATGAATGTACACCTCCTACCGGAATGACTATCTAAATCGATAAGCAACACTTGCAAAAACCAGGCCCAAGAGTCCCTGAATTCTGCTTCAACCACTATTACAAGAATTTGCTAAATTTCATCATTTTTGTTAATGCCGACAGTTGTGAGCAACTAACCTGGACACAATCTCTTCAAGTGACAGTCATCCAAGCAAATAACAAGTCTACTAAAGTCCAACAGCCCCCTCTTACACGCAACCAAACACATGTACATCCTCTTAGATGTTGGATTGTGTGAAAGATCAATCCTATCTACATTAACAAGCAGTGTACTATCAGGATCAGACCTTTAAATCTCTTCTTCATATGACTATATAAAGATTATATTGTTCATCAGCATCCCCTTCTTTTAGTTTTCAAACTTCATTTCTCGCCCTTTTGGCAAGGGTCGGTGTAATGTTGACATTAAAATCTTTCTAGATTGTCTCAATTATGAAGGAACATCTCAGTTGGCCTGACTTTTGAATCTGTCCAAGTATTGGTATGCCATCCATTTTGCAGAAACATGACTATTTTCATCTCTCGCGAGCAATTGTGAACGTCATTATAGCTTTTTATTTAAAACATAAGTTTACATTGCATTTTTTTAAGTGTGCATCCACCAAGTGCATCATTCCTGGCACACGGCCTTCAACCGATGAGATTCACTATACATGAACTTTATCTCATGTCTATTCTTCAATGCATAATCCACAACTTCTCTAATTGCATTCAATGAACTATACTTCTTCCTCAAACACATTTTCAGGAAAGAACATTCTGGTTGAGGTTAAGGCCTGCTTTGCCCCACGTCTTCGTCTTCGGATTCGCATAATGAACAGAAATCCTCATCGTTTAGAGTTGCTGAGATCAAATGCAGCTCTATAGCAGTTTCGTGTTCAAATGCGCAAAGTTCATGGGCCAAAATTGTTGACATCGACTCCACCTCCAATCGCAGTTAACAGATTCTTGATTGTTGCTTTTTTTTTTTTGTATCTAAAAAACAAATAATTCACACACCAATTACATTACTTAATAAGTTGTTGTAATCATCAAAATAAGTAACAATTATGTTTATTAATAATATGTATGGTCATATTTATAGTGACAATTATTTGTCTCATGATCAAGGATATTTGAGATTTTGTGCTTATATGATCCGTTTTAAAAAAGATAATGAGCAAATGCAAATAAGTAATTGTAATTCTATAGATATATTTTCTGTTAGAGAATTAGTTAGGCTAATATTGTGTATGCATGGGAGTGTGGTGATGCTGTCAATGCATGGACATTACCTTTTGTCAATGCAATTGATGAGTAATAATTACAAATGCTTCAAATTCGCTTAGATGCGTCCACTTCGACTTTAGAAAAGATCTAGGGCTCGCTAAGATAAATCTCTATAGTGTTGGGTTATATACAGGATTATAGAATTTCCCACTGCGAAAACTAGCCTTTCACTAAGAGAAGTAATTTCTATTCTAAGGAGTTACTTTCCGCTGCGGAAGACAAGTATCTCTTGTAGAAAATATCATTTCTGTTGTGGAAACTAGTCTTCTACTAACCAAAGTAAGTTATTGGAATATGACTTCTTCATGTACGAGTCTGATGCAGAAAGCCGACCTATTCACTGCAGAAAAAATACATTTTTCGTAGTGGATACTCTTCTTCTACTAAGGAAAGCAAGTTCTTGGAATAAGACTTACATTCTGCAACGAAAGACACGCTTTTGCTGTGAAAACTAAGTCCTTGACTACAACTACTTTTATATACGTGTCCATTGCGGAAAGACGACCTATTTGTTACAGAAAAAAAATTTAAATTTTTAATGAAAAACATAACAACGATGTTTGCCTCATTCATTTACCATAGTTGATTGCTTTTTTTGTTAGCGAAATTTTTTTTAGTGTTTATCTTGTCATTTTTCTTATAGTTCAATGTTTTTTTGTTAATTATCCTTGATAATCCAAATATAATGTTTTTTTGTTGATACAGGTAAAAAGAGACAAATTTTAGTACTAAATTTGTTGACACATTGATTAGTTAAAACAAAATAAAAAAATTGAATCTACGAAATTAATTTGTAAGAGTAATGCTATGTTTACTCTTCATTTTTATTCTTTTGTTAAATTATAAATATTTAAAATAAGTCATTAATTACATCAATTAATGTTTGATATGTCAGAAAATAAAAATAAAAAGTAAAAAATAAAGTGTAAATATATTATTATCCCTTCATAAAATATGAGCATTTTCCCATGATTGGAGGATATGAGATGGACTGTTACTACCTATGCTGTGTTTCTATTTATAATAAAATATTTGATTCATTATTATTTATAGGAAAAATGACAAAGCAACTATTCTACTTTGTAATCAATGACAAGTCAACCACTAACCTATTTTTGCTAACAAATTAACCATTAAATTATGAAAAAAGGTCCTTGCAAACATCGATATCACGTTTTCCATTAAATGTATTGACCTCGGTTCACAACGGATCATCTACTATTCTGTCACGGATGTTATTTTTGAAAATAACGTTATTATATTGATGGTTCACTGCAGATCAGGCACGATCCGCAGCGGATTGACTACCATCTGCGGCGGATTGACTACAATCTACACTGGATTGACTACCATATGGGGTGGATTGTCGTGAGTTGTTCTGCGTTCCTGTGCCCTACTATATAAGACTCGACTATTTGCAGCGGTGAGTTCACCGCAAACCAATATATCCTTGGGGAACATTTATGCTATTAGACCTTCGTTTCTCACTGTTTGATTGATACCTATGGATTCCTGCGCAACAAAGAAAATGCTGCTCAAGCAAAAGGATGGTTCGTCTTAGGCTCAATAGCGGCCATGGTTAGAAATGACGGACTCCGGCCATGAACGAAATCGGATTGCATCCAAGCTCATCGGTCAGTTACACGGCAATGTACCCGTTGTAGTGCAAGGTGGAGCACTCATGGTTCAAGTTGGAGCAGTCACAGTTGGCGTAGGAGGACTCGTTGTTGCCCTTGTTACAGAAGCCGAGGTTGAAGTACAACCTCAACCTCAACTTCATCCTCAACAACGACTAGCAACAGGTGCAGTAGCCTGTTTCCAACCTGTTACAGTGGGTTTCCACTCCCTACTCTTTAGGACAGCCAACGCGAAGGAACATTATGAAGGTAATGTTAAACACCGTTTAATTATTGTTTCTAGAAGAATAGACTTTGAGTTATTAGCTGAGTTGGAAATTGAAGAATTTTTTGAGGGGGCTGACTTAGCCGGTTTGTGCCAATTGGGAGTAGACTTTGATGTTAGCTTAAATGGTGTTAGGCTTAATTATTTTGATGATGAATATTTTGATTGTAATTATAAGTTGTTTATTGATTTAATGCTTAATTGTATAATCATTATATTTATATTGATATTTATTAGACATACCCTCAATATGGAGATTAAGATGTACTAACATGTCTATCTAGTGGCGCATATCGATCCTTAAATTGATATCAGAGCGGGTAAATTAAATTTTTTGTGTGATATTGTGCATATTGATATAAATTGCTTGAATTGTATCTATTGGATTGATTTTTGTTATTTGGAGATTGTTTGGATAATTTTGGTTGAATCTATTGAGTATATAAATTATTATGGATTTCAATACTCGTGCAGAATGACAATCTTTGCTTAGACCTCCTTATTTGATGGCAATGATTATATATATTGGAAGGCAATGATGAAAATTTATATTCAATCTATAACTTACGAAATTTGGAAAATTGTTGTAAATGAGTCTTTCATTCTGCATAAATATGAAAATGGCATAAGTGTTCCAAAATTGGATGATGAATATAATGATAGTGATTTGTGAAAATTAAGCTTGAATGCCAAAGCTATAAATTTTTTATAATGTGCTCTAAACAGTAATGAATTTAATAGAGTACAAAGTTGTGATAGTGCCCATGATATTTGGAAATTAGTTGAGATTATGCATGAGGGCACTAATCAAGCAAAAGAAAATAAATTGAGTATGCTCATTTATGAATATAAATTATTTTGTAAGGAAAAAAATGAAACCATTGCTTCTATGTTTGCACGCTTGACTAACATTACCAATAGTTTAAAAGTGCATGGTAGAACATATGCCAATGAATAGTTGGTTAGAAAAATTCTTATGTGTCTACCAAGAGCATGGCAATCAAAAGTGACTGTTATTCAAGAAGCGTGGGATTAAAAACCATGAAGATGGAGGAGCTCATCAGATCATTAATGACCCACGAGATCACAATGATGAGCAACAGCGAGGAGGAGCAAAAAGAGAAGGGAATTTTCACACTAAAGAATTTAGCCTTCAAAGCCTCCTCAAGCACTTGAGATGAATCTAAGAAGGAAGATAAATCTGAGGAAGAAGATGAAGATGAAGATGAAGAGTTAAAGTTCATCACCTGGAAGTTAAACAAATACCTTCAAAGGAAGAAGGAATAGGGAAAGAAAGTCTTAGTTTGCTTTGGGAGTGGAAAACCCGACCATATATCCACCGAATGCCCCAAAGCAAATAAGAAATCCAAAGCCTCAAAGAAGAAAGCGCTTAAAGCCACGTGGGATGATAGTGAGGAGAACTCTTCTTTCGAGATTGAAGAGGTATCCCACATTTGCTTCATAGTCAATGAGGAAAAGGTACATGACTTTTCTAGCTATTTCGATAATTGTGATGATGATAATGAATTGCTAGATGCTTTCAATGAGTTAATCGATAATTTTAATATGCTTAAACGTAGATATAACTCGTTGAAAAAGGAGAAAAATAATTTGATTGAAAAACATGTTGAATTGGTTAAATCTTTGAAAAATCAAATTGTTGAATTGAAAAGCATGGTTGAAACATCAAGTGCTATTATTAAGTCTTTAGAGTTTAATGTTGATGAATTGAAAGTGAAAAATATTGATTTGAACTCTATTGTGCTTAAGTTTACTAATGGTAGCAAAAATTTTAATATGCTTTTGGGTAAGCAAAGACTTACATTCGATAAAGATGGTATTGACTATGAACCATTTGCTAAAAAGAAAAATTATAATAATTTATGTGTTGGCCCATTTATTTGTAATTCTTGTAATTGTATTGGGCATAAATCTTTTGTTTATCCCATTGAAATTAAATGTAAACTCAAAATCTAATTTGAGTTATAAATTTGTATGAGTTTCTAAAGGAACCAAACCTATAACAAATGGACCCAAAAAGATTTGGGTACCAAAGAAACCAAATTGATTTGTGTTATTGGTTGGAGGTTCTCCCAAGGAGTTTAAAGGAGATGGATCATTGGATATCCAAAACACAAAGGGAGAAACCTCAAGGGTGTGTCTCCAATACAATAAAGATGAAAATGCATTTGTGGAGGTACACAATAGGATATTTTTGTGTTGGTATCATACTTGTGAATAGGTTTAATTATTTTTTATATTTTCTTGAGTTGAATTAAATGGATTATATGCATATAGGATAAAATTTCATTTCCTTGATTTGATTTGAATAATTCCTCTTTATGCATATTCTTTAGGTTTCATTGGTTTATTTTTTGTCTATTCTTCAATTGATGATTTTGGCCTCTGTTTTTTTAATCTAACAATTGGTATTCTAAGATGCTTATATTAAAATATTGAATTTTTTTATGTGGATTTTTTATTTGGATTTCTCCACTGGATTGAAATTGTTTATTGATAAAAGGGGAGAGATAATTGTTTTTGTTTTGGTTATTTGGAGTTCCCCGTAGAGTTAAAATTGGTTATTAACATAAGGGGAGAAAATAGAATTGTGTGGTTGATTCCTACATCCCCAATTTCTATTGAATGCTTAAATGACAAAGGGGAAGATTTAAATTGGTTAAATTGTTTTATTTGATATCTTGGATCTCCCATCAATTGTTTTTCAAAGGGGAGAATAATTTTTGAATAAATGTTTTTGTTTGATAACGTTGTTTTCCCCAAATGAATTGGTGTTGAATATTGCTTAAGGGGAAGAAAAATTTTATTTCAAGCGGTAACATTGTAATTGGTATCTTTAAGTTTAAACTTTTGATTCAACTATTGGTATCATTGAGCTTATTTTTTTTCAATTGGTATCATTCTTCAATGATTTCCCCATGAACTAGATTTTGGATTTTGGCGAAAGGAGAAGAAATTTATTTTCCAACAAATTGGTATCAATAAATGTTATCCAATTGATTATAAGTGGTGTAACTCTTAAATTTCATTTGGTATCAATAAATGTTTTTCTCTTGGTAATCTAACAATTGATATTACTCTTAAATTACCGATCCCCAATGATTTGATTATGTGCATTGATCTAGGGGGAGAAAAATATTTTTAAACTTGTATATTTTTTATTTCAATTGGTATCTTAATCTTTTGATTTTTCTCTCCAATGTTGTATTTTGTTTGAATATTGAAAAAAAGGGAGAGCAATTCTTAATGATTCTATATTTATACCTCCCCAAAGTTTGCTTTTTGACTATGACAAAAAGGGGGAGATGAGTGTAAGTTGTTTAGGTCAAATAGTATGTTTGCATGTATTTAAATGTTAGAGATTGCATAAACTAAGGGGAAGAAATCATATTTTGCAATATTGTATGCACATGCCTAGGTTTAAAACTAACCAACTTATAATATTTTGGCTTCATCAAAAAGGGGGAGATTATTAGCCTAAATGGTGTTAGGCTTAATTATTTTGATGATGAATATTTTGATTGTAATTATACGTTGTTTATTGATTCAATGCTTAATTATATAATCATTATATTGATATTGATATTTATTGGAAATACTCTCAATATGGGTATTAAGATGTACTAACATGTCTATCTAAGTCCATGTAGTGAGTATGTATCAAATTGGGACTTAGAAATATCAAGGATGACAAATGGGAGGAGTTGAGGTCAAGTTGAACCAAAAAATGGTCGACCAAAATTGCCCAAGAAGGATTCAGTCGAGGAACCGGTTAAGGGTTCGGTTGATGGAGCGACCAAAAATGTAGACAGTGCACTCCCTGGTTATGTGGTTGATAATGCGATCGATGGTACAGTAGAAGAACACGACCAAAATTGTACACAGATTGTTCCTAGACTTTTCAGACGAGCAAACGGTTGACAGTGCGGACGAGGTAGTCAATCGAAGAGCTACGCAAATTACTCCAAAGAGTTTTGGACAACAAAGCGATCTAGAAAATAGAAAAGTGGTCGACCGAAAATGTGCAGAACACACATCACCTACTTTCCAACAATCAAATGTGGTAGACCAAAAATGAAGTGGTCAACCAAATTTAGCTGAATCTATAAATACAAGACACTCCAAGACTCAAATGAACCAATGCGAGAAGTAGCAAAGCTCTGACAAAATTTATACTCGACTTCTCAATACGCAAATAGAGTGTCAACCCTAACTCTCTAATCCCCAAACTTGAGAATTTATCTTTGAGAGAGTTAGGTCATTTGTAATCTTTCAATTTTGCAATTGTACACAAATGAAAAGGGTGACGCCCTGCAAATAGTCGAAGTGAAAAGGGTTACTCCTTCAAAAAGAGTCAATTGTAATGGTTTGTTTGACACCCATAAGTCAAACATCGTCAACCAGGGAGGTTGGACGGATAAGGATCTCCAAGTAGGAAACTTGGAGCACAGATGTAAGCCGGGGTTGCCAAACCGCATGAACTACACTGGTGTCATTCCTCTATCCCTACTCTCTTAATTTTATCGCACATATTTGTGATTATTTAATTTATATTTGTGATAAATCACTTAGGATAGAAGAAAATAATATCACACAAAAAGATTAGAACACATAAATTCACCCCCCCCCCCCCCCCTCGCGCGCTCTATAGGTGCATATCAATCCTTCATTTAAGTCATTGGCTGAGTTGGTAATTGAAGAATTGTTTTAGGGGGTTGGTTTAGCTGGTTTGTACCGATTGGGTGGAAGTTACTATAAGCAAATTGTCAAATTATTTTATGCAAATTTGGAACTATCCACCCAACCATTAGAGGTCAGGACTTACATATTTGGACGAGAATTTAGGCTAACTCTCAACTATATTAACGTGTTTCTTGGATGTTCGGTGGAGGAACCAAGCGAGCACAACTACCACGTGTCTCAGGAGCCACCTTTCATCAGAAGAGGAGAAGGGCTAGCAGTACTTAGATTGTTGCACCGTGATCCAGAGATTGCAGTGTACAAGAAGCCAAAGTCCAATGACTTGAATGTCATAGCTCGAGTGATCCACATCATCATGACACACACCATTTTGCCTTGGGATGTACATTGAGACCATGTTAGTTGCATGGATCTCTATCTGCACGAGAAAGTGTTCAACAAGAAAAAAGTGGACATTGGCTTGGTCATTTTGAGTCACATGTATGAGGTGCTCAACAACCCGGTGAAGAATCTGCCTTTTAATTGGCTCATTCAGAGGATCGTTGAACATTATGGGGTATCGATCTCGGAGGAGGAGCTAAGAACTGAAAAGAAGGCCACAGACGTCCACAACAAATTGAAAGTGGACTAAATAGGGCTCAACAAAATTGAAGGGGTATGGGTATGTAAGACTCCATGCAAGCCCGCCCCGAAGAAGTGAGCTAGAGTGTCCCAGCAACTAGCACCCCTCCCCCCTCCCTCAGTTGTACAACCTCCACCCCCCTCAGTGGCTCAGCCTCTAGCCCCTTCAGAGGAACAACCTCTAGCCCCCTCGAAGGAATAGCCTCCAGCATCACCTCTACAGTACATGGAGGATGATGCACCCTAGCCAATGACTCCAGCCCCTCCTCAACATCTCATTTTACTTCGATGCTTGAGGAGATGTCTGGCTGGATGCGCATGATGGAGGACATACTTTTTCAAATAGAGGAGCTCCATTAAATGGGGCTGCTCCAAATGCAAAAGATGGAGGAGCAAGAAGAGGAGCGCCATAATGAGATGTTGCAGCATTGCAGAGAATGGGGCAACAAGCAGCCCCTCCACCATCATCTCCAGCAACCTCACGAGCAGCCCCTCCAGCAACCTCTCCAGCGGCCTCTCCATCATCCTCTTCAGCAATAGAAGGCACAGACGGCTTGTAAGTTATTTACTTTTTACGTAAACTCCATTATTTACTTTATTTGTGTGCAACAGAACAACATGACTCAAATTTTGCAGCACCATTGCCCTTAGAGGTGAAACTACTCCTCCTGTGTCAGGTGGATCGCAACCTCCGCCACTGAAAACCATGCGCATGGTAGGTCTTTGATTTGGTTATCTACGTGTGTCTGCACTTATTCATGCCTTATTTGTCTGACAATCTCTTGTCAATGTTTTTTGCAGCCAGGTGATCTGATGGATTTGTTCAAGAAGCTTGTTGCTAAAAATACTTGGAAGAACCTAGAGACGTACACAATTCTTTCAAGAAAGTTGTTCCAGGATGAGTACCACATCCCTGAGATCATCTTCCCTTAGCAAGAAGGGACGACAAACATGAGGAGAATTACGTTCTATTTCATAAGTAGTTTAGAAGAAGTTTTCTTAGTAATCATCCTTGTGTTGTGTTCTTTGTATGCAGTGCTATGCGTTGAATGAAGAATAATATTTCCAAGTTCAAATGAAAAAATCGCTACTGACATTAGGGTGGATTCATGTAAGTAAACATCTCGCTTTTCCCGTTGTCATTCATGTTTCAACAATTCTAATGCGTGATTCCTTTACATTTCATCCCACCCAAAGCAACTGTGTTTTATGTCATCCGTTGACCTGCACACTCACTGCCCTCACCAACTATTGCTACCTGAAGCAATTTCACTTGTCGTAGCGCTAACTGACAAAGAGTGGTATATATTTTCCCTTGTGTAGATTCATATTGGTTTCCGCTTATGTGCTGATTTTTCTCTTTGCATTTCAGCCCGCATGACATTTTTCGGTGTACGAGTGAGGGGTTGGGGGTGATCCAAGCTTGCATGAAGAAGGATGACTTCCACCATCACGATGATGTACCCACAAAGGGTCCGTTGTTAGCCAAAGTGTCCAACATTTACGTGGACCTGCATTTGTCATTTTTGATCACTGATTTACGCAGGAAATCTAGTAAGAAGACGGCAACGTAGATTAGTTGAGATGTGTAGGGATACTGAGATACTAAATTTGTTGTACATAATAAAAAATTCATTATCTCTATATATGTTGATGTTTATGTTTTATTTTGTTTACTTGAATAATATATGTTTGGAAAATATTGGTTTAGATAATTTCTGGTTTTGATAATGTTACAGAGGGGATAGAGTAAAAACAAGGGAAACTCTCGCAAAATTTTTAATTTTTTGAAAGAAAAATTGGCTCAAACCATTGCATTCATCATCAACAAACAACTTACATACTCATTGTAACAATTTAAGCAACATGTGCATAACATCGAAATGCGGTACACTTCAGCTCTCAGAAATCTCTAGGGTTCGCTAATCGCTAACAAAATCTTTGAGAAAATCATGATGAGTGTAGTGTGACTTTATACAAGGCAAAAGAGGCATGATGATCAGTGGCAGATCATTATCAATCTGCTGCATATCATAGTCAATCTGCAATGGATCATTATCAATTTGCCGCAGATCATTATCAATCTGTGGCAGTACATATACTGTTCCGCCGCAGATCGTTATTTTTAAAAATAATGTTATAATATTGATGATCAGCCATGGGTCGTAATACAATCTGCCGCAAAATTGTCTACGATCCACGGTGGATTGATAATGATCCGCCGTGGATCGTCGTGCATGTTTGCCTTGTATAAATTCATACTACATTCCTCACGATTTTCTCAGAGATTTTGTCAGCGATTAGTGAACTCTAGAGATTTCTTAGAGTTGAATAGTACAAAATTTTGGCAAAGTTGAAGCATTTATTGAACACCAAATGGCGTCTTGGAGTGTCGAGGAATCTGTTATTAACCGCCAAGTTGATGGATATCTGGTTTTGACGCTGTAATACCCCAACTTTTTATATTAAAATTTAATAAGGATAATTGGAAAGTAATTAGGGGTATTTGGATTAATTGGATAATTATCGGGGTATTACCAAGGACGTATTCATAAGATTATAATTTAAGGAATTTACTGGATAAATTAGGATCTTACTGGAAAGTGTATTTTGGAGTTTTCGGACGAGGCAAGACGAGTGCGGACGATAGCGGACGGAAAGGATTTGAATCTGTCCAAACTTTAGGACTTTTCGGAAGCCTGTGGATGAATGTAGATGCATGCGGACAGGGAGAGTGTGAATCTGTACAAATTATTGGACTTTTCAAACTAACGCAGACGCCTTCCTTTGTCCGAAATCGCATTTCGGAAAGGGAGAATAATGGATTGAACCGGCTTGGTTCGCCTGGGTCTGGATTTAAGTATGTGGCTCAGTTTTCTTTTAATTAAAAGAGGAAGAAGAAGTGAGATTAATTATAATTGTTTTGATTTAAGGATTAATTGAATCAATAAAGTGAGAGATTAAATTAAGGAGGGATTAAAATGGATTAGAATTAAAAAGGGAAAGAAAATAGGAAAGAAGGAATTATGAAGAGAGGAAGGGTGAATTGATTCACTGAGTGAACCGGTTTGGTCAGAACAGCCTTCGGCCATTTTTTATGAGAGAACTAAGAGACGAGGGAGAGAAGAGAAGCCACAATCGGGAGAAACGAACGATGAAGAAGGAGCTCGTGCTTGGGTTGCCGTTCGGCAGGCGAAGGTATGTCGGACGACGAGGTTGAGTTGTGAGCGATTGCGAGCTAGGGCTCGGGTGGTGGAGCCGTTAGCACAGGATTGGATGAACTCCTGTGTGCTGCGTTTTTTGCTTACTGTGAATCGTCAGCGGCGATGGATGGCGATGGCGATGGAATGGTCAGCATGGTTCTTGGCAGAGGAGGATTGGCATCAGGGGGTTGGGATCGACCCTTCGGGTCGAAGAGGCTAGAGCTGGCGGTTTGGGTTGGACCGACCGAAGGCCTGTGGTCCAGCTTGCAGTTTGAACCAGTCTTCTTCCCTGGTTATTGCTTTGTAGAAATTGACAGAGTGGACATCGTAGAGGCATGGCGAAGGCAGGGCATGGCTCGGGGACACCCTCGGTTGTCTGTGGCAGAACATGGCACGGTGTGCCTCTAGAAGATGTAGAAATGTAGTGGAGGATGGGGAGATTGGTAGAGTGCTTCAAGAGAGCTGTGGCTGCGAGTGAAATGCTCTCTAGAGAATTGAGACCGAGAGCTTCTGCGCAATGGGTGAGTGGTGGAGAGCTTACAGTCTCTGCTATCGAATTGTGGTAGAGAGTGTTCCCCTTGTGCTGCTGTGAATCGGTTGTCTCTGGTAAGTGAAGTCCTTCACTTTTACTTTTGAGTTTTATGGATTTTATGTTAGAAAAATGTAGGAGATAAAGAATTAAATGGATGTTGGGACTGTTGTTGTTCAAATTGGTTGTTGTTTGGTTGTAAGTAGTTAAACTCTGCTGATGAATGGTTTAATATCTTGTTGTGGTGCTGCTCTTGGATGTTGTGAATGTTATGAAATATTATGCTTGGGTTATATCCTGTGAGGTTGAATTGTAAATATAGCACTCTGTTGGTTATTTTCCGCAAGCATGAATATATTGGAATTAGTTTTGCTGTGTTGCACTGCTGTTGATTTGAAGTCACGGTTGAATTGGGATGTTGAAAGGTAAAGAG
This sequence comes from Begonia loranthoides, assembly GCA_022433065.1. Lineage (NCBI taxonomy): Eukaryota > Viridiplantae > Streptophyta > Magnoliopsida > Cucurbitales > Begoniaceae > Begonia > Begonia loranthoides. The sequence goes on from CM039471.1 coordinate 15,224,481, forward strand.
ATTAGAGATGGAAGTTATGGGTATTTTGTTGTTGTTTGGATTAATACTTCGAATTCAGTTTGGGCTTTGTGTCAGTTAGTTATTGATTTAGGTTATGAGATTTAATAATGATGTCAATGTTGCTGAAAATGGTGAACTATAGAAATGAGATTAATGATTGGTGATTAGTAATGACATGATGTTATGGATTTATGAAGGTATTGAAAAAGAAGAAGAAAAATGATAAAGATTAAATACGAATACGCATTAAAGATCCGAGGTAAGAATTGGGTAGAGTCTTGGCTAATGGAGGCCCTACCCACAAGTAGTGTGTGTTTCTTTATTATTCTGTATTTTCTTTACTGCAAACTTATGTTCTGAATGATAGAGAAAGGATAATGCTATTGATGCTTAGACATATGATATGAAGTAATAAACTGAACTGATGAGATGATAGGCTACGAATGAATGATCTGTGTACTACTTCATGGATAACTATTCTATTTTGTTTTAAATGAGCTGCACATTACCTTGTGTAGTAGACCGATCAATAATGCTGTTAATCCTCTGTACCAATTAGAAGCTGTAATTTCTTTAAATGAGCATGCGTAGTTAATCTAGTTTATTATCCTGTAACTGTAAATCAAGTTGTTAACCCTAACTGAAGTAAATCCCACTGAACCATGCTTTACTCTTGAATGTACACTTGTTTAGGATCAATTCATGTTATTAGCTCTTAGCTACTTATTGAGCATGTTTTCGTATCTATTTACCAAGCATGTTTCCGTTAGCGAATTACTGAGCATGTGTCTGTAGTTATTTACTAAGCATGTCTCCGTTTAATTCCATGTCTATGCCATTGCATCATTGTTAAGCATGTTTAGTTCGTTCAATACCTCGCAATTAACAGCATGTTCACTTTACCGTTTCTTTTATTGCTATGCTCTGAAATTCAAGCATGTTATTCTTCTATTTGTTTTAATTATTTTTATTTATTTATATGCGTTGTTTAATTATTGTTATTTTTATATTGTACCAACATGCGTCATGATAATAGAAACAAGTAGGAAGTGCCACTTCTAGGGTGGTACTCATATGCATTACGTGAAGAAAAATGATAAATAAAATGAATAAAAGAAAAAGATGATGGGGAGTTGGGAGACAGATGGGTAGTTCGGATCTAGTCTTGTAACTAAGCTACACCCCTCCCTTGTCGAGAACGGGACTAGCTACACACAGAAGGTTAGTAGCCGACCAAAACTATACCATCACACATGAGTTCCTCTAATCTCCCGCTCGATGTACGAGTAATGAATGAATGAACGAAAATAAAGAAAAGATTAGTTTGGGGCAGTACCCATTCCAAAAAGAACTAAAGAGAGGCATAAAGCATTTTGCATAACCCCACTCCTTACTAAGCCTTTGAGCTTACAGTTTACTTGTGGTGTAGGTACACGTACGAGAAAATCATGAATAAATCAAGGAGCAATTGATAAAAGTTTTAAATTTAACGCATTTTTAAAGTAAAGAAAAATTTGGGTTGTCACAGACGCATAGATAATTGTCACTTTGATTGTGCATTGTCTTATCTGATTAACAAGATTAAGGGCCACATTCATGTTTGTTTCTGTTTGTTGTCTTCAACAACAAAAGTAATATAGAGGTGTCCTAGAAGGCCTAGGAAACGAAGAATACATGGTGAATATTTTGGTTTGCGTCTGTAATGCACACATGCACGATATGGTTGTAATTGAATTGTAGTTTATGATGAAATTTTGAATCTGTACTTCATTTTGAATCTGTAAACGAAATTTTGAATCTGTACCTCAATTTGAATCTGTGAACGAAATTTTGAATATGTACTTTTTGATCGACCATGCTGACATTCCGCTCTTGTCATTCCGCCGTGGAACGTCATACATTCTGCAGCGGACCGACATGTTTCCATGATGGAATATCAACTTTTCGTGGCGGACAAATAGAAGTGCCCTGCCTTGTATATTTCGGTGTTATGCACAAGTTGCTTAAATTGTTGCAATGAACATGTTAGTTGTTTGTTGATGATGTATAAAATGGTTTGAGTCAATTTCTCTTTCAAAAAATTTAAAATTTTGAAAGAGTTTCCCTTGTTTTTAGTCTATCCCTTCTGTGACATTATCAAAAACCATATATTATCCAAGTCAAATATTTTCAAACAGATATTATCCAAATAAACACAACAAAACATAAACATCAACATAATTTTTTACAACCATATCATGCATATGTGCATTACGAACGCAATTTGTCAATTCAATTACAACCATATCGTGCATATGTGCATTACAGATGTAATTTATCAATTCAATTACAACCATATCATGCATATGTGCATTACAGACACAAACCAAATTATCAATTCCGTTATAAGCATATAATGTACATGTGCACTAAGAATCGATGTGATCTACCCACATCAAGTATTTGTATTGCTTCCTGAGGAACATCCAACTGTCTGCCTCGAATAAACTGTTGTAGATGATGTATATCTAGTTTCGACGGATAGTTCATCTATTGATCCTTGCACGTTTGCTCACTCAATCCCATTATCTGATGTTCCTTGCATATAGATGTCAGATGCAAAACTGATGTTCTGCTTGACATCCATTTTGCAGATGCATGGCGGTTTTCCATCTTTTTCAAGCAAGTGTGAATTTCGTTATAAGACTTTATTTGAAATGTCATTTCACCTTGCATTTTCGAGGCGTGCATCCGCCACGTGCATAATTCCTAGCAGGCAACTCTCAACCGATGTATGAGAGCGTTTTCCTGTGTCTGTGCCCTAGCATATAAGACTCGACGTTGTTGTTCGGCGAGTTGACCGTGAACCACAATATCCTCAGTGACGCTTGGTGCAATGTTGGAATATAGCTCAACGGCGATGTTCTGAGGTTTAAGTACTACGGTTTTCCTGTCGAGTAAGACGAAGTTTTCAATGTTAGTAAAGTTGGGAGCTGTAAAGAGGTGAAAGAGTTAGAGGCTAGGTTTCGACCATTGTCAGTACAGTTACAAGACTCCGAGTGCTCTGAGGCGCTCCGTTGTATACGACCATCTTAGAGCACTTAGAGTCCTGTAACTATACCGACAGTGGCCGAAACTTAGCCGTTAACTCTTTTACCTCTTTTCAGCTCCCAAATTTACAAACATCGACAACTTCGTCTTGCTCGATAGGAAAACTGTAGGACTTAACCCTTAGATAATCGTTATTGAGCTCTACTCCAACATTGTACCAAGCGTGGCTGAGTATTTCGTGGTTCGCGGTGAACTCGTTGGAGCACACAGTTGAGTCTTATATACTCCGGCAGAAAAACACAGAAAGATGCACGACGATTCACCGTAGCCCATCTATATAATAACGTTATTTTCAATAATAACGATTTGCGGCGAAACAGTAGACGATCCTCCGTGGATCGAAATCAATATGTTTAACAACAAACATGGCATCGATGTTTGCGAGAACCTTTTTTTATAGTTCAATGACTAATTTGTTAATAAAAATAATTTAATAATTGACTTGTCATTAATCATGTCATTGTTTCTTATTTATGTTGTTTGTGTTACACTTGTAAAAGGCATGTATTTGAGCCCAAAAATAATTTGTACAGTGGTCACCATAACAAAATAACGGAGGAAGTTAATAAAAATAAAACATAAACAAAGCAACGAATTTACAAAAAATACGCAAAAAGTATTTGATATAAATTAAATTCTACTTGCGCTGAGATTATCTCAAATGTGTACATGTTTAGTAAATTATAAAAATTAGACAAAAAATTGAATAAAACCCTAATAAACAGATAGGCATGATCATCCGAGATCAGCCGTCACATACCTCATCTAAACACAACCATTTTATACCGTTGATTTGTTTGACTTTTCGGATTTACCCAAAAAAAAGAAAAACCAGAAGACGATGTGGGTCCCTAGCTTTCCACTTCCACCGTCTTCTATCCCGATCTCTTCACTACCCAGTCTCCCCCTCCGACTCTTCCAGCTCCGGCAACTTGTTCAAGTCGACCCGATCCGAAAACCCACCCCCGCCCTTCAACGACGGAGTCACCATGGCAGAGGAAGAATGGTCGTATTGATGAGAACTCTCGATGGCATCCACTCTCGCGCCGACCTCGGCGGCTTTCTTCCTTATAGTAGCGGCCGACATATCGTCTCCGGCGGGAATCCCCCATTCTTCCGCCGCCAAAAGCTCCGGGAAGTTAAGCCGCGCTGATGGGCCCCTTAAATGAAAAACGGCAGTGTCGTAAGCCCTAGCCGCAGCCACCGGCGAAGAGTAAGAGCCCAGCCAAATTCTGGAGCGTTTATTCGGTTCTCGAATCTCAGCCACCCATTTTCCCCACTTTCTCATTCGAATCCCTTTGTACGACCTCTGATTATCCTTCGATCTCTTCTTCTTCGTCTCCTCTCTCACTTCGTCCTCCCCGTCCATCTCTGCAGGAAAATAAAACCCCAAACAAGAGAACCCTAATTACTTCCTCTCCAAAACGAAAACGTTAAATAAAAGCTCGAGAAGGTGAATCTTCATGAAAATCTAACTAGCACAAAACAAGCCAGCCTAAAAGTGAGATAGAGCTAGTTCATCTTTCTGGGTTTGTTTCAGAGGCCTGTCATGGTGGGCTGCCATTCGGACGAGCTTCCACGTTGATTTTCTCGTAAAGCAGAAATATTAACTATAAAATGGCGGAAAAAAGCGAAAATCCAAAATTCACCGACACGATATCTTCTCACCGATACTTTTCCACAGGTGGGTCTGGATTTTTTAATTCAGTGGAGGGGCTTCGGATTCATTATTTTGCAGAGGGTGGGTATTAGAAAGCGGAAGAAGCGAGAGAGAGAGAGAGAGAGTGGGTGCCCTTCGTTCGGCACCCAATTAATTTATAAATTAGACAAGTAATTACAGTGTAATCCATTGATTAGGGAGGTATAGACACCCATGCACATGAGTTTTGTCCAATTAGTACGATTACTCCAATAAAAACGTCATTTTCTTAGATCACGCATACTTAAACTTGCCGTCAGCAACAAGCGAAAAATTCGATTATAATATTTTTGTCAATATGGTAAAAATAAGATCCTATGGTCCACTCTATTAAATTTAATTACAACTTTAAAATTGCCGGCAATAGATTAAAATAGCTTCATTAATATTCCTCCAGTAATTACTATTATTTTAAATTTATGATAATTTTATTAAGGAAAATTAATAAATTAACCATCGTAGTTTACGATCAATGATAAGTCAATCATTATCTTTTATTTTTCTAACAAATTAACCACTGACGTATGGACAAATGACAAAGCTAACATTGTTGTCACATTTGCTGTTAACAAGCTGATTTGGAGTCGTGGCGGTTCGTAGACAAAATGTCGCGGCTTCGTGGTTTTCCAAGAAATAAAGGCCAAATTTGGCCTGCACGCCGCGGCGTCCTTCTTTTCACTCAACGATATACATAACCACAAAATGCTAAAGCTCGCCATTTTCACCCTTTTTCACTGCGACACACACCAAATCCTCTCGGCGACCCATTTTCACCGAGAACAAATACCGAAAACTCTCGGCCATTTTCGATCACAATGTATTCCCGAGCAAAGAAATTGGCGTTCAAGTGTGGGAAGGCAATGGTGGAAGCTGTGTAAGCTGCCGTGGTGGACGATGAATAACCCGCGGCTGCGCAACACCACACCGCCGAGGACGAAGACACAGCGGCGGTGTAACCTGAACCCGAGCCTGAACAAGGAGAAGCCGGAGGCTCATTGGTATGATTCCAACCATTTACAGCGGGATTAAGGTCCAAACAATTCAGGAAAGCGAATTGCAAAATACGGTATGAAGATGATATACAACACGGTGCAATTATTGTTTCAAAAATAGTAGATTTGGACTCTTTGGCAGGAATGAGAATTAAACAGTTGCTTGAAGATGCTGGATTAGCCAGATTGTGCCGGATGAGGGGCAGTTACTGCGAGAGAATTATGAGAATATTTTATGCGAATTTGAAACTGTCCACCGAGCCATTAGAGGTGCGGACGTACTTTTTTTGACAGGAGTTGAGGTTCACTCCCAACGATGTAAATATAATGCTTTGATGTGTATTGGACGGCCCAAGCGATCAATATTATCACGTGTCTCGGAAGCCACCATTCATCAACCGAGGAGAAGGGCTAGCAGTTCTTAGATTGTTGCACTGAGATCCCGAGGTTGCCCAGTACAACAAGCCAAAGGGCAAAGAGTTGAATGTCATAGCCTGATTGATCCACTTGATCATGACATACACGATTTTGTCTCGGGATGGGCATCGAGACCATGCTAGCTGCATGGATATCTATATGCTAGAGAAGGTGTTCACTAGGAAAAATGTGGACATCGGATATATCATCTTGAGCCACATGCATGAGGTGCTCAACAATCCAGCCAAGAACCTGTCGTACAACTAGCTCATCCAGAGGATCATTGAGCAGTACGGGGTACCCATCTCGGAGAAAGAGCCCAGAATTAAAGAGTCGGCCAATGACGTGTACAACAAAGCTAAAGTGAACCGAATGGGGATCAACCAAAGTTGGAGGGGAATGGGTCTGTAAGTCCAAGAAGCAAGCAGCACCTCCACCCCCTCAGAGCCTTAACATTCAGCCCCCTCAACAGAATAGCCCGCTCCTCAGACATCTCACTTACTTCGATGCCTGAGGAGACGTTCACTTGGATGAGCAGAATGGAGGAGCTCCATCATATGGCGATGACCAGAATGCAAATGATGGAGGAGCACCAGCAAATGCAACAGGTCCAAATACGAAGAGGGGAGGAGCTCGCAGAAGAGCGGCATCGCAAAGCAGAAGAGTGGCATATGCGAGCAGAAGAGAGGCACCGTGAGGTGGTAGCAGCAATTCAGAGACGTGTGAGGCGATCAGCCCGTACATCAGCCTCGACATCGTCCTCTGAATCAACAGATGTCACATACCGCTTGTAAGTTATTTACTTTGTACGTAAAGTCCTGTCTTTACTTTATTTGTGTTTGATGTAATGACGTGTTGTTGATTTGCAGCACTGGTGTCGTAAGCCGCCAACCTGCTCCTCCAGCTGTGTCTGCCGAGGTGCAGGGGACCAGTCAGTTCGAGCCTCCGCCCCTTAGAACTATGCGCATGGTACGTCTTTCATTTGGTTATATATGTGTGTTCATTCATGTTCATGCTTGTTACTCTGACGGCGTTTTGACATTTTTGTTGTAGTCTCGAGATTTGATAGACATGTTCAAGAAGTATGTCCAGGCAAATACTCGGAAGAACATAGAGACGTGCGCAGTTCTTGGGGGAAAGGTGATCGGCGATGATTACATCGTCACTGATATCATCTTCTCTAAGCAAGTCGGGACGCCAAATACAGTGAGAAGCCTTCTTTGTGTGTTAGTGTATAAGATTTTATCTTAGTACTCATCTGAACTTATATGCAGTGCTATGTGGTCAACGAAGCAGTCATATTCGCATTTCATTAGAAAAACCGCCTACTCTCATTAGGGTGGATTCATGTAAGTAACCATCTCGCTTCCCAGGTTGATGGGGTGTTTACTGAGATCATCTAATGCGTTGTTTACCTTGCAGACACACCCTAAGCATTATTGTTTTATGTCCTCCATTGGCCTGCACACTCAATTCGCTTACCAGCTATTGATGCCAGAAGCAATCTCCATCATCATAGCTCCCACTAACAAAGAGCGATAGGGGTGTTCACGGTTCGGTTCGGTTTTGGTGTGAAATAAAACCAAACTAGTCAGTTTCGGTTTTAAAATTATAAAACCGGAATCAGTTTTAGAAAAATCATAACCGAGTCGGTTTCGGTTTTAAAATCTTGGTTCCGGTTTCGGTTATGTTTTGGTTTTTTCTTTATTAATTTTTTTCAAATATTATAATAAAAATTGCATAAAAATTATAAAAACATAATTAATAACAATAAAATTATTCTTCCTCTTTTCTTTTCAAAACAAAATTTTGTCCAAAAAATAGTTATTAGGTCTTTTGGAGCTAAAATCACTTCAGAGGCTGAGGCACGAATGACCGAATATGGAACTTCAAAAACAAAAAAACACTATAAACGTATTTATGCAGTTCGGTTTCGGTTTTGAAAAACTAAAACCGGTAACCGAACCAAAACACTCGGTTCTTACAAAAGAGAACCTTATTCGGTTTCAATTTTTTGATCGGTTTCGGTTTGGTTCGTCGATTTGGTTAGGTTTTGAACACCCCGAAAGAGCGGTATGTATTTTCCCTTGTGTAAATTATTAATACTGCTTTCCGCGTATTTTACTGGCAATTGTTCCCTTTGTATTGTAGCCCGTATGGCGTCTTTCGGTGTACGAGTGTGGGGATGAGGGTAATGCGACAATGCACTATTCCAGAACAATTCCATGAGCACGACGCTGAAACCTTTGAGTATGAGCGTTCGTTGTTCAACACAGCAGATAAAGTATTTCTTGACCCGCACTTATCTTTTGAAGTTAAGGATTTGCGGTCGAAACGGACCAAGAAGAAGGCAGCGTAGTTTAGTTCAAGGATTTACGTTGTAGTTTAGTTCAAGGATTTACGTTGTAATTTATGTTTAGTTGAATTTGTTTGCATTTATGTTGTAATTTATGTGTAGTTTATATTTACTTTGCGAATGATATGTTTGGATGATATGTGTAGTTTACATTTACTAGATAAATGATATGTTTGGATGATACTGGAATTGCTTGGGATTTTGTGTAGGATGTATGAAAATAGCTTTGGGGGAGTAAAGAAACAAGGGAGACTCTGACAAAGTTTTTATAAATTGGGTTAAGGGTAAGTGAAAAGTAAATCCTGTATGACCTAAATCAAGTACATAATTAAATAAAAGTGTATGGACAAGCAAGTACATAATTAAATAAAAGTGTATAGACAAGTTTGGGTGAATTCAGTGTAACAATTTCAGCAAGCCACAGTGACTTGCATCACAAACTGCGGCGACTTGCATCACAAACTGCGGCGGCTTGTCATGTCATGGTACCTGTAATCAAATTCCATGCACATTCCACAATCGAATGTATGGAACCAATATATGAATTGAAATTGTTGAAACGAAACAAATTCAAATTTATCAATTCAAATTTATGAAACCAATTCATATTTATCAATTCAAAATTTACAAATATAGCGTACAGTATAATCACATATATATCAAACCTAATCTATCAAATGAATGTATCATGGAAGGTTAAGGTCCACATTTGTATACGTTTGTGTTTGTGGACCTTGCGCATCAGACTCCTGCATAACGCATTGCAAATGAAATTAGCATAGTTGAAATAACACTTGAAAACGTAAATGTGATGATAGGCTCACCTGCGTCTCAAGAACTTTGTTAGGAACTATCTCAGATACTCGCTCGGGGACTATCTCAGGGACTATGGAAGGAATTGTCTCAGGGGCTGTCTTGGGAACTCTGAAACCCATAAATGTGTCATCCGACTTTCCTCTGCTGCCTCTAGCTCTGGCTCTACCTCTCCCTCTGTCGCCTCTGCTGGCCCCTGCACTGGACTCGCCTCCACCTTCGCAAGTGCGATAATTGTGCCCCACACCCCCACACCGGCCACAAGTGACATTCAGATGTCTTCTGGGCAACACTGTCCAGCTTGGGGCCTCGTCCACATCCCGTATTCTACGTTTGCACGGCCTTCCTGGAAGCCTTTTAAATGGCGGTGGGATAATTGGATCAAGATTCGTCATAGGAGGCCACTCGATTGGTCCATTGACAAGGCGAACAAAGTGGGAGTATATCGCCATGTATGTTTCCTGGTGATAGCACGCATGCACAAGTTCCTCAAGAGATCTCCTCGTGAAGTGAATGCACGAGATTGCATGGACACATGGGATGCCGGTGAACTCCCACCGGTAACAGGTACAAGTACACCTGTCCAAATCGACAGAGTACTATTCGTTACCGTTGATGTCCTCAAACTGGGCAACTCCTAAAAACTTGGGGCTTCAATTTTGACTAGCAAGTTGTAGTTTGGCGAGCTGGTTGCTGATCATTGGACACAAAAGGTTCGTCGCGCGAGCCATCTTTTTATTTTTTTTCACGATCCTACCCATAATCCCCTTTCGAATGATCTCAAACATACTTAGAATCGGTTTGTCCCGGGCTGGTAGGATGCAGGCTTTGAAGGACTCGCTGAGGTTGGTGAGACTCAAGTCGCATTTGGGGATGGAGTAGAAGACATGTTTGGCCCAGCATGTCACATCTATTCCTCGTAGATAGTTGTGGGCTGCCGGGTCAAGCAAAAATAACTTGGCCATCTCTCTCTCAAACTGCCTCACTGTTGTGGCTCTAGATGTGGCCCACACTGCATCCTTTAACAACCTATATTTAAATTGTTTTTGAAAATTGTCATACAGGTATCGGATACAAAACCGATGGTCTGTTTGCCCTGCCACCTCTCTGACAGCTGGCACTAGCCCCAACAAATATTCATAATATGAGTCAGACATTGGTACAAAATACATAACATAAAAGCAAAAGACAAAAGCAATCAACCGCACCTTTTGTTTGTCAGAAATGATTGTCCATCCATTGCCAAATGGGATGTTTAGATCGTCGAGCAACAATTTCAGAAACTAGCTTCACGAAGCCCTATTTTCTGCTTCAACCATTTCTACAACAATCGGATACATTCCATCGTTCCCACTGATGGTGACAACAGTGAACAGCTGGCCTGGAGTCGCTCCCTTTAAGTGGTAATGCTCCAAACAAATAATCGGTCTACCGCAGTTCCACACGGCCATCTTGCATGCAGCCATACACATGTACATTCTTTTAAATGCATTCATGTCCAGGTCACTGTGGATGAATTTTATCCCGTACCCATTCTTCAATGCATAATCGACAATTTATTCTCTAATTTGTTTCAATGAACTGTACTTTTTCCCAATGCCCATACTAGCAAAGGTGTATTGTACTTGTGATGAGCATCTAGGCCTACTCCGGCCATGTCAATATCTTCGTCACTAGTGGATTGACATAATGAACGGAGATCCCCATCGTCCTCCTCGTATAAAGTTGCTGAGAAAAAATGCAACAAAATTGCAGATTCATTTTCAATTCCACGTACCTCATTCTCACTGGCAAAAAATGTGGCTGTGGATCCCACTTCAATTTGACGGTTAATAATAGATTCTTCAACACTCAAAGACGCCATTTGTTTTTCAACAAATTCTTCAACTTTGCCAAAATGTCGTTCTCTTCAGCTATTCGAATTCTCTAAGATTTGCTAATCGATAACAAAATGCCTGAGAATATCGGGGGGAGTTCACTGTGCACTTATACAATTCGAACTCGAATCCAGCAAACTACGACGGTGTCCTGAAACGCCGCTGCGGTCTCTTGGGACGCCGCGGCGGCGTCCTGAAACGCCCTGACGGCGTCCCAAGACACCACAGCGTGCAAACCAAATTTAGCCTTCTTTTCTTGGGAAAACATTGAATCACGACGGTTTGTCTACGAACTGTCACGGCTCTAAATTAGCTTGTTAACAGCAAATGTGACAGTGATGTTGGCTTTGTCATTTTTTCATACGTTAGTGGTTAATTTGTTAAAAAATAAAAAATAATTGTTGACTTGTTATTGATTATAATTACTATGGTTAATTTGTTATTTTCTCTTTTATTAATAAATAAATTTAGCCTTATCTTTAATTTAATTATGTCGTTATGAACATAGTCTTTAATAATAATGAATGGCTGTGGAAACGACAAGGGGGTAGGTCGGTGGTCAGTGGTCGGTGGAGATATATCGTTAAGACATTGGTATATAATTACTGAGAATAATGATTTGGAGAGATTACCCGTTATGCCCTCCGCACGGTTGCTTTGTAGCAATGAATTTCATGGACAACAAGGGTATTTTCCTCTCCCCGCCATGAAAGTCATTAAATTTGAGAATTTCATTTTGTTTGATGACCGTTTTCACATTTACTAATAATACGCCTTGTAGAGTGTTGTTTCCACCTTCCCATATGCGAGGTAGGTTCTAGGTTTAGTGATGCACGTGTCGTGATCTCGTTCATTTAGGAGTTGATGATGAGATTTGTCGAGGGGAACCCTCCTGTAATTGTGGTGGTCTGCTCAACTCACGTGTACTCTAAAGTCAACAACAGGTTTTCTATGCCTTTTCATTGTATTAAAAGGACGTAAACTCCTCTCTATCTCTTTAGGAAATTTATCCTTTAATTAATTATTATAAATAATTAAAATAAAATACTGACAGAGTAAACCTAACCTAATTTTTAAAATAAAAATAATATTACGTTTATCTGCTCAATTCATCTCATAATTCTCTATATTTTTTTAGTGAGCGTAATTATTAATTTAGAGTAAATAACAAATCAATCATCGTAGTTTGTGATTAATAATAAGTTAATCACTATAATATTTTTTCTAATAATTTAATTACTGACGTATGAGAAAACGACAAAACCAACATCGCGGTATCTTTTCAGGGTGTGTCACAAGAAAGACACCACGATTTTTGAGATGTCTGCACACATCGTGATGTTCGCAGTGTCTACACAAGACATTGCAAAAATCACGGTGTCTCACAAGAAAGACACCAGGATTTTCGCGGTGTCTTCCTCTGCAACTCGTCAATTATCTGTCAACCAGAAAGACAACACATTTCAACAATTACGCGGTGAAAAATAGAAAAGAGCGAGAAACCCACCTCCTGATAATTCCATAGCGAAACAAGATCCTCAATTGAAATACAAAAATTTGAGGACTAGCAGAGTGGAAGAGAGGTAGACAACAAACGCATTACTTATAAAGAAAACTTAGGGGCAAGTAAGAGAATCAACAATCAAGAGAGAGAACATAAAGAAATACAAAAAGAATATAGAAAATGAAAAAATAGGGGAGATTCCATTTTCTCCTCTCTCAAAAATCATCTTCTTCCTGTGAGACACCGCGAACATCGCAGTGTCTTCCTTGTGAGACACTGCGATTTTCGCGATGTCTACGCAAGACACCGCAAAAATCACGGTGTCTTTCTTGTGAGACAACTCAAAAAGACACTGCGATGTTAATTTTGTCATTTTTTCATACGTCAGTGGTTAAATTGTTAAAAAAATACCATAATGATTGACTTGTCATTAACCACAAACCACGATAATTAATTTGTCATTCACCCATTAATTTATTTTAATTATTTATAATTTATTATGTTAATTATATTTGATAAAATAATAATTTTAAAATAAAATAACAAGTAAACATAACATTATTCTAGTTTTATATTCTACTCAAATTAATGAACAAATAACACGTCAAAGTCGTCATCACTATATATCATATTTATTCTTCTAGATAATTATGCGTCACGACAGCCCAATACAAGTACAGGCATCCACAGTTTATGTTTTACGGGGACTATCCAGTAGAATCAAGTCTGGACGTAGTCTTCAACTATAAGGTTCTATCAACCTCTTAACAAAAACAGGTTTCTTATGAGTTAAATCTCAATCCCTAAAGTAGACCAGAATTTTCACTCTACCAAACCCAATGAGGCTGCCTTTCCGGTGAAGGCTTTACAAGGTCGATTAAAATCACAACAAACAAGCATAAAACAAAACTACTTTCCTGATTAATTTTTTTAAACAAGGAATTCTACATTTACACACTAATCTCACACATGGCGTGGTGCTTGTGTTATTCACTTATTGTATATTATACTATAATAATTATATTGATGAATAAATGACACATGCATGAGTGTGAGAGTATGAGATTATTGTAAAATTTGGGTGTAAATATAACATTATCCTTTTTGGAAACCAAATTATTGGCATGGAGCTCTAAGTTTTGGAGGTGTTCAAAAGTAAGACTAAGTTGAAAGCACAAGACAAGTTCCTCACTTTTACAACAATTAAAGCACCAAGGTGGTGGCCTCAAAAGATATCGGATATGGACATCAATATATTTCAACACACGACAAGTAATGGTGATTAACATATTTCAACAATCACTAAGCATTCGCCAAACAAGATTGCATAAACTGACAATTACCGTTATAGGACAGTATCGAGGTTCAGCTCATATTAGTGGTGGATACTGCTTGGCTTGCTGCCGAACTCGTCTCTTGTATTCTGCAGCATCCTACATATGGGAATGATCTCTTGTATAAGAATGCACCCTCAATACAAGTAGAATTCAATATTAATGTCATTTGAAAAAGAATGCAACACAATTAAAATTATTGCAACTAATCAACCCCAATATGTTGGAGTTCATAGTAGTGATGACGCCAGCAGAATTACTTGACTATTAAAAACGAAGTCCGTAAAGGGAAGTTAAAAAAATGCAACTAGAACGAACCTTTTTTAATTAACTTCAGTATTCAATTTTTCAACCCTAAAACTCTTCAGAACTTTACACCTTAATTTCGTCATAATATATCAACAAACTATTGGTAAGAACTATTTTCTTTATTCAATTCTGGAAGAAGAAAGATTACAATGGTAGTAAACCCTGTTCTAACACCAACACACACGGGACCCTGTTCTATCACACCAACACACACAGGGTAATTCCCCAAACCCTTCCCTCTCCTCCCAAATACTCATATCTCCTCCCTTTCCAATTATACAAATCTTTATATAATATATTCAACTTACAACTATTTTCAACTAACTAATTCTCTTTTATTAACCATATAACTTATCATTTACTCTCACCCCAAATAGACACTTTGCCCTCAAAGTGGAAAAAAAATGAAAAATAGGCTTCTTATCAACATCTTTACAATTTTTTTTCTTAATGAATTTGAAATCGTAAAACTTTATCTCGATCAAATCATTCTCAATCAAGTCATCTTCAAGATTCTTAAGAGGAAGTAAGCTAGAATTAAACCCAAACATTTTCTTTTCTTCCCCTGCATGATCCATTAACCTTCTTAGCCCGATAGCCTTTGTTGAAATGTTCACTTTTGTCAGACTCCATTCTTTAGGCTGTAGTGGGACATAGTCTAACAAGTTCCTTCAAGCAATCATTTTGCATTAGGGTTTCTAGAAACAAACTATTTCCTTTTTCTTTTTTCTTTAGAGGCATAGCTTTCTCCGTCGCCGACTCCTTCTCTCATACAGCTGCGACTTTCACACATTTTTCCTTAATTTTTTTCGTCACCAGCTCTTCGTGCGCAACTGTTTGCTTGCAACAAATTTCCTCGGTTGCTGATTCTCTTTCTTCTTTAGTTACAGCTTCCTCTTTTGCTGTTTCCTCCTTTTCCACCGTCGCGATTTCCCAACCCACTTTCTCCTCAAATTTATGTCTTTGCTACTCTATCCATCTTCTCCAAGAAGATTTCTTTCATTGTCAACTCTTCACGCTCGATTTGTTTCTCACAAACAATTGCCTCAGCTGTTGACATTCTTTCTCCCATTCTGTCCTACTTCAGCAACACATTCCTGTCTTCTACTATTTGCGATGACTGCATTAAATCTTGTAATCCCATTGGTCTACCTTTAATTTCAAACTTTTAGCCATTATAGAAAGCACTGAACAACACTTCATCAGGTATTCCAAACAAGTTCGAAACTATAAACTTGAATTCAGTTCGATATTCTTCCTAAGTTCCTTCCTGTTGTAACGATAACAGGCTATCACAACCAGTTCCTGTCCTTGAATGGCCAAATCTATCCATCATTCTCTTCTTTAAAATCATCCAACTTCGAAAGGGTCACCCACTGTTTTCCCATTGATACCAAGCTAGAGCCAGACCTTCGAAGCAGACCATCGCTGCTTCAAGCTTTTCTCCTTCGACCAAACAATTTATATTGAAATATCTCTCAGCCCTAAACAACCACCTCTCTGGATCCACCCTGCTGAAAATCGGTAGTTCAAATTTTCAAGAAAAAAAGTCACGATTCGAAAATTGTCTCCCATCGTTATCTTTCGCATTCTATTCTACAGAAGTATTTCTCGGCAATTCCACCGACTCTGCTGTCAAATCCTGTTCCTCCAACTTAGTTAATATCCGAGTTATCTGCTCTTTAATCTGCACCATGTTGTGCTCCATTTTTTTTACTTAATTTCAATTATTTCTTTTTGCCACTCCATTGAGTTCTCCTTCTGCATTTCTGACATCGTGATCATCTCGCCCCAAAAAAGATGAACCGCTTTGATACCAAATTGGTATTAACTATTTTCTTTATTCAATTCTTGAAGAAGAAAGATTACAATTGTAGTAGACCATAGTTCTACCACACCAACACACCAGGTAATTCTCGAGACCCTTCGCACTCCTCCCAAATATTCGATATCTCCTCCCTTCCCAATTATACCAAGTCTTTATATAATAGACTTAGTGTTATAAGTTGGCACTACCTCGTCGCATGATATTGTCCGTTTCTTGCCCCCATTAGCTCTCACGGGTTTGTTCTCGGGCCAGGACCCCATAGTTCTGACCCAAAACGCGTCATACATGCAAGGATGAGTACCCACTTATAAACCAGTCCCACAACCCCCCCAATATCCGATGTGGGATTGCCATGTCCTCTTGCAACCCCTCTGGGCCAAGCCCTAACCGTGACAGACCACCCTTTTATTAACCTTCTAACCTATCAACTATATACATTTTCTTTCTCACTCAAGACATGCAAACGCGTTATTTTTATTAAAAGATTAAACCATTTTAAAAGGCTCGATATTGCTATAAGAATTTATGCTATACAATTTATTTTGATTTGATAAGCTTCCTTAATTACATAAATAAACTTTCCTAATATTTTGGTAAGTATTTTAAGATGAAAAATAATTGTCACCTAGACTTTCTTCTAATATATAATTATAATTTTTTATCCCAAATTCCATGTCGGTACTCAGCTAAGCTCTTTAGAAGACTTGGTTTCTTAATTTCTTTCTAGCTAAGCATTTTTTCTATCTCTATCCTTATATTCTATAAAATTGGAAAGTCACCAATGGAAAACTGAGCTATTTTCATAAACCAGCTTCGTATTTAACTACTTTGCTAGATAAACTTCCCTAATGTTTCGTAAATATTTTAAGATATCACAAAATTCTCCTAGAATCTGATGGACCATGAATCCATCCCATCATCAATTAAGCATTCAAGATGTTCATGGAGTTCTTTAAAGTCAAATATAGGTAGAAGTTCAAGAACAATTGGAGAATAATGGAAGGACTTCCCAAAACTGTCCGCTTTCTGACGTTCGACGAGTGTTTGACGGTTTTGGCATTTGAAATGATGTCATGTAAAAAAAAGTGTTTCATGAAGATTATAGCTGACTTCCTAAGCTTTCTAAAATGGGTTGGATCGTTAAACTTGGAGTTCGTTTGCTATGTCAAAAGTCAACATAATAGAGAGTAAATATTATGGAAAGTTTAAGTGTCCAAGTTTGGAGACCAAAGCAGTCTATACATGGAAACCATCCAAGTGGTCGATCACCAAGAAGAAATAGCTGCCAAAAAAATCACTAGACTTGGAGAAAAAGAAAGAAAGAAAGAATTAAATATTCTTTTTGTTAATTAACCTAGTAACTATTGAGAAAAATATCGTCCTAACTTATACTATAGCCGGTTTAGAGTTACTTTTGCTTATTTAGTTATTTACCATCCAAGATTATAATTAGTTATTTATAATCACCTTATGTAATTGTTTTAGACATTAAAATTTTTAATACAAAGCTTTTGTTTTCTTTCGAAATTGAAGTGATTCCTTTTACAATCTTTGGTGAGTTATATTCTAAGTCTCCTTGTGTTTGTTGCATCATAAGATTGAGCTTACTTGGAGTTGAGTATGCTCTCTTATTGGCATCCGCGTTCTTACTCGTTGGAGTAAAGGTGTGTGAAGAGGTGTTCAACTATCAAGAAGGTTCTCATTCATCAAGTCATCCATACAGGAGTTGCAAGTGTGCATACTTTCTATTTCCAACTACTCAAGTTATTTCAAGCATATTTCCTAATCCGTAGCGTTTATTCCCATCATTCTTGAAGGAGTTTTTTCCTAATTCATCAAGGGAGAAGTGTTCCAAATTTCAGACCAAATGCTTCTAAATTCAGAGTGTTATTAGCTTTCAAAGTTGGACTTTCTATATTGTGTTTTGCGGCAAATTAAGGAAACTTTGAAGGACCGGTCGATCACCTTCACTAAAGCCGACGGACCACTCGCCAAATCGCTAGCCCTTGTATTATTTCTACATGTTGACGATCGACCGCCCCATCCGAGCGAAATCTCCGGCTGATCAAAATTGCTTATTCTCAGTCGATCTCTGCCTGTGGTCTCCACTCTTGACCGACTGCTTTGCCTGCTTCTTCCAAACATTGGTTGATCAATTTCATCAACTTCTTCCAATATTTATAGGTTATATTTTTATTCCCTTCCGTTGGTGCATCATTTGGTATCAGAGCTAAAATTCCTGCTAATCCGTGATTCTTTTTTTTTCAACATCATAACGAGATGTTGCAATCACATTACAAACGAAGAGTTACAATCATGTATTCCTACTTATAGCGGGTCGATATATGAAGAAGATTATTTGGATTGGCAAGCTGAGATCGAAGAAATTGTTCAAAGTTCTTATTTTTCGGGAAGACCCAGGTAAAACTTGTTTATTTAAGATTTAAAGGAAGAGGTTATTTTTGGTGGGACGATTTGATAAATTACTGAATGATGGATGGAAGAGAAGATATCAACACGTGGCATTTTGATAAAGAAATTCTTGAGGAGAAAATTTGCTCCATTTGCACCATCACTAACCAAGTATTTAAAGAGAATTTCCAAAAATAAGCAAACACAACTTGATAAATGGTATGTCTCTTTTGAAGAGATAGTCCGAAAATTTGATAAATTGAAATCAAGTTTCGCATGCACTCCCACTTTACATGCGCAAGACCATGATGAGATATTAGAAGGTACTCTTGAGCAAAATAAAGAAGACGTTATAATATCTCAAGAAGATTCATCACTATCTTTGGAGTCTCAAATAGATGAGAAATGTTATCTCGAAGAACAAGCACCCGAAGCCGAAACTATAGAAGGCCAAGTTGACTCCTTGACGACAACAATGCAAGAGGAACAAATTTTTTATATCTAAGGCTCCAACAAGAACAAAATTTGCTCTTTATTCATTGATGAGAGAAATAGTGCTAACATGGTTTCTTTGATTATGGTGAAAGAAGTTTACTCAAGGATATTGATGCATGACATTCCTTATAAGTTATGGTGGCACATTGATAAGGAGCAAACTTTTAATAACTAATGTCTAATCACAAAAAAGGTATGTGCTTTGATCAAGGATGAAAAAGGTTACACCAATTTGTCTTCTATGGATTTTAAGGAAAGTTTGAGTTGGTTGAATGACAAAAAAGACATCAAGATAAATCAAACTTTAGGTGATTTTTCTAAAGGAAGTTTTACTAACGTAGTGTTTTGTAATATGTCGCCAATAAGTACAAATTGTTTTATTTGGAAGTTACCATGACTACATGATACAAGGCCTATGCATGATGGATATTCTAATTGTCTTTCTAATTATTAGTCATTGAAAACTATTATGCTTATAACAAAGAAATGTATGTCATTGGATAACTTAATTACTTGGATTTTTAGAGTTGGATGGATTAAAGCTCCTTATATTATTGCCATGATATTTGGATATGGCAATCGTGATGGTAAAGTTGTTCTATTTAATTTCGTTGAAAGTTCATTTATGATTATGCATATTGGATTGATATTGATTTTGCTAAATCCTGGTGATGAATTTGATTACTATTTTGGGACTAAAAGAACATATTACACCAAGAGGAAAATTTTAATATTTGATGTGACTACTTGGCAAGACTCTTATGGCAATAGAGTTGGTGATGAATCTACTTGTTGTTTGCTTTGTGGTTTCAATTACTACTTGCCTAATTTTGCATCATGGACCAAGAATAAAGTGCTAGCATATTGTCCTCATATGATCAAGTACAAAAAAGGAAAGATAAAAATAGTGGTCACTTCACTCTTGCAAAGATCATATTTCCAAAAATTTTGTTTCCAAAAATGACAAGCTTCATGGAATACGAGCATCACTAATAACAAAAGAACTTGTTGGGGTCCTAGCAAACCATATCGAGAAAAAGTCAACTTAAGACTCTATGAAGACATTATTCTTTAGTCATATATACTCAAAGGTATTCTGAAAATCATATTTATGGAAATTATTGAACTACAAAGGGGTATCTACATTACATCTAAGTTTCTATTCAAATATGAGAGGTGGTTTGTGAAAAAATTAATATTATTGGCCTCCTACATCAAACAATATTTGTTCCCTCATTTCATACATGAAGAATTTGAAGTCAATTCAAATCTCAAGGCTCATGACACATCTCCTTATGTGGTTAAAATAGACGATGAAGGAATTACTCTTTGGCCACACTTACTTAAAGGTGTTCTCAAAGTTATATTTATGGTAATTATAATTTTGGTCTACAATACTTCTAACTCGAAGGCAAAAAATAAGAAACTAGTAACCGAGTTATTATTCAAACATGGGAAGAGGTTTATGGAAATCTTAATATCATATGCCTACTACATCAAATAAGATTCGTTTCCTTATTACACTCATGAAGACATTGAAGATATTACAATCTTGATGGTTTATGGTGAATCTCCCAGTTTCTATGAAAATTATGGAAAAACAAGACATGATTCGAGGTCGAATCCTTTTCAATCCCGAGAGGATGATGGACCAAGGATCTATCCTATCATCAATCAAACATTCAAGATGTTCATGGAGTTCTTTGAAGTCAAGCATAGGGAAAAATTCAAGAACAATTGGAGAATAATGGAAGGACTTCCAAAACTATCTGCTTTCTGACGTTCAACGAGTGTTTGACGATTTTGGCGTTCCAAAATGACGTCATATCAAAAAGGGTGTTTCATGAAGATTGTATCTGACTTCTTAAGCTTTCTAAAATGGGCTGGATCGTTAAAATTGGAGCTCGTTTGCTATGTCAAAAGCCAACGGAATAGAAAATAAATATTATGGAAAGTCCAAGTGTCCAAGCTTGGAGACCAAGGAAGTCTATGCGTGGAAACCATCCAAGTGTCCAAGCACCAAAAAGAAATAGCTGCCAAAAACTCTCTAGACTTGAAGAAGAAGAAAGGAAGAATGAATTAAATATTCTTTTGGTTAATTAACCTAGTAACTATTGAGAAAAGTATTGACCTAGCTTATATTATAGCCAGTTTAGTGTTAATGTTGCTTATTTAGTTATTTACCATTCATAGTTTGTAATTAGTTATTTATAACCACCTAGGTAAGTTGTAGACATTGAAGTTTGATTAATACAAAGTTTTTGCTTTGTTTAGAAATTGAAGTGATTTCTTTTTCAACATACGATGAGTAATATCCAAAGTCTCCTTGTTTGTGGTGCATCACAAGATTAAGCTTACTTGAAGTTGAGTAAATTCTCTGATTGGCATTTGCGTTCTTACTCTTTAGAGTAAGGGTGTGTGAAGAGATGTCCAACTATCAAGAAGGTTCTCACTCGTCAAGTCATCCATACGGGAGTTGCAAATGTGCATACTTGCTATTTCCGACCACTCAAGTTATCTCATGCATATTTCCTAATTTGTGGCGTTTATTCTTCATCATTCCTGAAGGAGTTCTTTCCTTATTCATCAACGGAGAAGTATTCTAAATTTCAAATCAAAAGCTTCTAATTTCATAGTGTTATTGGTTTTCAAAGTTAGACTTTCTATATTGTGTTTTGTGGCAAATTAAGGAAACTTTGAAGAACTGATCGATCACCTTCACTGAAGTTAAGTTGACCGGCCGCTCGCCAAATCACTAGCCACTATATTATTTCTACACGTTGACATTCAACCGCCCCATCCGAACGTAAATCTCCAGCTGATCAAAATTGCTTATTCTCAGTCAATCTCTGCATGTGCTTTCCACTCTTGATCAACCGCCTTGCCTGCTTCTTCCAAACATCGGTTTATCAATTTCATCAACTTCTTTCAATATTTACAGGTTATATTCTTATTCCATTCCGCTGGTGCATTAGAATCTCTCCTACAATGTAAATGTAATTTCTTTTACTCCACTCCAACTTCCAAGTAGGTACTCAGACAATTTTTTCCCCACTTTAACATAATTTCTAAATCCATATCAGGCTATAACGTCGACAATTCATCAATGGAAAAGCTGAAAATTCCCCATAAACCAGCCATCAGACAAATGTCCCAACATATCCAGACCTAAAAACTAAAAAAGAACATGCTACATGGCATGTAATATGTGTCCGATACAAACAAACACTACACATTAAATGGGATGTCTGTGATTACCCAGCTGGAAATGCACTATTAATGCACTTAAAGAATTATATAAACTTGACTTTCATTATACATATTTAATTTTGTTTCCAAAGACAGGCTGTTAATAAAGTACTTGACAAGTATAATTAAATACCTGGATAAAGAGGTGGTATCCCTCAGTTTGGGCAGGATCAGAAGGATTTGGCAGGTCTAGTAAATCCTGGATTCCAACAAGAATTTGCTTCACTGTTATAGCTGGTCTCCAACCCTACATGTCGCCAAATAGTTTTCATAACAAGATAGTCCTACTACCGCCAAAAATATACATCAGGTTTCATTTGATAAAGGGTTCTTACACTGTCCTCGTTAAGAATTGAGAGGCAGACAGTTCCTGAAGGATATACATTTGGATGGAAGAACCCTTGTGGAAATTTACACTTGGGAGGCTTGCTGGGATAATCTTCACTGAAGTGGAGTGTGAGTGGGTAGCAACCACCCTCCCAATCAGTCTGCATTAGAGAGAAAAATAAGAACATCGCCACATGTGTGCTAAAGTATTGTAAGCCAGTCCAAACATAGAAAAACAAAAGACAAACCATCAAATTGATAAGTAAAGCACCGCCTTGGTAAATGATGGATGTATGTAAAGGAAATTTGTCTCACTAAACATTATGTACATGTTCAATATCTCCAACCTTTAAAAAGTTATTCGCCAAAGTTAAAGGGAAATATGAGACTCATGAAAGCATAATGTATAATTCAATAAAAATGATTTTGATTGAATTGGGCAAGCCTTCCCCATCCTTATGGTTACTTTCACTAACCCCACCTGCAGTCTAATTTCTTTCATGCAAATGCTCATCTGCCTATTTCCTACTCAGACAAATAAGCTTACCCATCATTTCCAACTTAATCATTATTCACATTTCTGATATGCTTTTTTTGTAAGCATTTAACAGCTGGGATGAAAAATTATTATTTATCAAAAACCTTCATCTCGTCTAACTGAGAATTCAGACGCAGAATACAAACGAAATAGAATTTGTTAAGCAAATAAGTGCGACCAACACTTACTAGTGATAAACATAAAAGGAGAAATGAAGACCAAAAATACTCGGCAATGATTATCAAGAAAGTAGAAAAGAATAGTACCAAACGAAAAGATACAAAAATTAAAAAAGCCCCTTTCTAGATCACCCGTATTATCTTTTCAAAACAATCCTCAAGTGCTACACTTACAACCTTTATAGAGAATAGAGAACCTACTGGATAAACTTAAACTTAAATTACGTGGAACAGGCCCAAAGTTAAAATCAATTCGAAGGAAAACAAAAAGAATAGACATGATCTCATCTAGAAGACACGAAGTTAGAGCGTACCCCGGCTTTTCCAGGCAAAGTGCAATGCCAAACCATTAAATTCACCGTACCATCAGCCAGAGTCTCCGGTTTCGCAACAAAACCCTAAAATAAAAAATTGCACACCAAAATACCACCGACTAGAACATAGTAACAGAATCCGAACGCAGAAAAGGCTGGGGAAAAGAAAAAAAAAAGCGTGCATGTAAGTACATACATGGGGATGGTTCTTTCGCCAAGATTTCCGCTCCTCAGCAAGACGACCTCGAGCTATACCTCCAGACATGACTACACGCCTCCCTTTCTCTGTCTTCTTTCCCTCGTTGTGCATACGAGGCGGACAAAGACGAAGAAGACGAGAAGACCTTTTGAAGGGAGTGAGCCGAAATGGATGTACGGTCCAGATTTGATCGGGACGCGCTTAGGTAGATACGGTTGTACGAAATAACAACCAGAGTTAGACAAAATTCGGGATTGAGAAATTATTATTAAATTCTTAAAAAAAGAAGGGAAAATTCATTTGGCGTTTCTTACATCGCGTGAGGATTAAGCCAAGTCTACGACTTCACAATAAAAGCACGTGGAGTGGTCGGACCACTTTTGTTGGGCTCCTCTTGGCCCATATCATTTTAATGGGCCTTATAAAAATAAAAATTAATATTTTTAATGTTGATTTCGTGGGATTTTGGTGGAGTTTGAGCTGATTCATTTTCGGGCTTACACTAAATTTGGGTTGAATTTTGTATCTTGCGGCGATTTGACATGGTTCGCTTCAATTCCACTGTTTTCGGCACCTAAGACCGTAATCTGAAACTGAATTGTGATTCACGTTTCTTCTACATTAAAAATCGTAATGAGAATTGAATCGAACTCATACCCAATCACTGACTCCGGTGGTTCCGAGTGCGGGTCCAATCCGGTTCAGCCTACTTCTAGTTTGAGTTCCAGTGGCGATGCTTCTAATTAATGATCAAGGGTAGGCTGCAATTATTCTGTAAGGTGTGATTCTCTTTGTTTTCCACGTCATGAGTCAGCACAGAACGTTTGGTTTGGTAAGTGTCTTTGGTTTAAATAATGAATCGGGTAAGGGTAAGGGTAAGGGTAACGATGATGTGTTAGGTGTGGCTAACAAATCAATCATCTGTTTGCCAGCACCATATGATCTCACAAGGGGATTTGTTTCAGGTAGTTTGTCTCTCTCAAATGCACAGCAACTGGGTTTAAGAAATTTGCAGAAATGGCGGTCTCAAACTCAGTAGCTTCAAATTTAAAACTATGAAGAAGAAGGGAAAGCGACTTCTGGCTTGTCATCTGTTATAAGGTCACTACTGATTTACCTTCTTCCTCACAGCCATTGATGTAAGGTCACCTTCATTTTTTATTTTCCACGTTGCTTCAACTTTGTGTTTGCTTAGAAGAAAGCCATCTTTAAATAAAACCCTAGTTTTTCCATACATAATTCAGAATTTTCTCCTCCGCCATTGAAGGGAAGAAGAAGATTCAGAGAAAGCTTTGTAAACATGAAGAACAACAATGGCAACACGAAGCTAATCCTGCTTCACCCTTACATTCAAAAGCAAGGAAGCTCCAATCGGCTATGGCTTTTAGCTTTCATTTCTTTCTTCACCATCGCCTACCTCCTCACTCTCATCTACACTAGAGAATCCACGCCCACTTCTGCAACATCCGGAACATCCATCTCCGTTTCCTCTTCCGGAGGTCCGGCAAACGCTCCTTTGCATACTACTGTTATCAATACTCTCCTCCATTACGCTTCCAAATCGAACGATTCCTTCCACATGACCTACTCAGAATTAAAACCAATTTCAGAAGCTCTCCGAAAATGCGCTGCCCCCTGCAACTTCCTCGTTTTCGGCCTCACGGGCGAAACCCTTTTGTGGAAAGCTCTGAACAACAATGGCCGAACCATATTCATCGACGAGAATCGTTATTTCGCCGCATATATGGAAGAAAAACACCCTGAAATCGATGCTTACGATGTTCAATACACAACCAAAATGAGCGAGATGAAAGAACTCATAGCTTCCGCAAGAGAGCAAATTCGAAACGAGTGCAGACCAGTGCAGAATCTTCTATTTTCAGACTGTAAGCTAGCGCTGAACGATCTTCCGAACCATGTTTACGAGGTTGGCTGGGATGTCATACTAGTGGACGGACCTCGAGGCAACTGGCCGGACTCGCCGGGAAGAATGTCGGCGATATTTACAGCGGGAGTTCTGGCGAGGAGCAAGAAGGGAGGGACTGCGAAAACGCATGTTTTCGTGCATGACTTCTATGGGGAAGTTGAAAGAGTTTATGGAGATGAATTTTTGTGCAGAGAAAATTTGGTAGAGGCGAGTGATACTCTTGGCCATTACATTGTGGAAAGAATGGATGAGAACTGTTTTCAGTTCTGCCATAACCGAACATTGTCTTCTTCTTCTTCATCATCGTCGTCTTCTTCTTAGAACTGTGTGTTCTATCGTCATCTGCACCGTTTTCGTTTTTCATTATCTCCGGATCAAGGCATTGAATAGATTAAACATGGGTTTATTTATGGTCTATCTGTTGTCCTTTGTTTTACGAGTTCATAATGGGTTGTAAAAATAATTCTTTTTGATGATATTACGAACTATAATTTCAATGGATATATTTTTTCCCTAAGTTTCAACGATTAATCATATGTCACATCTCACATGGAGTAAGACTGCTTCTGTTGTTTGATTAAGACGGCGAAGGTTAGAAAACATTCATTAGATGTAAATAATATTTTTTATTTTCAAGTTTTATGATTGTACATTTGATTAATTGTTATGTTTGATGTGTTACTTAATATCTTTGACAAAAACAAAGTACCTAACTTGCTACAAGAATACGTGGTTTTGCAAGGTCGTAATCCACAAGAAAAAATATATGGCGTGGCATTTGCAAGTGTTGCTCATTCAACACAGCTATTCATAAAATCTTCATGGATGCTGCAACCTCATCTTGAAAACACAAAATGGGGTTTCAATAAAATTGGAGATTCGTCCAAGAATTTCATTTCCAAAGGGTATATTCTAGTGGCCCATCATGTTTTGGATCAGAATAGTCCAAGGTCAGGATAATTTGTAAGAACCTAACCTAGAGTAGAAGAGTGCACGATCTCATATCGTTCAGGTATGATTGAGGTTAGCGATTCATAAGTAAGATTTCTTTCTAAAATATTACAATACTTTTTTAGGTTAAACTTTATAACAAAACCATGCAGATTTTAGTTTAAAGCGAACAATATCTTACTACCGAGATGAGTTGTTACTAGAGCTAATACCCAATCAGAAGCGTGGTTGATGGAAATTTCAGGTCCTCGGTGGTTGTGGCAAATCATCCTTTTATTGGCCATAATAACCTAAGATCATGATAAATTGTAAAGGTTTAACACATAGTAGGAGGGTACATGTAAAACCTGATATTTTTTGTGTAAATAAATTTTCAAGTAATCTTTACACGTTATCCTTAGTCAACGTAATATGCTCTCACCCATATTTATTGTTTTTGAAATTTTATTGGTCCACTTGAGAACTTTTAGTCAATTGGTCAACCCGAGAAAATTAAGTGTTATCGCGTGGTAATAAAAGTTAAATTTGTATAAGGGAAAGAGAAACCATATTTTCCTCATTTGGGCTTTCCTCATTTGAGGAAGGAGGGAGGGAGGGCATAGAGTCAGAGAACCAGGTTTCTCCGACATTGAATTCGTATTCCTACAGGTTCGATCTACGATTGTTGTGAAGAGACTTCGACGGTGAGTCATTTCTTTCTCTCAGTTTTCATGTTTAAGACTTAGTTTCTGTGTTGGTTTTGGATTCAAGCTTAGAAGCCCGAATCCATAGATTTAACTTTACGATGTTGGGTAGATTTAGAGTCCATGCAAAGGTTTAGGCGGATTAATCGGTAAAAGGGACATATTTTCTCACAGTATTGCATTGGAGATTCACTTGTGGAAGCACAAACAATTATCTGTGGAAGACAGACATTTTTTGTGAAAAACATACTTGTTCGCGTAAGCGTAAGTTTTCATGGAAGACTTGTCTGTGGAAGCCTCGCTTCCACAAATAAGCATGTATCCACGGCAACAAAAGGATACGTACTTGTCCATGGAAAATACGTATCTACAGAAGTGAAGGTGTAACGACCCAGTTTTTCATAACCTTTTAAAATACACGAACTTTAAAACTTTTGTAAGTTAATTAAAAATCTTTATAATCAGAGTGCAAGCCGGGCTGTTAGAAACCATTTTCTTCGTTAAAACATAGCAGAAGCGTAAATCGTTTACAAAGAAAATCTTTTGTTTTGCTCTACTGCTACAAAATTAAATATAATTTTATTACAAACTATTTTTATTTCTTACTCATTTAGCCTGGCCAATCACAAGCTCCTTCACGTGCAAATCCTTTATCAACTGCGTTGTGTTATGTTCATCGTTCCTCTCGTGCATACGCATATACCTACACCACAAGTAAACTGTAAGTCTAAAGACTTAGTAAGGAAAATGGGAAAATGCATATACAATGCCTCTCTTTAGTTCACTTGGAATGAGTCCGGCCAAACCAATGTTTTCATTACGTTTCATTCATTCGTTCATTACTCATACATCGAGTTGGAAGTTGAAGGAACACGTGTGGAATGGAATAGTCTAATCGGCTTCTAACCCTATGTGGGCTAGATCCAAACTACCCATCCGCCCCCCAACTTCCCATCATTCATCATTCATTGCATTCGTTCGTTTCATTTTCCTCACTCATGCATGTGAGTACCACCACAAGGGCACTCCTTACTTGTTTCTATTAACATGATGCATGACCATACATTCTTAACCTAGCACGATGCATGCTGCTTATAACGTACATTAAATTAAATTGCACATACAAGGAAAGTAAATGGCAGAAATTAAATAACGGGAATTGAGAGCATACAACAAAGCATAACAGGGAATAACTACAATATCGAATTGAAAGCAACGAATGAACAATACAAGATGATAAAGTAACGTGCGGCGAATTACAATCAGCTAAACATGCTTGTTAAACTAAACTAAACTAAATATGAAAATATGCTTTATATAATCTAGATATTATCCTAAATAATTATATGCTCAAGACAGAAATTCGGTTATTTAGCGACTAGTTAACCAATTGTTCTAGTTGATTAACAAACTACAAGTTGGTTTATACCTGGTAATTAAACATGCTAGCTACCTAATTTAGACATGCTAATTAATTAAAGTGTCATGCATCAGTCGATTAACATGCTAATTAATTAAACTAGTTAACTGTACATGTTCAAGTTTAAACTCGTTAAGATAATTTCGCTAGTTAATTAGCATGCTCAAGTCAAATTTCCAGTTAATTATCTTAGCTAATTAACATGTTGCTAATTGGCCTGCACATGCTAATTAAACAAGTTAGTTAGCTAATTAAACATGTCAGTAAACTAATTAATAATTAAACATGTTAATTAATTATCATCATAAAGTTAATTAGTTAATAACAATTAGTTAGGTTAAACATGTTCGGGTTCGTTATTTAACAATAGTTAATCTAGTTAATTAACACACTCGAACCATAAACAACAAGTAAGGAAACGAGTAGTAAAAATAAAGTTATCATCATTAAGGGAAGTCATATTTCATTCAAGCTTATCTCATTCTCACGCATCTCGCTTCAGTTCATCAGCCATTCTATATTTCACAGCAATTTATCAATCAAGGGATGTCTACCACGTAATCAATCACAAAACTAACAATAAATTTAACAATAAACAGATCCTACAGTACTCTACAGAGGGCTATCAAGGAAAATCACAGGATATCATTCAAGGAAATAACAGCAGATTCATCTAGGAATTATCAACTAATAACAGTAGGGGAATTCACAGGAACTAAATAGAACAAAGACTAAGTCTAAACTCACGCATACATACTTGTGGTGTAGAGCCTCCAAATGGCCAAGACACACCCAAACTTCTTACCGCAATTCTTTATCGCGTATTGCACTTAATAGTTATCCATTTTCGTCTTTTCAATACCTTCACAAATTAGTAACATTTATTATTAATCTAGTCGATTAATCAATGTATAAACATAACGTCTCTTTCATAATCTAAATTGTAAAATATAACATATCTTATCCCAATATGATTTCACTCATCTAAAAGGAATTCGAATAACCAATATGTTATTGCAGCGAGACAAAATCCAACATATTCGTACTCTAGGCAATAACCAACTACAAAGTAGAGACAAATCTGTAACGACCCGTCAATTTAAAACTCTTTTTCTTTACAATTTTTTTTTATCCAAAGATATTACTAAAATTACTTGTTAATTAAATAGAGCGTATAACGAAAACACATATCTTAAATAAAAACGTTTATCAGAGTTAAATGCGGAAACACAATTAGTTTTACAAACCAAGTTGGAATTTAAATAAAACTTCGTAAAACATAAATTCCATTGGAGAGCCACGGCCACACAGGTCTACTTCTTCGGATAACTCGCCTCCTCCACGGGGAACGCTTCCTCATCCGCTCACGGATTAATCAATTCATTACAATCACCTACACCATAAGTAGACACTGTAAGCCTAAAAAGGCTTAGTAAGGAATTGGAAAACAAACAACAAAGCACAACAAATGCCTCTAATTGATTATGTCGGAAAGGAATCCGCCCAACCGTTATTTACTCACTGTTACATCTTTTAACTCGTGGATTGAGTTGGGAGATTAGAGAACCCTAGCGGGTAATGAGGGGAAACTCGGCATCTAACACCCTAGAGTAGACAAGCTTTTCTTTTCTTTTAAATCCCATGGGCGGGAAAATCTTACGTACGTTTTACCGAGTCTACCGATTAGATCCGAACCATTAACCCGGTCGCTAATTCCCTTACATTCATTATTAATCATTTTACTCACATTATGAATACCAACCCGTTTGTGGTATTTCCTAAGGGTTTCTAGACCATGAAATCACAAACCTTAGACTCTAACAATCAATTTAGCATTTAACAGTCAAACTAACATACATTCTTGAAACTATCAAGGAAAGCAATTATATCCACCAATAATTCTTCTAACTACAATCAATTACAACATTCACAGCACTAACCACAGCGAATTTAAAAGATTAACATCGAAGAATATAATGAACATTTGATAGAACTACAACAATAAAACAGGCCAAATACTTAAAAATCCAAACGGATGAATTTCCACTATAAACATGTAATGAATGGACCAAAACTCTAACCTATTCAATTTCATGCTTTTGGATTCATGATTCTCAAATGTGTGATTAAGCTATTAAATCGATAAATGGACCTATAACGTGCTTATAGTACTACTCTCTAATCATAATCTGTCCACTAAAGAATACACTGTAATTTCTCAAAATAACCATGATCTACATTTTTGCATGTAATCTACTATGCATACAACTTATCATGATAACGGTTACGAAAACATAAGAAAAGAGACGTGTGATTTTATTTTCTCCTTGACAGAAAGTTGAACTATCCTAGTGATAATATACCAATATGTTTATCATCAATTTTGACTACTTATAAGGTTATGATTTTCATTACAATTGAGCTAAAAGAAATCTAAACATGGTTTGGGGTTTCTTAAAATGAAACATATTGACATGCTTGAGAAAATAGCAACTAAGACGTACAACAAGCTTATATAGAAGCAATAACCCTTACCAACTAGAAATCAAGTACAACTAACTAAGGAGGATGAACTTGATATCAACAAAACAACTAACATATAATCCTAACCAGTCCCAAACTCCAAACGGAGTTACATGCAGTAAAAACAAACATAATATGGTATTAACAAGTCAATAACAGAAGATTACATATTAATTACCAAATGGAAATGGAAGAGCACAAGAACTAACATAAATCATACAATTGAAATCAAGCAAGACAACTTTTACTTGTGGGTAGGGCTTTTGGAATGCCAACACTCCATTCCTTACCTCACGATTTCCAATAGATGAGAACACAGCACTTCAGCCACTGGAAAGAACGTTCCAGCAAGGTTCTCCCTCTGCCCAAAGGCTCCTTTCTCTTTAAAACCTAAACGAATTGGTAGACAGACACCTAATTGGCATAATTGCCAGCTAAAACGAGTAATTGTCACTAATATGATGTTGTCGATCCGCGGACAGGGCGAGGTCCACAGAGGACTCGGCACCCACTGCATTAACTGTCCAAAAAAAGCCATCTAGTAAATCGAACATAGACCAAGACGATTGACTCACCTTGGCAACCTATCGGCCGTACGAGTTTCGATCGAGCTGACCCAGCTTGTGTCCTGCGAACCAGTCAGCCCGTCGTACCCGAGCCTGTCGCAACCGATCCCGTCGCACGCTGACGCCGCACGCTGCACCGCACCGAGCTCACCGGCGAACCCCGCGAGCCGTCTAGCCGCCATGAGCCTCACTGTCGTCGCGCGTCGTCGGCCGGCAGGCCAGATCTTGGCCCTCTCCTTCTCTTCTCCCCTGTCTTCGCGTCTCCCTGCTTCTAAGTTCGAAGGAATGGCCATCCTGGCCATTCCTTTGTTTTACTTTATTTATTTATTTTTATTATTTAATTTAATTTTATTTATTTATTTATTTATTTATTTATTCTTTTCTATTTTAAAACAATTCAAATTTTAATTTTTCACCTTTCAACTTTCACCCTTTAATTTATACTTTCCAAATAACTTTTCAATAATACTCAATTAATTATTTAATTCCATTATTGAAATCGGGACATTATAAAATCACAGAGAAACAATTATTCACTCACCCGTAGGAGTCTCTAACGAAGATAGGAAATGAATCCCAAATCAATCTAGCACAGCATGCTCTGAAAAATTGAAGCATAAACAATCCCAACGACATTTAGAAAAATCAACACTCGGCAAAGTAGTAACGAAGCAAAAGAAATCAATGCAACAGAGAGCTTCAATATGCAGGGTATCCTTACCCTAATTGGAGAAAAGGTGAAACGCAACTCCTCATCGAGCTCGTCGTCGCTCGAAGCTCAGCCAAGGGAATCGCTCCTCTCCCATTGGCTTCTAGTCGGAATTACTCAGACAGAGTCACCATCGCCAGGAACCGGTTGCCTCTGCGTTCCGTCTGCTTCCCGCCGAGCGTCTCCTCTCGTCGCGAAATCGCTTCCAGCCGAAGGGAAGTAGTGTAGAATAATTGCCCTAATTATTTTCTTCTCCAATGTCTGCGTAGAGCCCTTTCTATTTCCTTCCAAAGCCTCCCTCTCCCTGTCGATCTCTCGCCTCATTCAGCTCTCTCTCTCTCTCTCTCTCTCTCTCTCTCTCTCTCTCTCGCTCTCTCTTTCTCCCATTTCTTCAACAAAACATCTCTTTCTTCCTTCCCTTATCCCTCTTCTCCATCATTTTCTCCATAGAGGCGAACCATTTCTCCCGAAGAAATTGCCCATCTCCATCGATCTCTCACACGATCTCCCTTCCATCTCGGTTAAGCCTTGCAAATCTGGCCAGCAAACATTTCTCCCCTTCTCTCTATTTTCCTTTACAAAATGGCCAGGGGCCATTTTGTTCCACCTACAAAATAGGCGTGAACTGGTTCAGCTGAACCGGTTCATGCATTTCCTTCACCTAATTTAATTCCTAATAATTTAACCTCTCACTTAAATCTTCACTTTAATCATTCATTTAAATTCTTAATTAAAATAATTCTAATTAATCCCACTTTTTTTTGTTAAAAATCAAGCCATTCATTATTTTCGAACTAAGCCGAACCAAAACCGGTTCAATCCATTATTTTCCCCTTAATTAATACTAATTATTATCCAATGAATTCCCATAAATTTTAATCTTACGAATACGTCCTTGGTAATAGCTCGATACTTATCCAATTAATCCAAATATTTCTAATTATACTTATTAAATTTCAATAAAAAGTCGGGGTGTTACATACATCCCTCCTTATATAAATTTCTTCCTTGAAATTTGCCCTATGTCATACTTTCACTAACGTCAACCCATGCATCGAATCTCTTCTTAGATACCCCATTTGATGACGTAGTTTCCCCCTTAGCGGTCCTAACTCTTCGTTGTATCTTAGACTATCTACTCCTCTCATCGCTAACTGCTCCACTACCGCTACTTGATCAACTTGACTTCATCCAAAATGCATCCTCTTGTACCGAAAAGTCGATCAACTCTCGCCCTCACTCACCACACTTCTGCTGCGCCACTCTGATTTTATCGATTCTAGATATAATTAATTTTTTAACCTTAAGTGATTTATCAATAATAAATAAACAATTAATCACAATATAAGAGAGTAAGGGTTAAAGGGTCCAAACGATGTTATTCACGCGGTTCGACAACCCCGCCCTACGTCCACGCTCTAAGCTTCCCACTTAGAGATCCTTAATCACCCAACCTCCCCGAATGGCGATGTTTAACTTTACGAGTGTTGAACAAAACTTTACAATTGACTCTTTCTAAGGGCGTCAGCCTTTTCACTTGACTATTTGCAGGGTGTCACCCTTTTTGTTTGAGTGCAAATGGAAAATAAAATATTACACTTTAGAACCTAACTCTCAAAGATGAAACCTCAAGTTGAGGATTAAGAGAGTTAAGCCTATAACTCTTTTGATAAGTGAGAATGCGAGTATAAAATTGGTAGCGTTTTGGTAGGATTCTCACTTGTTAAATTGAGCTTCAGAGTGTATTCTATTTATAGATCTTGCTTGAGCGGTTAACCATTTCCTTTTTGGTCGATTGCTTTTCGGCCGTTAAAAATATTACTGTTGAATTTTTGGACCATTGAAGGAAGAATTGAAAACTGAACTGTAGTGGTCAACTGTAGCTGTATAGGCAGTTGACCGTTGTAGTATAAACTTGAATTTCAGGCTTGAATATTCTTGTGCGGTCGACCGGAGCTACATGACAGGTCGACCACTCCCCTTGTGATTTGCTTTCCAGGCATCTCTGCCAATTTTGTGGTCGATCACTAGGTTGACTGTTTCCTTCACTGCTACGTAATTTGGTCGACCTTGTCCACTATTTAGTTAATATTTTCCTCCGGTTTTGCTTTTATTGAATTCGCTAAGTCTCAAATATCATCATGTGAGCTACATGACTTAGGCAAAT
Source organism: Begonia loranthoides (assembly GCA_022433065.1). Taxonomy (NCBI): domain Eukaryota; kingdom Viridiplantae; phylum Streptophyta; class Magnoliopsida; order Cucurbitales; family Begoniaceae; genus Begonia; species Begonia loranthoides. The sequence goes on from CM039471.1 coordinate 15,259,359, forward strand.
ATATTAGAAAACATTAATACCCATATTAAGGGTTTTTCTAATAAAGATTAATAACATATTTACATAATTTAATCACAACATAATAAACAACTTAATTACACTATTAAAACTGTCATAATCAAAACAAACAGCCTAATGTCAAATAGGCCAACAATATCCTCACATCATCACAGTTTAACAGTCACCAAAAATAGACAAATATACATACAACTAACCCACTATTGTTGTAACGACCCGGATTTTCATAAATCCTTTAAAATACGTAAAAATTTAAATTTTCTTTTTGAAAATAAATCAGAGTGCGTCTAACCGGATCGCTACCAACTCTTTCGTAAAACTCAGTATAAAATCACATTTATTAAACTTATGCGGAAGCGTGAAATCAAAACCATTAATGTAAAACGTTTGCAGAAGCATAGATACAATTCAACTAAAGAAACCAAAACATCTAAATACGATTTATTACATCTTCACTCAATTAAAACAGTTTCTCTTTTACCCTTTTTATATTTAGCCAGCCGTGAGCATCCCTCGAGTGTGCAAATCCATCATCCTTGTATGCTAATGTTTGTTCTTTATCTTTCATTACTAGTAGTCCGTGCAATCATCTACGTACAGTACCTACACCACAAGCAACTGTAAGTCTAAAAAGACTTAGTAAGGAAAAAGGGAAATACAATTATGCTTATGACTCTCTTTAGTTCATTTGAAATGGGGGCCACCCAAACCAATTCTTTCATTTACGTTTCCTTTCTTTCTTTCCTTTCTTTCTTTCTTTCTTTCATTTCTTTCTTTCTTTCATTTCTTTCTTTCCTTTCTTTACTCGTACTTCGAGCTGGAGATTGGAGGATTTCCTTTGTGATGGAATAGTGATCGAATCTAACCTTTTACTTGCCACTAGAACTCCGGTACCCTATGTGGGAGGGGCTTCGGCTAGTTGCAGACTAGACCCGCTACCCATCCGCCCTCCAACTCCCTTTTCTTTTCATTCATTTCCTTTGGTCTTTTCATTATCATTTTTTCCTCACCATGCATGTGAGCACTACCCCTTTGGAGTACTCCCTACTTGGTTTCTATTAATATGATGCATGAACATACACTATCAACCTAGCATAATGCATATAACATAACTTTAATAATTGCAGGGCACACATAAGCAATTGAAAACAAAACTGTAATGGAAGCACATATAATTGAACGTACAGGTAAAATGAAGTAACTGAATAGCAGGAATTGAAACGCAATACAATGAAGACAACCGCTACTAGAACCATGCACAACAAGAAGCATTCGTAATATTAAATTACAGAAAGTAACATACTAATTATCCTAGTTAACTTCTTAGTCCATTTACATGCTTCTTACATTTATGTTTCTAAGTCATTATTCTAATAATTTATCCTATTAAATTAACATGCTCCTACGTCGATTTCATTTCTTTATTCTACTTAACTATCTTAAGCAACACAAGAAAACAATAATGAAAGCATTTGTAAGACATTCATGTACTTAGTCATTGAACCCTTAAATCATTCTCGTTTACTTCATTTTCTTTTCATCATCTTTATCATTATGCTACTTAAAAAGTAAAGTATCGATTATGTATTTAAAGTACACATTGAATGAAAGTGAAAGCGCATATGAAGAAAGGTAAATAATACTTGCATTGAAAGTAAAGCAGCATTGAATCGAACCAGTGAATGCATACAAGTACGTCAAACATGCAAGGAATTCATTAAATCTATAACCTGCTTAGTAATTAAACATACTCACTAATTAATCCTAGATAATTAACATACTTGCGAATTATAATTAACATGCTCGCTAGTATTCACGTTCAGTTAATTAGCCTAGTTAATTAACATGCTAACATTATTAATTATCATTAAGTTATTAGTCTGCTTGCATGCTTAGATTACAGGATTAGTTAAATTGCCCTAAACATACTTGCTAGTTAGTTTATCAATAATTAATCATGCTCATTAATTGGCTAATTAATTACCCTAATTGATTTCATACTCAAGGGTAGGTTATTTCTTGCATTTAGTTAATTAACACGTTCAGCTAGTTAGTTAATTAACATGATTTAGTTACTTAACAGTTTAATATTAACCTAATTAATTACAACATGCTTAACTACTACTCTTTACATGTTCAATAATTGTTTAAAAATAACTACATGCTTAGATTTAGTAAATTTGTTGACATGCTCAATTACTTAACAATTAACTAACTTAATTAGAAATTAAACATGCTAGTTATATACTAAGTTAAACATACTCAACTGTGAGTCACTCTAGTTAGTTTAACATGCTCGAATCATTATTTTGATTTATGATTTAACTCTAGTTCATTTACATACTAACTGCTAATTATATAGAGGATTAACTAATTACCTTAATAAATTATCATGCTCATACAACTTACTTAACATTTAATCGGGCAAGAATAACAGAGAAACATAATGCGTAAGGAAAGGAAAACAATACTACACAGCAAGTAAACATCCAAGATTAGCATAGAACTCTTAACTCTTTTATCGTTCATTTGCTCATTCTTCATCTATTAAACATTTTCCACAACCTTATCTAACCATGAAGGAACTATAACGAGATATCCACACAACACTAATAAATAACAGAGTTGGCCCTAACGAAACATCACATAGCAATGAAAACAAAGAAACAAAGTATCATTCAAAGGAATAATATCACAGAGCATAAATCTACACTATCGTTAACTAAGGGAGCATTTCACAACAATTAACCTACTAAATCAACTAGTGGTAACAATCAACTAACATTAAACATAAGCATTAAACTAACATTAACACTAAACTCACTCACCCATACTTGTGGTGTAGGGCCTCAATGGCCAAAACAATCCTTAATCCTTACCTCAATTGTTTACTGCGTAATCACACTTCATCGTTATCCTTCTTGTCCTTTTTGATACCTTCACAATTTAGAACATTTAATCATTAATACCAATTCTTTCATAACGATTTATACGGCTCAATAACACGTTGGAGCTTTAACGCTCACAACTTACAATATCAACCCAATCTATACTCATATTCTTTATACATTCACTTAATATGACCTGACCTCATAAAACCAAATCCAACAAAAATCAATGAACTGTAAATCTATTAGATTTTTCCATTTACGTAATACCTTCCATTCGAAAAGCCTATAAACCAAGCAGTGATTCAATCTTCCTTGATGTCCAATAATGCAGTAAACAATAAAAGGGCAGAACATAACTCAACCACAAGGCAGAAATCTCCAACAAAAAATCCTTAACAGTGAACCATTTCCAGCATACCAGACCAAAATCCAACTACAGGGCATAATTCATACATTCGTCCTTCAAAAATCTATCCAAAATACTAAACTCAATGTAACAGCAGACCACTAACTGTTAGAAGGGGAATTTCGTTACCTGAGGAACAAAGAACAGCCAACCCGACCAATTCCAGCTTATACTTGGACTCCCTCTCGGCCTAACACTCTTCCTCTTAGCTTCCCTCTGTGTTTGCTTCAATTGTTGCCGGAGATCACACCTGCGAAGGTCCCGAACGAAGCCATCTGCCAGAATCGAAACCCCTAGCGAACCGAAGCTCCCTTGCCATCGTCAATCTGCCGGATTCCGTCTCCCAAATCGTCGCTCGCCGCTGCTCGCCAGACCGGAAACAAATCTGAGCCGAACTCGCAGACCTCGTCGCCGACCGTTTGCCTGCATCAATCGTCGCCGTATGACCGGGACGAACCCGAGCTGCTCCGTTCGCTGTTCCGTCGTCACCGATCGACGCCGCGATCTTCCTCCCGATCGCTTCACCAGCAGCTCGTCGCTGGTCTGCCGTCGCACCGTCGCTGCTCGATCGTCGTCAATCGGCCATCGCTCGCTGTCAATCTTTCGGTTTCCCCCTCTCTCGCACGGTTTCCCCCTCTCTCGCACGATCTCCCTGCAGAATGGCCTCTCGGCCATTCTTCTATTTTTTTTTTTTATTATTTTTTTTTTATAATTTAATTAATCCATAACAATTAAATTAATTCTAATAAAACAAATTTAATTTCATTAATTTTTTATTGATTTAATTATAGTACATCCTTTTCAATTTTAAATGAAATTCTTATAAATATTTTCTTCGTAATATCCCGATAATTAGATAACTATCTAGTTATCAAATTATCGGGATGTTACAATTGTGGTCACTCCACCTAATACCTTGTGTCGTAGGACTCGAAGGCCATGCACAGTGTAGTGACCCGATTTTATTTTTCTTTTCTTAAAATCCAATTATCACTTGAAAACTCTTTCTTCTTAACTCTTCAAAATCTTCTAAAATCACATATTTTAAATCTTTAAAAACATGTTCTCTTACTTTGAAAACCATTTACGTAGCAGAAGACTTTTCTTTTTGAAAATAAAATAAATCACAAACATTCAATCTAAAATGAACCACTTTCCATGAAATTTCATTCTTACATAATACATGATAAATTCTTTTTCTCTCCCCATATATTTTTTATAACAACAACAAGTGTTCATTGTCATGGAGATACTTCCTCAACTGTGTCTTTCACCTATATCTTCTCTATCCATGAATCTTTGTCTAGTCCATTACCTACACTACAAAACTCATCTAGAAGGCTAATGCTTAATAAGTAATGAATATTGAAACATGAAATGCAATCATTAAAAACATGTTGTTTCAATATTTTTCTTTTCTATTTTTGTTTCTATTTTTGTTTTCTATTTTTGTTTCTATTTTTCTTCTTTCTCTTTCTGGTAATGAGTAGAATTGGCAATGTGATACACACAATTAGTTTCTAACCTTTGGGGAGACAGTCTCAAATCTTTGGGAGCTAGACTCCTTTGGGAGTCCTCCATTAGCTGCCATGCATTTCAATGCATGATGACTCAGCAAACCTTTGGGTCAGTTTTCCTGACATCAATTAGAACAAACTAATAGGTTTATGTAGCCACTGGTCCGACCTTTTGGACAGCCTGTTCCCTAGACCCATTTACATTTCCTCTTTCATCTTTTATCTTTCTTACATGAAAAACATTTGCATGAGAAAATATTTTCATTTATCTTTCTGAAAACAAGATGAATGAAATAATACAACCTACATGCAATCTAACACGTCAACATCATTTAATAGAGCATATTATCCATCAACATCATCAATGATGCGAACCTAGATCACATCAATCAAATAGATCCTCAAATCAACTATACACTATTTAACAGATCTTCAAATCCTCAAAGCAACTATAATTTTATCTATAGATCATCAAAATCAACTATAACATCAACTACAAATCATGAAATTCTCAAGACATCAATATCATCAAATGACAAAACATCATCTAACATAATATAGCATATCATCATATCCTCAAAGCATTAATAACATCATTGAACATATCATCAAATCCTCAAAACAACTATAACATAAACTAACAGTTCATCAAATCCTCAAAACATCTATATTAACATTAGAACATCATCTAAGAACAACTTAGCCTTAGCATTTTGTGGTGTAGTCTCAGAAGGGGCCAAACACATGTAGCCATTCCTTTGTTCCTTAGCACCCATGAAACACAACTTATCTTCCTTGTTTGTAAACCCTCTTTAACTGAAACATGGTGTTCTCCTTATGAGTTATCCTTTTTACATGAATAACTCCATCAAAGTTTTCCTCTTTATCTTCTTGGTTTGTGATCTCCTCAGCCATTGTAATGAGACTCCTCTCCTCGTGTATTTTATTTTCCATAAACTGGGCATCCCACAGCCCGCCATGCTTAACATATAGAACATTAGAAAAACTTTTGAAGTATCTCATTCAATGAAGAGTCACCATTTGATGTCATTTGAAGTCAAGGGTCTTTGTTTCTCCATACTCATCACTTCCAGATTCACCCTTAACCATTTTGTAAATCATCCCTCATCAATCGAGAGGTCACCACCTTTGATTTATCATTGATAGTTTTTCATTCCTTAACTGCCTAATAATTTTGACCAACCTTTCCTCTACGACCCATTTTATCCTTTATCATAATAATATTCCCATGACTAAAATGCTTCCAAAAGTCCTTCGTTACTCTCTGAATGATGTAGCTTCATCATTTGCAAATTTCCTTCATTGTCCAAAAGCTGCTTCAAAACGATAATTTTCTGTTGCAGAAGCCTAAGCTATTGCAGTGACTACCTTCGTATCTGTAGCGAATTATCGCTCTCTTTAGAGTAAGTCCGCCATTCAACTTTTGCCAGGTCTTTCTGCATATGCATTCCTTTTTGTGGACGCATGTATTCTCCAAATGACATAGTTTCCTTTTCTCTTTTATTCTATTGTGAACGCATGTGTTCTCCCAAATAAGCTCCTCAATATAAAATGGCGATAATTCCTCCTTTTTTTACTCTAACGTGGACACATTTGCTACCATAGACATGTTCCTTAACATAAAGGACAACGTTTCTTCCTCTTCAATATGCTATCGCGAACAAGTTTGTTTTTGTGGATACTCTTCTTAATGCAAAACAATGCCGTTTACCTTTATATCACTTAACATCTTTTCGTGGCAGAATCTTTTCCTTTCTGTGGAAGCATCTTTCCTTAATTTAATGATCCATGTTTCATCCTCTTGTTAAATCCATGATCCTTCTCTCTCCCTCATCCTCTCAACGTCTTTCCTTTCCATAAAAGCCTTTTTTCTCAATCCAATGGCCATCAAATCTTCCTCCTATTTAATCCAGTGATCGTCATATCATTTGTTCTTCCTTAAACATTTTCCTCCCATTAGAAAAATGTCGTTTGTCTTATTCACTTTTCACTAGCGACATAATATTTTTTTTTCACAAATACCCTTATTTTCGCAGTAGTGTTTCCTTCCACGGAAGCCTAAACTCCTGCGACTACATTGGACACTCACCTCCTTCCTTAAAATGATGACGTTTTTCTTCTTTTTATCCATTTTGTTGTGGGCGCGCTCTCCCCCTTGGGTACGTTCTCTTCCGCTATTCCACTATTCACAGCGTCTTTACTCCAGTGCTATGTCATTTTACCTTACAATGGTGTAGCATCTTATATTTCCATAATTATTTCTTCATTGCGGCCATGCATAATCCCGCTTTTAAATCCTTTATCCACAAACATACACCCTTCCATAACCTATTCGCCAACACTTCTGTGCATAATTTTCTCTCCGCGGATAACTCCAATATTTTTTTTTACTCGTTGGCAGTCCACTTTAATATTTTCTAATAATTATTTATCCAACTTGATCCCTACCATTCCAAGTTTTTTCTTGACTCTTAAATAATTAAAATTTCAAAATGAGAAAAATCCTGAGACGTTACACACACACTACACTACTCCCCTCGAGCTCTTTAATGGAAGAAAAATGCTTCTTATAGCTTGACCTCGTCTTTTGAATGCTTTGTCTCCTTGCAAGAGTTTTAGACAAGATTATTGTCACCGACAACAATGAAACCATTCGGGTCTCTCATAAATGCTCCTTTTTATACTAGATGGGCGCTCCTTGGTCTTAAAACAATGGTGTCCTTTGTTTTCGCGGAGGCGTTGCCTACAGTGGATGCTTATGCTTCCAGGGTGCTCACTATTCTTTGCAGATTTTTGATTCAAATGACAGCATTTTCCTTGGTTTTGAGGACATGTTCCTTTTCGCGGACGCCTATGCTTCTGTGATACGCACTATTTCTACGAGTCCTTAATCTAAACGACAACTTTTTCATTGATTTGTGGACGCATTCCATTATGCGGACGCCTACGCTCCATTGACACTCGTTGTTCTCTGTAGATCCTTGACTCAAACGATGACATTTCCTTTGTTTCGTGGCTGCGTTCCTTTATGCAAAATACTATGCTTTTGTAACTCTCACTTTTCTTCACGGATCATTCCTCTAAAATGATGACATTCTGTGCTTCACTATTTCTTGAGGAAGTGTTTGCTTCCATGGATCCGTGCACCTTGCATATTTTAATATGAATGATAGCATTTCACACATTCCATTATTTGCCATGGATGCGTTATCTTCCACAGATGCTCACTTTTTGCGTATTTTTAACCCAAATGATGATGTTTGTGTTCACTTACTTTTACGCGATGGAATCTTTTCTTTCTACAGAAGCATCTTCCCTTTCCGCTCTTCTCATCCAGTGATTGATTTTTCATCTGCACTTTCTATCCAATTGTCATTATTTTATTCGCTCTTTTCCTCCCTTCAGTGGACACATTCTTTTCTGCAGTTTTCATTCGATGGTCAGTGTTTCGTCTACCCTTCCCATCCGACAACCATTGTTTCTTCTGCTCCTTTTATCCTTTCCATGGGCATGTTCCCTCCCATGGATCCCTCCTTTTTAATGGATACCTCACCCACGACATCGTTTTTTCATTTTCTTATTTTTTCGTAGAATTCATTTTTTTCCTCACTTAAGTCCCATCTCCCCTATGGTACACCCTTCCACTATTCCAATTTGATTCTTAATGTTTATGCATATTCACTAAACAAAATACCTTGAACCATCATCTCTATTTCAATAGACCATCAAATATCTAAAATCATTATCTCAATTCTACATGTTATAAAACCCTAAATTATTATCTTAAATCAACATGCCATTAAATTTCATAAGCCATCAAAAAGGCGACCAACATAATTCATTGTATTACATAAACATATTTAAATATTTATAAATCTATTTTAAAGAAACTTTGATCACTACAATTGTGAAGAGACTTTGAGGGTGAGCTATTTCTTTCTCTTAGTTTTCAAGTTTAAGGCTTGGGTTCTATGTTGGTTTTATATTCGAGCTTGGAAACTCAAATCTATAGATTTAACTCTACAATATTGGGAAAATTTAGAGTTACAATGCCAGACTCAACATAAAAGTGTCTCATTAACTATAACTATGCTTCTTTTGTATTAAAATGAATAATGGTATTGTATGTGAATTCTTTATGAAAATATTATAGTAAGGGAACAAAGGAAAATTATGAATGGAAGAGATGAAGTCATTAATCGATTTTTGGAATTGATGGAATGCCAAATTCAGTATTTGGAGAAAGTCATGGAGAGTGGTAAACAAAGTAGTCTGTGACCAATGATACAAATGGATTTAATTGTGAAAGATTTCGTCGATTAAAATTGCCAAGTTTTGAAGGAAACCCTTCTGATCTGATCAGCACCAAAGAATGGATCCAAATTTTACAAAACATATTTGAGTATGCCCCGATAGAAGAAGGGGAGAAGGTTTCTTGTGTAGTTTATATGTTGATAAAAGAAGCAAGATTTAGGTAGGTCTCAATAAAGATAACATGTGATGCTAAAGCAATGACTTGGGAGGAATTTAAAGAAATTTTCTATGATAAGTATTTTGATCATACTACAAAGACAAGAAAACTAGTGGAGTTTGTTCAATTACATCAAATCAGATCAGTGACTAAGTGCGTATGCAAGTTTGAATCATTTTCTTGTTTTGCTTCTCATTTAGTAAGCATGAATGAGCATAAAGTATACCTATAAAATCTGTAAAAAATTTTGGGTTTTACATTTTTATGAGTAAATTTTTTTATTTGAGCAAATCATTTTTTTTGTGTTGACCAAATCATTGTCACGTCTCTTGGGTCTTCGGCCATGTGTGAAGGGTTCTAGTCAATTGTCAACTGGTGTGTTTTGTGTTCCCTTTGCTGCCTAAAGTTGTGAGATTGTATTCAGTAAATTCTTATTTCTTGTAAATCAAATTCCTTGTTTTGTCGGGTTTTGTTAGATTAGGATTTATGAATTTTATTTAATATCTATAATATAATAATTTGTATTGTATTTATTAAATAAAATAAAATAAATGGAAATTAACAAATCAACCACTGAACTATGAGATTAATGACAAGTCAACCACTAAATAATTTTTCACTAATAAATAAAATATTCAACTATGAGAAATGAACGAAGCAAACATGATTGTCACGTTTTTAGTTAAATAATATTTTTTCTACTGAGAAACAATGTCTTTCCGCAACAGAACATTGTTTTACTGCTGCAAATAGTAGGTGCTTGAAATAGGACTCATGAAAAATTACTTTCCTTAGAGGAAAGACGAATTTCCGCAGTGAAAAGGCAACTTTTCATAGCAGAAAGACAACTTTTGGCAGAGGAAAGATGACGTCTTTCCAATCAAACTGCAAATTCTTCTACGTAATTTGATATCTTTGGGGAAGAGTAATCTCGAGGAAAAAAAAGGCTTCACTTGATCATTGAGAATTGTTCATTTGCTTCGATTTATCAAACATAAGTTCATCCCTCAAATTATTGTTTCAAATTTATATTATATGGCAATAGAATGCTGGAATTGTTGAGAGAAAAAAACTTGTCTTCGTTGGTGATTCTCTAAACAGAAATATGTAGAAATCTTTGGTTTGTGTTCTAAAGAACTCAACCATAGGAGAAGACAACGTTTCGCATCGCATGGGAGAAAATATTTTCGAGGGGAAGCTTCTAACTCTTTTATTTTCAAAGTAAGGTCGCTGTTAACGGTGATGTTTGCGTAGTTTATTTTCCATATTTGTGTGTTTTATTTGTTAGTGAACATTGTTTAGTGTTGCCTTGTCATTGATCCCAAAGTTCAGTGGTTTTTTTTTTTATTAATTCCCCTCAAATAAAATTTAATTTCTTTTAATTTTCCTTTTCACAAAAGGAAAATTTCTTTTCCTTTGGTCAAATGGTGAGAGAGGGAAAGAAAGAGGAGGAAGAAGAGGGGGAGAACCGGTGAGTGATCATCGTCGTTTCTCTACCTGATTCATATTCGTGGCATCCCAATCTCCGACCTTTGTGAAGGAGTTTAGCGGGAAAGTCCATTTTTAACCTCGTTTTTCCATTCAAGTTTTTTTATGTCAGTTTCATATTCGAGCTGGGAAACTCGAATCCTTTGTTGTTTTTTGTGTCATTATGTTAGATTTAGAGTTTGTGCAAGAGTATTCACCGTAGGGAGGCAAAAATTGGTGAAAATGGCGCATTTTCGTGGTAGAAATAGCGTTGGTGGGTTGTCCCAGTCCTTTGATTGTGTCTGATCGACCGCAGATGAGGCAATGTGTTCTGGCTTGGCTCGGATTGATTTGCAGACAATCGTAGCCAAGCTAGGTCACCTGTAGCGGTTGACCGCAGCGACGGCTAGTGTGGTCACTTGTAGCAGTCAATTGCACCAGCAGGTCGACCGCATTTTGGCCACTAACCATTTCCAATCAACCACAACAGTGAATCGATCAATCTTGAAATGGACAGTTTGGACACTGAACGTCCTTGGTCGACCGCTGGTGGTCCCAGGTCAACTACACAATTTTATTTTTCTCATTTTTGAGTCGTTTACGTGTGGGTTGGGTTCCTAGATCCTACATAGGACCTTTCCACTATTTTCCTTGTCATTGTTGATAAAAATTTGTGAACTTTAGCATGATTTTAGGTTCAGTTGAGTTTATGGATTTTGAGCGGACTCACGATGAAGTCGTACTCGATTTACTCTAGTTGAGTCTCTTGATTGTTGAGTCATTTGAGTCGGGAGTGTTGTATCTCATTCGAGGTCTTTTGCTATTAAATTTTAGATGGCTATTGGTGTGTCTTATCGACCATTGTGAGGTCCTTGTTGACCATTATCGTGTCTTGTCAACACTAGGTAGTCTTGGTTGACCGTCATTAACTTTTGTTAATGGTTGGGTGGTCCTAGTTGACCCTAGTCGTGTCCTATTGACACTGGATGATCCTAATTGACCTAGTCATGTTCAATTGGCTCCAGTTGTGTCTCCTCGACTGCTGAGTCGTTAGGTTGGGCATGTCATATTTCATCGATCATAACCATGTCTTGTTGACCAATGGGTATTTCTAGTTAATTGTTGTTGTGCCTGGTCGACCACTAGTACGTTTTGGTCGACCTCACTATTTGTTTCATGAAGTTTGGGTTAGTGAACTTCACTTGACTTTGTCAGCCACGTCTGGTTTTGGTTTGCTTTTGTATTCCAATCTTGGACTCTTATTGTATTCCTAGTTTTCATTTGGGGTTTTGATGTCGGGTTGGTTTTAGGTTCTAACGGCTCCCTCGATTTCGATTCTTGCTTTCGACGACATGTGTGGCTGGTCGACTGAGCGTTTCTGTTGTTATCGATGTAGAGATTTTTATACTTTATATATTGCATTGCATAATAGTTTTCAAACTATTATTTTGTGGGTTGCCACCTATATAAATACAACGGAGACTGTTCGACAGCACGTTTGTTTTTATGTATATATATATATGTATATTTTTTCACCTTTATTTTATCGTACATGGTATTTAATTTCATTGTGCTATCTGTGTGTCTAAGAGGATGAATCCTCTTAATGCTTTGGATGTTCTTGGTATCAAAGCAATATGAGGCAATCTCGTGCATCTTCTATTGCGTGAAGATTGCTTGTGTACACATGCGAAATGGGAAATAGGGCATTAGTGACATGTCCTTGGGTTTCGAATCCCTAAAGCTGAAATGGATAATAGGGTGGTGATAACGTGCTCTTGTGGTTTCAAATCCCTAAACTTGGTCAGGGTGTTTAGGCACATGAATTGGAAGATTGTTGGTTGCTGAGTTTTGCTCACCTAATATCTTTCCATTTGATGGGTGGCGTGTCAGCTAGGAGTTAGGCTCACCAACAACCCTTGTTAATTTGGATCTGACAGGTAGCTAGTTGACAGGTAGCCATTATTGATTATACGTATGGTGTGACGCCCCGCGTCAAATTTCATTCCTTAAATATCTCTTTTAATTTAATTATGAGAAAATAAAATTTTCAAATATTAAAATAAATCATAAAGTTTGAAAATGACAATAAAAATCAGAGTAAGCAAGAAAACATTTGTAAAGGAAACTTAAATAAGTATAAATTCATGCAAATGACATCAAAATCATGTTTGGACAATTTTGCCCTTATGAAAATTCCCACAATTTAAAAAAAATAACATTTGCTTTCTTCTTTTGCCATTCTACTCAGGTCGTGATTCATCCGGATACACTTAAGACTCCATGGGAAATGTATCCTTTTCGACACCAGGTGTTATCATTCATTACCTAGACCACAAGTAATGCGTAAGTCTAAAAGACTTAGTAAGAAAAGGAAAAAATGCATATGACATGCCTCTTTTTAGTTTATTTGGATTGGGTCTGCCCCAAACCAAACTTTCATTACGTTTATTCATTCATTCATAACTCGTATATCGAGCTGGAAGTTTAAGGAACTCATATGGGATGGAATAGTCTGATCGGCTTCTAGCCCTACGTGGGCTAGATCCGAACTACCCATCTGCCCTTAAACCTCCCATTACATCATTCGTTCATAGCATCATTTGTTATGTTTTACTCACTTATGCATGTGAGTACCATACTAAAATGGCACTCCCTACTTGTTTCTATTATCGTGATGCATGTACATGTTAATACAATTTAATAAAATAGAGATGATCTGACAGCGAATATATGATTAATGACAGAAAATAAAGCATAGCGAACAACACCTAATAATAACGATTATAGTTAGAACACCTAAGGAAGACAACAATAACGAACATTTAACACTTAATTGATTCCCCATTCGCAAATTAATAACAACTTTTGAAATTAGTGGCAACAAGTTATTAATATCTACTAGACATGCTACTATCTAATGATTTCACGGAAATATGTATTTATCAACAATTTAAAATGTATTTGTTAATCAATTACTTAGACAAGTATGTTTGATAATTGAAGAACAAACAGTACTCAAAGAGTCTAATGATCAGATACAATTAGGAATATGTTAATAAACTGAAAGTAATTATTAACCACACAAATCAATTTAGCATGCTAGTTGAGTTTACAAATACAGATAGTTACTACCGAATAAGACATTTTCGAATTCAATTACAGCTAATAACTTGTTAGAAAATTTATATAATCGTCAGATTTATGCAGAACCAGGAACACTAACAGCATGCTTACAACAAGTTTTCTATGAAATAAACAATAATGCACAACCAGGAACACCAACAGCATGCTTACAGCAAGTTTTCTACGAAATAAACAGTAAAGCATCTAATTCTAACTGTTTCAGGGTGTGTTTGTTTAGTTTGACTACACAATGTATAGGATGAATCATTTATAGGATATACTAAACGAATGGTAATTGAAAAATATGATTACTAATATGCGATTATAAGAGACGTGCTAAACAATTGACTCTAATCAAACTAATAATATTTACACCCCCTAACCAGAGTCAAGAATAAGTAACAATTAAATCTACAAATCAAGGATAAGTAGCAATACTCAGAAATCATTAATCCTTTGTTCATGAATGTCATTTTCAATAACAGTTGGGGTTCATCAGTGCTTACATTCCAAAAGAAATCTTTGTTTCGTTCCTCCTTTGACTCCAGACCGGACCCAATCATTGAACCGATTTTGTCACTGAACCAGTTCTCACCCTCAAATTCCATAATTCAAACCATTAAATCATATTATTAATTCCAATTAGTACACTTTATCCAATTAAAATTCTCCCCCCTTAATAATTTAATTAAATCTTGTATTTAATTAAATTATTCTCAATCCAAATTTCAAATTCTCGATTTATTTCAATGTCGGGGTATTACATCTTTCTCTCTCTCCAAAAAAAAATTTCGTCCCATAATATCTTCCACAATCGTACTTCATAATAACTCGTATAGGCACGAAATGAAATACTTTTATTATTCCAAATTGACTACATCGCAAAACTAGAAAAACGATAACGGGGTGTTACATATGGTGTCCTTGCCTAGTCTCTGGATTGCGGGCACATTTTTCTTCCAACTCGTGAGGTGTTGCTATTGACAGATGATCACCTTTCTGTGCTATGTGCCGAATGGGTCTTTGTGTGACCATCCCTTTTCACTGATGACATTTTTGGATGATAAATGATGCAGACCTATTTTTATAATATAGTTGTCTATGTATACAATGTGTTTTACAAAAAGTCTCATCGATGGCTCGTGAGCCCTATTTTTGGATAAAATGATAAAGAGATTTTTAATTGTGGTTTTAAAGTCCATGTACGATAATAAGATGCATTAAACCATGATTTTCCGAAAGAAAAGTAAAACCAGCTTTCTTATGCGTTACATTTAGTATAGATTCTCTTACTGAGTTGGTCACTCATCCCTCAACCTATATTAATTTTTTCTCAGGATTACATCATGATAGTCAGTGTCTCATTGTTGTCCTCTATGAGGATTGTTCTTTCCTGTTTATTTTTGTTAAATTTGTCATGGTATTGAGTGATTTCTAATCCCCCACAGTGTTTTTCTCTTTGTTATTTTTATGTTATCTTTAACTCTTGTGATCACTGTGTGAACCCTGGCCCATTTGTTTTAACCTTTGGGCTTAATTTTATATTAAGACTTCCTAGGATTGGGTCACCTGACTCAACGTTTCTGCTAGGCCCACCTCCGAGTCGTGACAATACTAATTCATGCAAGGCCTCAAAGTAGAAATTTATAGAGATGTAAAAATATAGGGTACGCATAGAGTATTGTATTCTGAAGTTGTAGCAAAAGCCCTTGAGGTGGAGGAGGCGGAATTTTAAGTTGCTAAACAATTAGAAACAAAAAAGAAATTCTTTAAGGAAATAAAACTACAACAGAGATGGGGAGTAACAAAATTCAAGTGATTTTAAAAGACCATTCAATGATATAGAACAACAAGGGAATGAGAAACATAAGCAAGAAGGACCCCCATTACTATAAGCAAATATCAAAGGATCATAGATTAATCAATGTCCAAGGTGTAAGAAAAATCATCTTGGTGAATGTATGGTCAGATCTAGGTGATGTTTTAGATGTAATGAAATTGGGCAAGGATTGTCTAATCTGCCTAAGGAATAGAAGAAGATTGCACCCATAGTCTTTACTCTTATAGCTACTGAAACTGAGGATTAATTGGCTATGATATCCATATATAATATGTATTAGTGCTGTAACTGCATCTATCTGGATAAGTTTAGGAGTAATAAATGCATTTTTGTCCTCTATATTTGGTACTTATTGAGTTGTTCACCTAAGGTTCAAAATGTAAGGGTTAGTGGTTGTAAGTATTGTTTGAGATTATAATATTGAGATCGTAGGAAAGAAAGAAGAAGGTGTTGTTTGTTAGATTAATGTGGAAGAAAATATTTGAAATTAATTGGTAAGCAAATTTTGAGGACAAAATTTATTTAATGGGGGGAGGAATATAACACCCGAAAAGTTTATGTGTACGAGTTTATGTGTAATTTGAGATTTTGGAATCACAAAGGATAAATGTCTGCAGATATTTGATTTCATTCGTGTGATGATGTGTCCACAGAAGTGTTGATGTCTATAGATACTTGGTTTCAGAAGGACATATGGTCGCAGAAGTGTGGGTGTTCACGGAAGTGTTGGTATCTGCAAAAATGTGGGTGTCCGCAGTAGTGTAGGTAATGGACCATCAAACATTCAAGAGTATCATGGAGTTCTTTGAAATCAAGCATAGGTGGAAGTTCAAGAACAATTGGAGAATAATTTATGCGCTTCACAAAATTGCCTACTTTCTGACATTCAACGAGTGTTTGTTGGTTTTGGCATTCAAAACAATGTCATATCAAAACATATGCTTCATGAAGATTGTGGTTGACTTCCTAAACTTTCTAGAATAGACTATATTGTTAAATTTGGAGTTTTTGTGTTATGTCAAAGTCCCACAAAACAAAGAGCAAATATTGTGTAAAAGCCCAAGTGACCAAGCTTGGAGATCAAGGAAAGTCAATACATGAAAACCATCATAGTGTACGAATTCAAGAAGGAATAGTTGCCAAAAGACATCAAGACTTGGAGAAGAAAAAAGGAAGAATTAATTAAATAATCTATAAGTTAATTTACCTAGTAACTATTAAGTAAAGTATCAGCCTAGCTTATACTATAGCCGGTTTAGTGTTATTGTTGCTTGTTTAGTTATTTACTATTCTTTATTTTGTATTTGGTTATTTATAACCACCATATATAATTGTTTTAGATAGTGAAAATGAATATAGAAAAGCTTTTGCTTATTTCGAAATTTGAGTGATTCCTATTTCAAACCTTTGGTGAGTTACATCCAAAGTTTCCCTTGTGTGTGTTACATCACAAGATTAAGGTTACTTGTAAGTTCTATAGCCCTTCTTATTGACATCCGCATTCTTTCTTTTTGAAGGAAGAGTGTGTGAAGTGGTGTCCAACTTTCCAAAGGAGTTTCATTGGCGAAAACATCCATACGGGAGTGACAAGTGTGCCAACTTGCTATTTCCAAACCAATCAACTTCTTCAACACATATTTCCAAATCCGTGAAGTTTCTTAATATTCGGAGGATTATTTTTCATTCATCAAGGAAGCTGTGTTCAAAATTTCAGATCAAAAGCTTCTAAATTCAGGGAGTTTTTGCTATTCAAAGACGGATTTTCCATAAAGAGCCAAAGAGGTTTGCACCAAAGTTTAGGAAAATTGTGAAGGATCGGTCGATCACCTTCGCTTAAGCCAACCGACTACTCAAGAAAATGTTTGAATCTGTAATATTTTTTCACATTGATAATCAACCACCCAAGCGACCGCAAATCTTCGGCTGATCAAAAACTACTTATTCCTAGTCGATCTCCGCCTATGTTGTCCAACACTTGATCAACCGCCTCTCCTGTATATTGTGTAACGACCCGAATTTCTTAATATTTTCCAATTCACCTTCTTAATCATTTCCAATTACGCCTTATCCATTTATCATACGGTTCTTTTTCATTTGTAAAAATTTCTTTTAAATAAATCATAGTGCAAAAAAAATCCGATCGTTACTAAAACATTCTTTTAAATCTTTCTTTCTTCGGAAAAACCAAAAGGGATCTATTTGCAGAAACGTAAATCATTAGAAGTTAAATATGGAAAACGGTTAGCATTTAAATTTCATGAAAAATAGTAGATATAAGAAATTAAAAACCATAAACCAAAGTCTTTTAAAATTCTACCAAGTCCATAATATAGTTTTACATCACATTTTAAACCTTGCATTCGAAATCATCATTTAGTTCTTACTTAACCTTTTTCCATTCTTATTTTCTCGTTTTCTTGCCGTACTACTACTCCGTAGGCGCATCCATCGAACCCATCGCAGACTCCACGAGAAATGTCTCCTCCTTCACTTCCAGCATAGTCAAATCGTTACCTACACCACAAGTAAGGACGTGAGCTTACGCTCAGTAAGGAACGGAAAAAAAATCATTATGCATCTCTCTTTAGTTTGGCTTGGAATGGGGGCCACCCAAACCAATTCTTTCATTACGTTCCTTCTTTCTCCACTCGTATCCCGATGTGGAGTGTGAAGATTGGAGGGTTCTTAGGGGATAAAATCCGCCCTCCAACTTCTTTGCGGTTCCTTTTCTAGCATTTCTTGCCTTTGAGGTTCCTCCACTTCCGGCGTGTCCCGCCTTCAGAGTTTCCACCCTTCCAACGTATCCCGATGGAGGGTTTCTTCGGTGATGATGTGTCCCGACCATCCCGAACATGCTTATCATCGTTCATCCCCTTTTTGGCGTGTCCCGCCTCCAAGGGTCTTTCTCTATTGGCGTGTCTCGCCGCTAGAGTCTCTCTATTGGCGTGTCCTGCCTCTAGAGGTTCTACCTTCCGACGTATCCCGAACGGAAGTCTTCGGTGATGACGTGTCCCGTACATCCTGGTATCGTTTTATTCGTTTCTTTTCCTCACTCATGCATGTAGCACCATGCCTTTGGGTGCTCCTTATTATCTTTCTATTAACATGACTTATTCTAACATATCACATATAAAGAACATCCAATATAAAGAACAATATTGCAGAAAACAAATCATCTCACAACATACTATTTTTACAGCCACAACAACAAGGAACATCTACAAGGAAAAATCATGCTTTTACCATATAATCTACTGACCATATGAATCTACTAACAATATCCATTCGATGTGAGAATTAAGCAAATCTACTAGCAATATCCATTTCATGCAAAAATTAAGCATGCTTTTGACAACATTGAAATTAAAACAACTCTATGAGTGTACGAATAAGATCTAGCATAAAAGTTATCCTAGCAGCAAAACATTCAAAACAAATCAGAAGATCACACTTTACATGTCTATGTCTTTAACCGTTAATTGTTTAGCATGCTTCCCAGAATTTACCAATTTAACACAAGTTAAAATACTTTACTCATCTTCACTAGTGAAACTTAATAACTCGAACTTATGTTTAAACACATTTGCAACAAGATCTAACATAACAGCAACTACTATACAAAATCAGAATTTACAATTCAGAACATTAGCTTTACCATTTCTCCCATTCAATCATTCATACCCTATCCTTTCATCCTTTCATCTTTTCCTTTACCATTCATCATTTCTTTACCATTCCTCATTCATACTTCATCATTTTTGTTTACTTCATCAATTTCGTTCATGTCATGATAATATTTGAGAAAAGAGATTTATAAGTTGAAAGCAAAAAACCAAAACCAGTGAAGTATAAACAAAACAGAAACTTTCATATAGAAACAACTAGGATGACTCTTCTTAGTACTTTAACATCGTCATTTCATCATTCTTTTTCTTAGAAGATGCTTGAACATTTTTATCATATTCAGTACATGTGAGGGTTTGAATAGTTGAGGTCAGAAAGTTATCTTGAAAACAGAAATTTAAACCATTGACAGCAAACATCTCCTAACTTGTGATTAGTCATTAATATCACACATACCTCATTTCATACATAGACTATCATATTTCTTTCATTGTCTAGTCTTCATTTCGTGACTTGATCCATCATATACTATATTTATTCTTCTTGAAACCAGTAAATCAACAAAACCAAAAAAAATCAGATTCAACAAACACCAATACAACATGTCATGGAAACACTTTCATTTCTTTAGGTTTATGACTTGTCTTAGCCCTACAACATCCTTTCATTTATCTTTCATTTCGTGCCATAATCCTTTCCATCCATCTTACCTCATATCTCATCTTATTTCATAATCCAAACCAGAAAAATCATGTTAAAACCAGAAGAAGAAAACCATTTTTTTTCTTTTTTTTTTTGACACAACAAAATACTTGGGTGTAGGGCACAAGGCCAAAACAAACCCAATTCCTTACCTTTGTAGTCGTATGTCTTGACCTCCAGCAGCCCTCCCTTCTCCAAGTTTCGTCCAATACCCACAACACTCAGCCAATTCCTTCCTCACACAAAATGCCAGCTGAAAATGTACAAGTGGAGTGGAGGGTAGCCAAATAGGGAGAGAGAAGTCTTCCTAGGAACAAAACATTAATGAGGGAGGGATAATTAGGGTGGGCTACTCGTAGAAAATCTTTTCCTTGGCCGAAAGGTAAGACAAGATCGGTTAAAATGTCAAAAAGTGGATTCTGCAGACATTTAATGCTGTAGAACCCGCTGTCTGCGGACGTGGCGGACGCCGTGTCCTCGCGTCCACAACGACAAATTGTAGTGAAATTTGCGTCCTCAAATATGCATCATCTGCATCCGAAGTGACGTTGCGGACGCCATAATGAGTCCGCAGCGTCCGCACAACTCGTCCGCTCAATACATCAGGAAGGACAGAGGCATATCGGACGCCCAGATTTTCGTTCGCCTCATCCGTCCAATCCCAGGCAGTGTCCGCAACTCCAACATAGTGAGTATAGGACGCGAATGCTGCGTCCTCCGCGTCCCCAAGTCCAACATTTTCATCCTTTGTCACATTTTCTTTAAAATCTCATCCAACTTAAACGTCTATGGGGTTTATATGTCGCAACGTAACATTAATAAACGATGAAACTGTCCACATTCATTCATTTGCATTAAAACAAAATAGTTACATCGTTTATAAGGGGAAATTCGGGATCGGGGTATTATATATTGCACCTCCAGATTGATCAACACTTCATCATCTCTCTTCACATATTTACAGGTTATATTTCTTTACCCCTTTCCGCTGATATATCAATAGGTATCTGCAGATACTTGATTTTTGAAAGGATACATGTTTGCACATAAGTCGTGTTCTCGAAATTAAGTGTAAAGCAGATATCTGCAATGGATGCATAGCTTTCTGCAGTGGACACATAGCTTTTTGTTAGTGTGCAAACGTCCAGGGTTTAAGCCTTCTCAGAAGCAAACAATCAGACTTTTATTTTATCACTTGAAGTGCTCGTGTAGATATTTGGAAATGAGTGTGAGATGAATATCTACAATGGATACTTAGGTTTCCACAGTGGACATTCAAGAGATTGGGAAGTTGAAGGTTGTCAACTTTTAATAGTAAGAAGGCATTGTTTTATGGAATGACTAAACATTTTCTTTACCGATTTGAGTGAGGTACTCAGCTAGAAGTTTGACATGTCAGCTTAACATATAATTCACGATATTTCCACCTCATACTTGATGGAATTATGTCTAATTGATATGAGGATTGAAGGAAAAAGAAGGATATATGTAGTCATCTTCTCTCTAGTCTTGAAAAAGTTTGAAGAAGGAAAACTAAGTAAACTGTAATACTAGTGCTAAGATTTTCAAGTAAGTAATGTTAGCATGTATATGGCCTTTTGAATTACATCAAATGGTGTTAGGGTGATTAAGTGATACTATTAGTTATAAAAATGTTGTGTTATTGATTGATATTGATACTCAAGGATATGTTATTTTGTTGTATTGTTAGGATGCTATGGATCATGTGACTGGAGGATATGTTGTAATGTTTGGTTAATAACATTTTATGATGTCATTCATCGAGGTTAATCAAGGATGTGCTATGTTGTTTGTTGGGATGTTTAGTTAATAGTATGTTGTTAGATGATATATTAAGATATGTGAAATGATGCATTCATTCTCATGCATCATGTTTTTAAGAAAAGAACGGAAGTGGATTTTCGTGCATATGTTTTCATTCATAAAGAATAAAGAAGAAATGCAAGATATGTAAGAGGCTTTGGTGATACGTCATCAATAGAGCTTTGGTGGGCTTGTCTCCCAATGATTTTGAAGCTTTTGTGGCGTGTCTCAATGTTAAGAAGCTTTGGTGGACGTGGTCCCCAATGTTAAATCGCAACATGAAAAGAAAATAAAGAAAGAAAGAATGTATTGCACGTTTTATAAAGATGCATATCATGTACATAATATTCATATATTATTTATTAAGCGTTAGGCTCATAGGTGAATCTTGTGATGTAAGTAAGAAATTAGATGATGAGAGTCATTATGGATGATGACGTAGTTGATGGCGCATATTCGTGAGGAAAGTTTAAGGTTGTTACTACGATTTTGACCAGTGGGTTATTGCTCATGATAGAGGATTTTGTGTAGAAGATTTTAAAGTAAGCATGTGTTGATTGTATAACATTTTGATAAATGTTTTATACACATGAAAGAATTTTATGAAGCAATATTTTGAAGTGTTTGAATTATAACATATTTTACGAAAAGTTTTCCACTGTGTAAAAATTTTTCAAAAGTAAATTCAAAAGTATTTTAAAAATGTATGTGTACTTCACATAAAAAATATAGATGAGAATTATTGGGGCATGATAGATGAGCACTCAGAAAGCATGGCTGTATACATAGACTGCTAATATCAAAATAGCTCCATCGGGTTTTTCACCGTAAAACAAGTCTCAATGAAAAGGGAGGATCAACAAAGACTCCATAAAAATGCATAGAAAGGCAGCAACCATTTCCAGGCAACACCTCATGAGCCAAAAAGGAAAAAGTAATGACGATATGAAGATTTAGCAGTGTCACCCACGTTGTTGGCGAGCAAGTCTCAATGACGAAACAACCCATAATAATAAATAAATAAACATATCCTGATTAGGCTTAAGGATTCATAACTCAAGGAATACGTCATCACCACCCTATTACCTATTTTCACACAGCGAACAATAAAACATCTTCACGCTAGTCTTGTGATACTTTGACCACGTGATTGTTTAAAGTATCAAGATGATTCATCTTCCCATATATGTAACAGAACAATCAATGAAATACCATGCAAGTGAAGATAAACGTGTAAAACTCACTTATATATAAGCATAAAAACTGAAGATATTAAATAGTCCCCGTTGGGTTTTTATATGTGGCAACCCATAAATAAAATTTTGAAAACATAATGCAATGCAGTGTGATAAAGTATAAAATCCCTTTATCGACGACGATCTCTCCTCTTACCAAAAGGAGCAGCAACTTGGGGAATGGGTATCATGCTCATAGTCAGCTATAATACCCCTATAAATTCCTATGTTTATGGAATATAATGAATTTCATGAAATAAATATATTTGATTGCAAGACGGTATTTTGTGGTCGAAATAATACCGTGTAATTCTATGGAAAATATTATGGAGTGATTGAAGTATAAATTTTTAAGAGAAAAAGTGCATTTTGGGTTTTCGACCACCGGGCGGTCTGGTTCGCAGTCGAGTGTCTCGACCGAAATGCATTACATACTGTATTTTGGGTTTTCAGTCGGCAAGCCATCGAAGACACAGTCGAGGTTTGTGTCTGAAATGCATTCCATATTACATTTTGTGGTTTTCAGACGCAACGAAGTCGAGGGTGCATACGTGATGCGTAACCAAAAAACAATAGGTTTTCAATCTGTCAAATTTGTCGATTTTGTGGTAGAATCATCACTCGGGATGCGATCACAAGGTCTGACTGGAAACACAAAACAAAGGTGAAATTGGGTTTTTGGTTGCCTAGCGGTTGATAGTTCGGTCGACTTTCTCGACCAAAAAGTCCAGTTTTAATGCGAACGCTATAACAACCCGATCCTAATTTTATGATAAGTGATGTAATCCGACTTTGGGGAAAAATATCAGCATAATATATATTTATAGATATTGTCCCTGTACGTGTTAAGTTGTGACTTCTAATACATGGAAATAAGATTCGAATAAAAACTTAGTCGAAAATGCAAAGGAAATGAAGGTCAGGCGACTTCGGACGCCATGTGGACGAGGATTGGCTTCCAAATGAGCACTTGGGGATGAAGGCAAGATGAATTCTCACGTCCTGAGTGACACTGTCGTCTTATGGACGAGGGTGCAGAAGATGCGGATGAGGACAGGATGCGTTCGCATCGAATCTGTTTAAGTTTAGAGACTTTAGGATGAAGGTACGGACGATGCGGACGAGAGCAGGACACGTCCACATCTAATCTATTTAAGTCTGGAGACTTTAGGACGAAGGAGCGGACGATGTGAATGAGGGCAGGACTCATCCGCATCAAATCTATTTAAGTCTAGAGACTTTAGGATGAAGGTGCAGACGACACAGACGAGGGCAGCACGGGTCTGATTTAAATCTGTCCAATTTTTGGACACATTCGGACGAAGCATGCGGACGACATACGGACGCCAAATGGCGTCTGAATGCCAATTCGGACGGTACGAACGGAATGGGGGACGTCATTTCTTGTCCGAGGCAAAACTTTGGCCTAAGGAATTTGGCCTTGCGGATGAGACCAAGTCATTCGCACTCATCCGAATCATCGCAGAACTGCAAAGATAGAGATTTAAATCAGAACGAAAATGATGGCCAGCCAATAAATCGCCACCTCTCGACACGAAATCGTATGACCACACCGACCAGCTAGGGATTTGCCTCTTGCCACTCGTACGGATGGTCTCCCAAGGTGAGTCTATATCTCTCCAGCCTCCTCCACCTTCTTCCTGGGTGTTCTTCTCGGAAAAGGGCTGGAGTGACGCTACTGGAGGTTGAAGTTACAGAGGAAGCTGTTGTCCATAGGAGGAAGAGTTTCCAAAGGTAAGGAATGGGTAGTCGGTGGCCATTTGGAGGCCCTAGACCCAAAATATATGTGTGTGTGAGTGATTATTTTGTTGTAGAGACTTCGTAGTTGTAGATGCCTTAAAGTTGCTGTGAAATTGGTTGCTGTACATTACTAGTTGCTCTAACTCTCACGTTTTCCTTTAGATGCCTTGCTAGTTGTTGTGTTTATTTGCATTAAGTCCTTATATCCATGTGAAAGCACTGATTTAGTTGAATGAATCAAAGAAATGATGTTAAAAATGGAAGAGAGGCATGGATGAATGACTACTGAATTTTTGTTGTTGATACCGATGGTTTTTACAAGTAGCCTCTCTTTTAGTAGCTTGTATAGATCATTCGCTATATGTTCACCGGTTCACTTAATATCATGTTCGTTGTTGTTGTTGATATTCGAAAAGCATGACTATAATTGTTTCATTTTCACTATTCTTGTTGTTATCTCTATTGTTTAGAAGCATGTTTTAGCTATTTGTGTTCGATATCGATTTCTACAGATTTGGGTTATTGAAGAGAATGCCACTCATTGTGTTATTCACTAGTAATCACTACTGCTTGTAGTCGTTAAGGGACACGTTTTGTCTTCTGTTCTTGATAGTTTATGCTGCTGTATATTATCATCATGAAGCCCATTTTGTCGCCTTCATTTGATATGTGTTTACTGCTATATGTTATAGTTAAAAAGCATGATTTTCATACTATGTTTTGTCATCGTTACTGCTATTGATTACCGCTAAGAAGCATGACTCGTGAGCTGTCTTACTCGTTATTAAATTCTGCTGTATTAGCCAAATAAAAGTATGTTTAGTGTCCATTATGTTGTTTTGTTTTACTCGATAAAAAGCATATGTATGCTATTTCGTTTGATAATATTCGCTGCTGTATTACCGATTTATAAGCATGTACATTACTCCACTTCATCATTAATAATGTTGTTGTTTACATTGGGTTTGGAAGCATGTTTCACTGTCCATTCAATTTAGTATTTACTACTGTCATTAGTGGATCAAAAGCATGTTTCGCTGTTTAATTGATAATGCTCGTTGTCGTTTCTAGTTGTTCAAAAGCATGCCCCGTAATGTTATGTAGTTGTATATTATCGCTGTTTCGATTGCCGATTGAACGCATGATTAGCAACTATTTTCTGCCGCGTCCTTGATTATCTAACAGCATGGTTGACCGTTTGTTTCCATTATTATGCTCATCATTTAAGAAGCATGACCTGTCATCCTATTTTCGTTATGTTACGCTACTGTTCTATCGTCATTAAGAGCATGATTTGTCATTCGCTTTCATTACTCGTACTACTGATATGAATATCACTTGACGAGCATAACTTCGTTGTCTCGCTTCAATATTTCTTACTGCTGTTAGCACCAATTAAAAACATGTTAGATGTTTTAAAATTGCTGCTGAATATAGTCGTTAAAACTACACATTTCGCTGTTCTTCCTTGAGATTCTTCTGCTGTTTATTTCCTCTCTAAGAAGCATGATTCGTTGTTTTATTTTTGCTGTTATTTTCGATAATCGTATGCTGCATAATTTCGTTTAATTGCATAGTTTCGTTTAACAACAGGATTTCGTTCAATAGCATAATTTTGTTAAATGTATGATTTCGGTTAATGGTATGATTTATCGCGAAAAAATTATGACCCTTTTGCTTCCCATCAGCCTATACCTTTAAATAAACTCTAAATCTACTCAACATTGCAGAGATAAATCTATGGATTCGAGTTTCCAATCTCGAATATGAAACTAGCATATAACTCAAACCTTAAACATGAAAACTAATAAGAAGAAATGACTTACTATTGAAGCATCTATACAAAAGTTAGAGATTAAAGTCTCGCGAACGTTTCTCAAACCTTACTCTCGCCTGAACTATCTCTCCTTCTGTATTTCTTTATCTCTCTATCTCTTCTCCTCCTGCTAGATGGCAAAAATGAGGGAAAATAGAGTTTCCTTTTTTCCTTGTAAAATTTTAACATATTTTACCATGCAATAATACCTAACTTCACATGTTTGATCAATTGATCAAAAATTTATTCGTGAAATTTATTATTATAAAATTTGAAAATTTTACAGTCTTGTTGTCATAACTATTTTGTTTCTAAAACCAATTAGTTTGATAGATTATTTGATAGTGTCTTGCATGCCAACTACTCTTCCAATTTCAAAATTGTTTGCTCTCTATTTTCACCTGTCGCCACACCTTACTTCCACCAACAAC
Source organism: Begonia loranthoides (assembly GCA_022433065.1). Lineage (NCBI taxonomy): Eukaryota > Viridiplantae > Streptophyta > Magnoliopsida > Cucurbitales > Begoniaceae > Begonia > Begonia loranthoides. Next base: position 15,286,509 of record CM039471.1, read on the forward strand.
ACAAACTAAAATTGTTATGTTCCTTCATTTTTTTTTTTTTTTTTTATTAAAACTAATATTGTAATTTACGAACACGGCCATTTGGTTCATCCACGGAATCATATTTTCTACTTGCACTTACGTCAAACTAAGCAGTAAAACTTGTGCCATCAATTTCGGCATGCATAAGAAATATATACATACAAACATATAAAGATACTTATATACTTATCCATAGTACTAAGATCGGAGGAGTCCTATTCTTCTCCTTTTTTGTTGAAAATTTCAATTCTATCACAATAACTTTAGGATCTCAAGTCATCTCAAAAGTAATCAGATCCATACAACTGGAAAATTTTATGACTTTTGAATTTGAAATAGGTGGTATGATCCATTTATAGTATCAAAAAATAAACATAAAACTACGTTTATACTATCAATTGCCTTAACATTTACATTTTAATTTTGTTCCATAATTAGTCATTATGGTCAGCCAAGGCATTGCTCATCACTCTTCTCCTAACATGTAAACATGGCTGTATTCAGTCCTTTCAGCATAAATATTTTATTTGTATAATCAAACATCAGTAATAACATTATTTGATTCTCCATCTCTGTCCTCGGTCTCCACTGATTACTCGAAATCTTCCTTTCAAATCAGCATCTCCATCTACATGGCCACCAACTTCAAGTCCATACCAGTTATCGGTGAATATGCACACCCAGTTCACCTTTTATTTCGTTTTCCCGATTTGATTCAATTCTCTGTAGAACAGTGACGTTACTACTATAAATTTTATGATTGTCGGAAGAATTTTGGAATGGGGGAATAGAAAGAAAAAGACCAAGATCTTACCTTTACTCGCGAGATTGGCGAGAATCGGTTTTTTTATATTCATAAGCATGCGAAATTGTGGTTTAAACTGTCGAATTTGGGTCTTTCTTTTCTGCAGATGTTAGTCCTCTTTTGGCGATGTCTGATAATCCAAACATGGCTGAGGATCCCGGTGTCTGCAAAGTGGTAAAACAGCTCGACCAAGCTTGTAGGGAGGCGGGCTTTTTCTATGTGGTACTTCTCTTATACTGTTTGAAGTTGTACACCCTTTTGAAATCTATACCTGTTTTTGAAATTTGGATCTATCTTTGCTGAATTTATCATACACCTGGAATTTTCAATCTTTCTTATATACACTCTTGAGTATCCTGTTTTATTTGATCTATCGAAATGTTGAGGAAATGTTTCTGATAACTAAATTCTATCCGAATCTACGGAAACAAGATGTAGATGCTAACTTTTTCCCATAATTTTTTCTGGTAATTACGTCTAGATATGAATTTTGATGTTCTATAACTAATATAGATGCTAATTACAACATTATGCTAAGTTTTTCCCCAAAGTTTTCTTTTAAACCCTTTTACCTATGGCTGCCGATGTTCTGTGATTGAGTAGAAAGGTCATGGCATATCTGATTCCCTCATCAGAGACGTTAAAGATGCGACCCACAAATTCTTCGAACTTCCTTATGAAGAAAAAGTCAAGATTAAGATGACAGCAGCCAAGGGATTCAGGTTGGATCGATGAAATGTCAAATTTTTTCCTAAAATTTCAGTAAATTTCTGTTTAGAGTTAATCATCAGTTGACTATCACTCCACGTATAAATCAAACTCGAAATGCAGAGGGTATCAAAGAATTGGAGAGAACATAACAAAAGGAGTACCAGATATCCACGAAGCTATTGATGTAAGTCTTCTTTCTGGGTTTTACACATTGTTGTGAGCTGTAAATGATTTATTAGGGGTGAGAGCTTTCCTCATTCTCTGTGACTGTAGGTGAATCATGTATACCAATTGATGATTTGTAATTAAACTAATTTATCGAAGATGTGACATTATTTTTCTACCTTTAGATGGGATATGAATCTTTCGTCGTGGGGATCAGTTGTTCCTTTTTGCCGATGATTCTTCTTCCTTTCATTACTTAATTTTCAATATTGTTTGCTTTTTCTCGAAACAGTGCTATAAAGAAGTTACTAAAGGAATGTATGGAGCTCTTGGAAAAGCTATGGAAGGATGTAATCAATGGTAAGTAGAGTGGATATCAAAATGCGAGATTTGGCTGCTGTACTTCTGCTATTCAGAGATTAAACGCTATTTTGTTGATCTAAACTAGTTACCCAGAAGGATGTATTTGCAACTTGTTTGGAGTTCAGAATACTTCCTCTTGAAATCCTTTATTTATAATGACTATAGTTTTCATGTTTAACACTAGCTATCGGTTTCTCCAATATTACTCAACTTTATGTAAGAAATGTTTTGTAGGCCATTTGATCCTCCGAACTTCCAGCTACTAATGGAGGAATACATCACTCTCTGCACAGGCATGATTCCTTAGTAGGCTTCTCTATTTAGCTCCTCTTCTTTTCTTTGGTTATGTTATTGTGTTCGTCACGAGTCACCTTTTGGCAATTTGGTTTTTGCAGCTCTTTCAAGAAATATCATGCGGGGAATTGCCTTGGCTTTGGGTGGCTCACCATACGAGTTCGAGGGCGAAAGGGCCGGAGACGCATTCTGGGTAATGCGACTTATTGGATATCCCAGCTTGCCCACTGCAAATGGTTCTTCCATGCCAAAGAATAAAATCGGATGGTAATTTGTTAATCCTTCTCTTGTTGCTTATAATGAATGTGCCGTTTACGACGCACTTACGGTATTTGTTTCCTTCTCTTTTGTCCATTCTACTCCTTGAACAAACCCAGTGGAGCTCACACTGACTATGGTATGATTTTCTTTACCCTTTCATGATTAATGAACCGAGTATTCAATTAAAAGGTCTCAACGCTATTTGTGCGACTGCAGGTTTGCTAACATTGGTTAATCAGGACGATGATATAACCGCACTTCAGGTTCGGCTGGCTACTCACTTAGTTGGAACATGGGAGCATCTAATTTTCAGTATTTTTTTGGGGCATTTTAACAATATTGGTGGAAATGTTTGAAGGTGAGGAACTCAGCTGGTGAATGGATATCAGCTCCGCCAATTTCTGGAACATTTGTGTGCAACATCGGCGACATGCTAAAGGTATTATATCCCCTCCCCACCCATGATTATCTTTCCAAACTTTCAATGTCTGCTCTTATGGAGGAATTGCAGATTTACACAAATGGTTTATACGAATCCACTTTGCATCAAGTCGTCAATAATTCTCCAAAATACAGAGTCTGCGTAGCATATTTCTATGAGGTATCTCCCTCTCTAAGAATTTTCCTTTTTCTCTCTCCAAGATTCGCCCTCTGACTTTCGTCTTGTCATATGAACACGAACAGACGAATTTCGAGGCTGCGGTCGAGCCATTGGAAATATGTAAACAGAGGAGTGGCGGAGTCGGGAAGTTCGAAAGAGCAGTTTATGGAGAGCATCTAGTGAGCAAGGTCCTCACAAATTTTGTTTAGGAGATTATTGTGATTACCTTTACCTTCGCTGCTTTGTACGTTCCTATTCTTCCTTCCTTATTGCATCCTTTGTCTTTAAAACTATCTCTAATATCTCAAGCTCGGATGTGTAATGCAACACATTAGCTCCGAGTGTTTGTCGAGATAACAACTGTGAACACAACTTTTCTTGCAAAACAAGAGCACCCAACGCAAGTGGTAGAAGCGAAGGAAAAAGGCATATATTCTGACGAGATTTCATTTGTGTTGAAAAAGCTTTTTGATCAAAAATCCCAATCAAATTCAAATAACAAATGTATATAACACACAAGGATACACCCAAATCTTGGGTAAGGCTGCAAGTAAAAACCTAAATCACTAGTCTACAGAACAGTTCACAAATCTCAAGAGCCATACGCATGTCTATTCAAAGAAGCCGCCCACTTGGAATTTAAGTCAGGCAATAAGTAATAACTGAAACATCTTCCATTCAACATATGCAAAACTGTTTCAGAGGCAAACCCCAAATCAGTCGGTCTAATTGCGTTTCCAAAGCAGTGCAATCATTCAATTCATGTAGAACTAATTTTCTGTTCAGGGGTCCTTGAAGAAAAGAGGGAGTGCATCACCAAGCTCTCTGAGCCTGTCAACCATATCATATAAAAATTCAAAGGTGAGTTTGGATTGGGAATTGAGATCATCTCTGATATGGGGATGTTTTTTGAACCAATCTCCCAACATCTTGTGCACATGTGAGCGAATCATTCTCCACGGGACGGGGTAGATTTCACAAAGTTTCAAATACTCCACTACAAGATCTGCCTGGTTCACCTTTCCAATTTGGTTTTCTTCTTCACCCTCTGTCCATTCAATAGTTCTGAGCCCAGCAAAAAGAGCTGGGTTCTCTAAGAGAGTTTCAGCAGAAAGAACCCCTTCGACACCAGTCTCTTCCAAGCAGCTTTTCACATCATCCATGTGCCTGATGTTTCCATTGGCAAGAACTGGAATTCCAACAGCATCTTTTACAGCCTTGATAATTTTCCAGTCTGCACGGAATTTTTTGCCATCTTTCTCATCTCTTGTTCGCCCATGGACGGCCAAAAGAGAGCAACCAGCATCCTCCAACATCCTAGCATAGGTAATTGTATCCTGTAAATTTGGGAAGATCCGAATTTTGCAGGAGACTGGAACATGTAGGTTAAGAGCCAATTTTTGAACCAGTGACTTTATGAGAGGAAGGTTATCCATCAAGAAAGCTCCATAGTTACCGCGTCTAGCAATCCGCTGTGGACATCTACACAAGAACATAAAGCTCAATCACCAATTAAAGTATTAGAAAGTATATTGAATTCAGTTGTGCATTATGGTAGGTGGATCACCTACAGAATAAAAAAAATTTAGGGTCATTTCTTCATTTTGTCCATCCTAAATTGGATCAATGCCTCAATGGTCGTCATTCATTAAAACAAATATAATACTCACACAAGGGGGAAATTTGTCAAGAATATCATAGCTTCATAAATAACATCACGTAACAATGCTGTCCTTGTCATCAAAATAAGTCTAATAACAAGCCGTTGGTAACAAATAACACATCCAGTCTTCAATGGGATCACATAAGAAGAAACATTAAATGACGAATCTCTGGAAGGTGAGTTAAAAGTGGAGTGAGTAAGCGATGACATGTTTATAACTTGGCAGATTTACAATGTAATTAAAAAAATTGCTACCCCAAGTTAATGTCGACATAATCACAATATGGCTCTACTCTTCTTGCTGCTTCCAATAAAGTGTCCGGATCATTTGCACAGAATTGGACAAACAATGGGCGATCCTCCTATAATTTACTCTCATTGATTAGAAATTAATAAAGAGGGAAAACAGACGTAAAATGCATTAAAATAAATCAATAACAAAAAGTTTTCTTAAAACGTAATATTTCAGTAGACACCACCACCAATCTCAACTTCTAAATAACAAAATCCTACACCGTACTCAACATAGTAAAAGAAAATTAATCAGAAGTGCAAGTTGCTCTGAAAAAAAAGGGTTCACAAAAAACAAGATGAAAGTTATGTTAGTGAGCCATAATTGGATTTTGACTTGTCATTTACACTGCTATAAACTTTAAAGGGTATTCCATGGTTAATAGTTTAGACCTAAATTCTGCAGAGGTATTTTCAGGACAACTCAACTGTCAAACCCAATCCCACTGACATATGTCTACGCTTACCGTTTCAGTAATGATAACTGTTGGCTAGTTTGTCCACAAAAATGAATAACAATAGTTCATAAATACACAACTATGTTGATTGATTTGTCAATCAGCAATGCCCGTAAGCTACAATATTTAAATGTTAAGGAAACACACATAAAAAGAACCAAATAACTCAATGCTATTGATACATTGAAAGAATAGATTTTAAGATTTTTCAACTTTGGAAAACAATCACTAAAATACCTTACATGTCGTAAATTCTTGATTCCGATACTTTACATTCTCAGAGTAAATGCGAGAGTGTAACATTGGCGTGTAAGCCGCCTCAGCCCCATACTTCCGGCAGAGCATACGAAATGGTAATTCAGAATTATCCACCATAGGAGCAACAATCAATTTTGGCCTGCCGAGTTTCGACCAGTGACCCCATGCTCGCTCCACATGCGACTCCCCGCTCAAGCACTGACCTGGAGACCCAAGAAGAACCGACGGAGAATCACTAGAACAAGAGGTCGATTGTCGGTCTTCAGGTTCTTGTCGCTTTTCAACAGAGCATAAAAGCTCATCCGATTCATTGAGTGGATCTGAGTGGAAGTCTTGGATTACGGTTTTGGTTAAAGAAGAAGCCATAAGAGTTGTGCGCTGAGGGACTAAAGCAGTAGCGAGGGCTTTCAATTTCATGAGCGAGCCACAGGGATGGAAATGGAGAGTCCGCCCATCGCCGCCGTCTTCTTCGGGGAGCAATAGCGTTGGGGGTCTATTACGCGTAGGCTTCTGTGGTACTCGATCATTCTCGAATTAGACATTGGCCCATTGACAGCCCAATCAATTTAAGTATTGCATTTTTAATTATGGCTTTTATAGTTTCAATCTTATTTTGAAATAATCATCTAATATTCAAGCTTATTTTGATTGGCCGAGTATGCATTCGTGTTAAAGAAATCTACTAGTTTATCATGTGACTCACACGTGACAGGAGGCATGGCAACAGATTGAGGGTTTTTTTCACAAGAAGACACTAAATATTATTAGGTCACCCAGCCCATGAGGTTCTTACCCTCCAATTTGAGAACAAACTCAATTTCAGCGTCTTAGTTTGATTATCATTTCCAAGACTCCGGTTCGGTTGGATTTAATAGTTCCCTTCCATTTTTCAGATTTGGATTTCTGTCATCCAAGATAATAATTGTTCTAATATTGTATTTTCTTTTTTCCTCCTTAGAATATCTGGGTTTCATAAATAGAAATGTGTCTTTCACCAAGTCTCTTATCTAATCCTATAAACTCATATCAACCCAATTTAGTATTCACACATTAGATTTGAGTTTTCCAAACTCAGAATCCAAAACTAACCAAAACCTAAACTTGAAACTCATTAGCGAAAATCAAAACTTAATTTCTAAGCTGAGGTAGTCAAAAATGTAAATTCAGTGTACAATTCGATATTCTTCTTCTTCTTCTTTTATCACATACAAAAGTTAACCAACTTTGATCCGAGATAATTTTTATTTATCGAATTAGTGTCTTCGATTCATTTACTACTCAGAGATAATCAATTTCATCATTTGACAATTTACCAAAATTCACACGTAGCTGCTTCACGATAAAATTGGTCAACTTTTCAACACTTTGACTGAATAATGTGGTAAATATTACACATGAAATTTATTATTAATAAAATAGTAGTTTTTTCATGTGTAATTCTGTATAATTTTTTCAAAATGAATTTATGAAATATTATTTTTATAACAAACATGCTTAATCATTGTTTTTAACTTCATTTTTTAATATAAAAATTTATCCTTATTGAGTTTAGTCAACTTACCCCAGATGACTCCCCCCTTTTAAGACATTATCAGTAGAGTTTTTAGTTGCCGACTTAAGAGTAATTTCGGCGACCAATATTTCTGAACTATTTTAATAATTTTTATATGAGAGTTATTTTCGTGAGATTATGCTAAAATTTTTTGTAAGTCTTTAATTTTATTATTTTATTTAACAAAATTATGTTTGGATTTATATTGCTATATTATCTTGATGTCGCTTGTTGGACTTGTTTAGATCAATTGTTATTGATCGGATCAATTGTTATTATCTTAAAATATTATGACTTCCACTGCTAATGAAGACAATTAAAGAGAAGGGTCGGATGATTCGATTCTTTTGAGTCGAGTCGTTCCTCATTCTGTCTCGGATCCCCTACAGGTTCAGATACTTTCACTAGAATCACATGTTCTTATTAGAATTGAAACTTTAATGAATTCTTCACAATATTTATTTATTAAAAGTTTAGGAAAAATATCGTACGAATTAGTTATGCACCTCTAGCGAGTCTTGCAAAAAAAGAATTCTAAATCAACTAAACAACATTGTTATATCATCTCTATTCCACAGAATGGAGAACAACATGACCCACAAATGAATCGAATCATTCGACTTCTTTACTTACAAATTTTTTAGGTTGCCATAGATTTGAACAAAACTTAGATAGCAAAGGTCTAACCAACTAACTGGGCTAAATCAAATATTCAATAGTAACATTAAAATAAAGTGACAATATAAGTCTGAAATAAAAGTACCGAAATAAATGAGTAAAATATTTAAATTCTAATATAAGTTTAAATGAAGTTTCAATCTCACAAATAAAACTCTCAAAGAGAAAATATTGAAGTAAACAAAGTCCCGCCGAACTCACTCCTGCATCGGCAACTGAGGATTCTCCAAATAATCCTTAAGAAAAATGTCATTGGGATGAATTGACTAAACTCAATAGAGGCAAAATTTTATATTCAACAATGAAGTATAAAAAAACAGGAGAACATGCTAGATAAAAAAAAAAATATCATTTTAAAACTAGTGTAAAAATTAAGTAGTAGGGCAAACATTGAAATTATTCCACTATAATGTGGTAAAAACATAAAATAGGCCCTGCAGTGTATCAGTGAAAAATAGAGTCACTCATGGGCTCCAGACACACAATGTCATAGGTATATAAGAACGACGATACTTGGCAATTGCTAAAACCACAAAAATAGAACCCTAATCAAATTTAAGATTTTGCACCAAAGGACATGACACAATCAGTTGTCTTATTACTCTAGTTAACACAAACAAACACATCTTGGAATGGTCGAATGTGCGTAAAGAAAACATGACCCCTTCACTGTTCGATAAAACTTGGTTCACTCGACCAAGATGATCAATGAATAAAAATATGCATGCTCAAATAAAATGTGTCCAATGAAAAATACATATATAGTATAAAAATCAATAAGCCATAAAAATAGACTTACCATTTTGTATGAGAACACGTCTCACAATAATGTTCGTAAAACCATGAGATGTTGGACATAAAATGAACCCTTACCTCAACTGGGCCTACCAAACCAAAGTTCATCAAGCAGCACTAATCCAAGGAGTTTGAACCTCATGTTAATTCTTTGAACCTATAAGAATATACATATTCAAATTAATTTACTTTCCCAACCTTTGAAAAAAATTCATTTTATCCCATAACCGGGATAGGAACCAACTTGGAGAACTCACTGAATAATTCCAACAAATATCTAACTTTTAAAATCTGGTTCAGACATCCCTCCAGCGAATGTCCTTCACATTGTTGAAAATTAGGTCGATCGCGAATTGAGGTCAAATGTTCGCTTCTCAAGCGTCATCCTCTCTACTAGCTTTCGCGGACAAGTGTCTTCCGCATGTTTCTGCGGATGCGTACATTTTTGCGTGTTTTGCAAAAATTTTCATTATCACGGATGAGTATGCTTTTGTCGCAGATGCGTATGCTTCTGCAGAAATGTGCCCTCTGCGACAGAAGCCTTCATTTCCGCAAGTATTAGCCTGCGATACAGGATATCTAGGTATCTGAAAACTTCAACTATCTTAAAAAAAGTTTCCACTTTTTTTTCGGCAAAACAACTAAAAGTATTCCAAAGTATGAACCAATTTTCTAAACTTTAAAATTAAAAACAGAACCAAATCCACTATCAAACCAAATTTCCCAACTTTTCATAAAAGCACCATTCATTCTATCCAACAAAACTTCAAATCCAAATTCGATGAATAGCTAACAAGTGTTCTTTGCCAGAACACTCATCCACCCCCTTCTCTCTACCCCTCAATCCTTATTAAATCACAAGTCCCTCACTCCCACCATTGTCTCCCACATTGCTCTCTCAAGATCTCCCATTTCTCTCATCGCTCGGTCCATCTCGGTCTCTAGATCTCTCTTTTTCCATCGCCCTCCTGTTCTTCGCAAAATGGCCAAACTGATTCCTTCCCCCTTTTCTTTGATTTCCATACTAGACCGGCCAGCAGACAGCAGCACAAACCTGTTCATCTGCTGAACCGGTTCACTCCTCCTATCTCCATTTAATTTCTCCTTTATTCTAATCCTTCACTTAATTCCCATCTAATTATCTTCTCACATTTTAATTCCAATTAATCACACTTTCTTTTCTCATTTTTATTTTATCCCTTTTAAATTCTAATTCCATTTAATTTAATTATATTTTATTTATTTTAATTTCTTTAATAAATCTATAATTATTAATTACACCCAATTTCAAATTCTCTATTTATTATGAATATTCATTGACTATAATCAAGGGTCCAACTTAAATTTTCCAATTTCGAACGTCACTTGATAATAATTATCGATTACGTCCATGGTAATACCCTAATAAATATCTAAATAATGCGACTACTTTCAATTACTTTCTAATTATCCTTATTAAATCATGTTATAAAAAGTTGGGGTATTACATTCCTCCCTCCTTATATAAATTTTGTCCTCAAAATTTTCTTATTTATGTCCTATGAGTCCAAACTGGATGACCATTGACCCACACTTCGTTTAAAACACTGCCCTAGAGCCAACAAAATATTCTCCCAAAATGACTTCTTCAACACTTTTAATGCAACATAGCCCACGAAGATACAACATTTCCTCTTTGAAGCGACATGTTTCCATAGGTATGTTCCTTATTTCCATGTGACTAGCCCTTAACGAAAGGTTTTTATGATCCATAGTTTGTTGGTTGACCTTCCATAAGTCGTTGAGGTTGTATTCCCTATACTACTTTCATATCATCCTTCCTAAATTTCGCGATTGAAACTTGGCACATGCATCTTCTTCTTGTTATTAAGCCTTAGCATTTTCAAAAAGATAATATTCACCCTTTGCATTTTTCCTTTCAAGCCCATGGGATCACAAATATCTCCTTCAATTGATGACGGCATAGATGTTAAAACTCATTGCACTTGAAATCTTTGGAAATCGTTCGTTGTTTATTTCTTAGTCCTTGCAAGTCACTACTTCGCTCCATAGTTTGAGTCGAACGCTTCCACCCTTTTGTTAGTCCACTATTCATTTCGTCTCTCGGATCCTCATTCCGTCTTGTTTCCCTCTCCGTATCCGTACTCGTTTCCGTTTCCGTTCCCGTTTCCGTTTCTATTTCTGTATCCGTCTCCGTATCTGTATCTGTGTCTGTATCTGTAACACCCCGATATTTTTTAAGTGGATAATTATTTTATCGGGGTATTACGAAGGATGCATTCGTAAGAATTTCATTTATTGAGATGAAATGGAATTTACCTATTAAAATAAATATTAATTTAATGAATTCAAATTATAATATTTGGAATTACTTATAATTGTTTTACATTAAGGATTAAGTTAATTGTTTTAGATTAAGGAATTAATTAGAATTTATTGAAAATTAATATGGGGGAAAAATAATAGGGAATGATTTAATAGATTGGATAAATTGGATTTTTATTTAATAAATTAAATAAAAATGTTAGTGTAAAGGTTGAACCGGTTTGGGTTATGGCTTGGACCGGTTCACTCTTGGAGAACTGGTTTGTGTAGATTTAATGAATGGCCTTCGGCCATTCGCAGGGAGAAGAGACACGATGAGAAGAGAAGAGAAAGGAGGGAGAAGGGATCGAAGGCGACGATCGATTCAGGCGAACGACGAACCCAGGGTTGACGGCGTCGGCTCGGGTGGCGGCATCTTGGCGTGTCCAGTGGTCTGTTGGTGGCGAGGCTCGGGTTGACAAACCATGCGGAGACTAGGGCTCGCGATTCAGTGTTCTTGCGAGTTTTCGACGACCGATTGGCGACTGATAGCAAGGAATGGCGACGGCGAAGGCGAGCTACGATCGACGTGAAGGAATGGCTGGAACAACTTGGACAAGGACGTTCGGCGACAAATTTCAGCTTCGGTTCGCTAGGCGAGGGCTAGTCCGGGTAGCTCAAAGTTCGGTTCATCCGATCCATTCCTCTAATTGCTTGCTTGGCGGGTTAGTTGGGAGTTGTGAGACAGAGGCGTGAGAGAGTCAGCCGAAAAATCAGGATTTGCCTCTGTTTCTGCCAGAAATCGTGGGATAACTGGGTTAGTTGTTTCAACATTTCAAATTGCCAAATTTTTGTTTATATTCAGCGTGTGATTGTGATAGAGATTACAAGAAGGGTGATGGCCGAGTGGAACTCTCTGGAGAACGAGAGAGCTCGAGCTCCGTCCTTGAGATGCTGCGTTGAGCTGTGAACCATGAGTTTGGAGTGGCTGTCCCTGAGTGTTAGTTCTTCAATTCAGTAAGAATTGGGTGTGTCTTACCGTCTAAGCCCTACCCGCAATTGTGTGCGTGAGTGAGTCTTTGATGATTTTTGTTGTTAGATTTTCTGTATTGGTTGTTGATATTCTGTTGTTGGCTACTCTAATTCCTTTGGTTTGTTAGTGTTGATTCCTAAGTTGCTCTGTGATAATGGTAGAGTCTGTATGTTTTTATGTTTGAATAATCCTCCGTTGGTATACCTATATGTTTTCTATGCATTGTTTGCTGTAGGCTTTGGATGCTCTGTGATTTAGTTTTCTGTGATATTCCTTTGTGATATTTCTATGTTATGTTGTTGTAGTGTGATTCTTTAGTTGTTCTTAAATCTATGTAAACCTTTTTATGGTACTTTATTGAACGTTTTGCTCAGTGGTTGTTTCCTGCACATCTACTGTTAAGCTCACTTCAATGTTTGATATACTTTCACGAAGGATTGTCTGTTTTGTTGAGAATAAAGGAAAAGTAAGGATAATTGGAATGTATGATCATTAAATCTGTTAAGGATGAACATAAGCTAAACGTAGAAAATGACGACCCTAATTTGTGATTATATGGTAGTGTATTGTCCTACAATTTGCTCCTATCCAGGTATGAATCCATTTCTTGTTTGTTACAATTCTTTCTCTGCCCCAAACAAGTTGTTTATAGTACTTCGGCCGCTGTTTCAAAATTTTATATTGTGTTAATCCCTGCAAAAGTATGTTGGTGTGCATTGCTACTATTATATAATTGTCACTTCTAAGCATGATCTGACACTCGTTATCACTGTAATATTCATCATTTGAAAGCATGTTTAGATGTTCGTATTTTACTGTTGCTCTGTTTAGGTATTATCGTTGTTGTTTCGTTCCGTTATTTCATATTTATGTTATCATCGATTTCGAAGCATGTTCCATTGTTCCATTTCGTCATTAAAGTGTTGCTATTTGTCTTTGGTTTATAGCATGTTTTCGCTATTAGTTTCGATCATATTACTATTGCATGCGCGCTTAGTTTATTCTTGTATGTGCTTTTAGGATAGTTCCATGATGATAGAAACAATTAAGAACATCACCACGGGTGGTCATACGCCTTGAGTGAGGAAAAACACTAATATCTTCCTTGTTGGGATCACAAGACTAATTAACATAATTAATTAGAAACCATAGGATTTCCTTAATCCATGCTCGACGTACGAGCTATTCCTAAAATACGTAACTATGCCTAATATACGTAATTAAAATATTGGTTTGGGGTGGACCCATTCCGAAGAATTAAAGAGTGGCATTTCATATGCATAAACCCATTTTCTTACTGGGCCTTTAGGCTCACATCTTACTTGCGGTGTAGGTACACATACGCGCGGAGTTCTCGAGCAAGTGAAGGAGCAGTTGATGAGTGATTTGCACGTGCGAGCTTATGGTTGGCCAGGCTATGAGAAGTGAGAGATAATTAAGTTGAAATTTAATTAAAATTTTCTTTTCTTAATTTGTAATTAAATGTTTAATTTATTTTCGTAAAGTGTATTTAATTGAATTTCAATTTCTTAGTTCGTTATTAACGCTTCTGCAAATATCTTTATTTCCAAAATGATTTATTTTCGCAACGTTTTAAAGTGTTCCTAATGGCCCGGCGTGCACTCTGATATATTTTCCTTAAATTTTAACTCATTTTTAAATGTATGAAAAGTCCAGGTCGTTAGAATATCCATTCCCGTATATGTTTTCGTGTATGTATCCATATCTGTGTCCATTTCCTTATCCGTTTCTGTCTCCGTCTCTATCTCCGTATCCATATTTGTATTTGTTTTTGTATCCGTTTCTGTATCTGTTTGCGTTTTGGTCTCTGTATCTATATTCGTATCCATTTCTAGAAATTTGTTTCCAGAAATTTGTTTGCGTTTCCATTTTTGTGTTCGTATCTGTGTTTGTACCCGTGTCCGTATCCATTTCTGTATCAGTTTTCATATTCGTGTCCGCTTTTGTTTCTGTGTCTGTATCTATGTCTGTTTTTGTTTCTATATATGTGTCTGTGTCTATTTCTGTTTTTGTATCTGTGTCTGTGTCTGTTTCCGTTTTTGTATCTGTGTCTGTTTCTGTTTCTATATCTGTGTCTGTTTCCGTTTCTATATTTGTATTCGTATCTGTGTCTGTATCTATATCTGTTTCCTTTACTTCTTCAATGTCAAGAGCTTTCGATACAACTTCAGAGTAAGCCACATCTCGAGTTCCCAACACCACTACTCCTCCAAGAATTTTTGCCTTTAAGTCCTTGCACTAAATGGTGTACCATATACCCATTATTGTTCACTAGATGCGAGGCCAACTGTAACGCATTCGTTCCCAAGCCTTTTGACATAATCTCATCGTGTAATGTATTCATTTACATTTATTTCCATTTAACATTCGCTTCGTTTCTATGCGCAATTACTCCCATAAACCTCTCCATCTATTCTATTACAACATAGGAAATCCTGCCTAATTGTTTACTTAACATGATTTATACTAGAATTGCTTTTACCTATCGCCTTTCCCAATTTATAAAAATTTGGACAGAGTCTCCCATGTTTCTTTACTCCCCTAAAGCTATATTTCATACATCCTGCATAAAATCTCAAGCAGTTATAATATTCTCTATCTTCTATCATATACATCAATACACTATAACTTAAATAAATCATCTTTTTATCTATAACTAGAACATTATCTACAACTCATCCTCTAACCATGATATCCTTTTAGTCACAATTAAAATGCTTAAACTAAGAAAACACTTAAAACAATTCTATTAACGTAGTTACAGTTGATGGAGTATTTTCACGTCGAAACTTGTGCTGGCAGGCAGTCTACAGGATCGATTTTAAAACACAGTTGCTCTGATACCAACTGTAACGATCCGGATTTTTCTTTCTTCAAAAAATCGCATGAAATTTAAAACTTTTCTTTTCTTTTATAAAAATCAATTTAAATCGTCGTTAATTCTTTTAAATTGAAATCATTCTTTTCTTAAAATCGAACCGTTAAAAATCCTTTTCATTAAACTTGTTACTTAAACCATTATAAACAGCGAAAAACAATAATTATAAAATCATTTTTCTGAAAATGTAGCGAAAACATAAATAAATTATTTAGTGAATAATAAACGACTGTTTACATTAATGTTTACAAAACCATTTTTCTCTTTTACTTATTTAACCTACTCAACCACAACATTCGCACGTGTAAATCCTTCATCAACTACTCCTCTGTAGAATGCTTGCATCATTACGATCACCTACACTACGAAGGAAACATGAGCTAATGCCCAGTAAGAACTGAGATATGCAATATGTATGCCTCTAACTCATTATGTCATAATGAAATCCGTCCAAACTGTTATTTACTCATGGTTACATTTAAATCAACTCGTACTGCTAGCTAACATTTCACAATGCCAAACCAAAGCGAACATTTGGCAAAGTTGGAAGGGTGTTTTGAACGGCAGTAGTGGTGCACTCCGGCTATGGGCGTTCCGAGTGTCCGAATGGTTAGGGGCAGATGATTTTGGGAAAACTAAAGGGAATTCTGTGACAGATTGGGGATTTTGTTCGGCAGTGACAAATTTCAGGTAAGAAAATGAGTAAGTCGTTGGCCAATGAAGGCCCTACACTACCAAGCTTGAGTCTGTTTTTGTTATGTGTGGAGTGATTTCATTGCAATTCAAACATGTAAAGTGTAGTTGGATTCTCTGCATGATTTTGTTCACTGCTAAGTGATGATCATTCTGCTAGTTTAGAATTCTGTTCACAACTTAGTTACTTCTTAGCTATGTTGGATGTTAGATTGTTGCTTCTGTTGAAAATATCCTCTGCCATATATTAATTACCTCGTTGTTGGTACTTGACTGTGAATTCATGTTGTTAATGGTGATAGTCGACATCCTTGAATTGGCCACTGTTGCCTTAACTATTACCCTACTGTCATTATTTCTCTGCTGCCCTGGAAGTGAAATTTTCATTACTAATTCTCTGTTTGGTTTTAGGTTCTATTGAAATATGTCATTTCATGTACAGTTGACTATTAGATGATGCCTCTGTTAAATATAATGCTTTGCTATACCTTGCACTATTGTTTCGTTTGCTGGATATTAGGCTGCTAATTGTCACTATGTTTATGCTCATTTTCTGTCATTAATTTACTGTCGAGCATGTTTAGTATTTCAAATAATAATGTTGTTTTCCCCATTATTTGTTGCTGTTCTACTGTTATTTTCTGTCATTTCGAAGCATGCTCTCTCGCTGTGTTTATTCGCTATTAGTTCATTAATATCTCGTGTTATTTCGTTGTTATCCCGTTGATATTTTGAAGCATGTTAGTATGTTTTGTTCGCTATTATTTCGTTGATTATTCATTGTTATGGTCAGTCAATTCCCAAAGTATGTTAGCATGTTTTACTCATTGAATTCGTTGTTGTTTCGTAGTTATTCTCTATTAATTTCAAGATATAAAAGCATGTTTTAATTCCTAGGAATTCGTTATTAATTTGCTATTACACGCTGTCATTTTCTGTCAGATTTCAAAGCAAGATAAAACATTTCATTTTGTTATGGATTCGCTGTATACGCTGTTATTTTCTATCGAATTCCAGAGCATGTTAGCATGTTTTATTCGCTTTTAAATTTATTGTCATTTTATTTTTAGTTTCCGTAAATTTCGAAGCATGTTAGTACGTTTCATTTGTTGTTAACTTGTTGTTATTCGCTGTTAGATTTGCTGTTGTTCTACTGTTATTTCCTATCATTTCAAAGCATATTATCTCGCTGTTTTTATTCGCTATTAGTTCATTAATGTCTCGTTATTACTTTCTATTAATTTCGAAGCATGATAGGGTTTATTTCGTTGTGATTTTGTGTTTATTTGCTGTGTTTATTTCCATTGAG
Source organism: Begonia loranthoides (assembly GCA_022433065.1). NCBI lineage: Eukaryota > Viridiplantae > Streptophyta > Magnoliopsida > Cucurbitales > Begoniaceae > Begonia > Begonia loranthoides. The sequence continues at coordinate 15,303,663 of CM039471.1, forward strand.
ATTCTGGAATTTCTTGGGACATATAGATTACTTTCTGTTAATTCTGAAGGATGATAGTGTTTATTTCGCTGTGATTTTGTGTTTATTTGTTGTGTTTATTTCCCTTGAGATTCTGGAATTTCTTGGGATATATAGACTTGTGAGTTCTTAATGAATGAATGAAATTATTCATAGTTGTAATTTTAGTATTGCATTGACATGCATCATGTTAATAGAAACCAATAGAAATTCCACGAATGGGTTGATATTCATTTGTGAGAAGAAAATGGATAAAAGAAATTAATGTAAGGGGAATTAGAGGTTGGGGAGGTGGTTCGGACCTAACCGGTAGACTCGAGATTATGCCCTTCCCTTTTTGAGTCGCGAGAGTCTGTCTACCCCAAGGAGTTAGATGCCGACTAGCGGCCACTCTCCCTACTAGGAACCTCCAATATCTCAGCTCGATGTACGAGTTGATGTATATGTAACCATAAGTAAAGAATAGTTTGGACGGATTTCATTCTGACATAATGAGTTAGAGGCATACATATTGCATATCTTAGTTCTTACTGGGCGTTAACACATGTTTGCTTCATGGTGTAGGTGATCGTAATGACGCAAGTATTCTACAGAGGAGCAGTTGATGAAGGATTTACACATGCAGATGTTGTGGTTGGCCAGACTAAAGAAGTCAAAGAGAAAAATGATTTTGTAAACGTTAATGTAAATAGTCATTTTTTATTCTGTAAATAGTTTATTTATGATTTCGTTACGTTTTCAGAAAAATAATTTTATAATTATAGTTTTTCACTGTTTCTAATGGTTTAAGTAACAAGTTTAAGGAAATGAATTTTTAACAGTTCAGTTTTAAGAAAAGAACTCTGATTTTAATTTAAAAGAATAAACGATGATTAAAGTTGATTTTTATAAAAGAAAAGAAAAGTTTTAAATTCCACGCGATTTTCGAAGAAAGAAAAATTCGGGTTGTTACAAAATATGTTCGCAGAAGCACAGACTTTTGTAGCAGAAGCGAAATAAGTAATGCACGTGTCCGCCGATGGCAAACTTTCATGAAATGCATGTGACAGTGAGAGTTAAGTTTCTGCAAGACGTAAGTGTCTCCTGCAACTAGGGACACCTGACCACGGAAGCACGAAACTTATGCATAGCATGAAATTTTGTGGACACTGTTTCTATGTCTCGGTTACCGCTCAAACTTCTGAGTTGAGTCCTTGTCACCATGGCATCGTGCACTCGCTGATATTTGTAGCATTGGTGTTCTTTAAGTTAGTTTGTGAACTCCTTTGGGTTGGCTCTGTATAGGTTTAGAAGACTTTGTGGATTTTGAGCCAACACTTGAAGTTCTTTCTCCTGTTGGTAAAAAGAGTAACTGTTGTCAAGGCAGAGATTTTATACTTTTGCATCGCATTGTATCATGGTTTTCTAAACTTTATTTTGTGGATTACCACATATGAAAATTTGACAAGAACTGTTCGACAGCATGCCTGTTTTTATTCTATACGTACATGCATTTTACACGTTTATTTTCCATGCACAGTATCTGGTTTTAATCTGTTATGTTACACTCGGGGATGAACACTCTTGATGCTTTGGACGCTCAAGGTGTCAAAGCATCACAAGGCAATCCTGAATACATTTTCTATTGCATGAAGATAGTTGTTTGCGCTCTATGTGAAAATGGATAATAGGGCAGTGATGATGCGCTCCTTGGGTTTTGAATCCTTAAACCTGATTAGGGTGTCTTGGTTGTTAATTTTATGAATAGTGTCGTTGCCTGGTCTTCAAATCACCGACCACCCATGTGATGTTGTTTGGCTCTTTGCATTACTATCACTTATTATTTCTTCAGTCTAATGGGAGCTGGCTAAAATTCAGATCAATGTCTTTCTGTGATGGTGTGCCGGAGGAGTCCATTGAGTGGCTCTCCCTTTTTACTAGGACGATGTTTCTTTAAATGTAAAAGCGATGTAAGCGTATTTTTGTATAACTGTCTATGTATATAGCAAGATTTGATAACTCCCTCATCAATGGCTTGTGGAGCCTTTTTTGATTAATCTAGTAAAGAGGTTTTGAACGATTTAAAATCCATGCAGGACACAATAATGGCATTTGATTCGATTTTGTTTTGGAAAGAAAGGTAAAACCAGTTCTACATGCATTTGCATTTAGTATAACCTACCTACTGAGTCAGTCACTCAACCTAACGATCTCCTCCCTTCCAAGTAAGGAGAAGAGCGATTAGGAGTATCGTTGTTGTGACAATATCTCTTGTCCCATTTTTCTTGTTCTAGCGGTTTAATTTTATTTTCTAGTGAGGAATTAAGTATTTATTTGGATCTGTAAAGAATTATGTGGATTAATGTTTGGAAATTTGGTTTTGATGAACAATACTTATTATTTTTTTTCTATTATTTCTCGTAATCATTATGTGAACCTAGCCCCATTTCATGTTGGCTATAACTTTTATTTATGTTCAAGTTTTCCGTTGCGAACCAAACCTTGGGCTAGGCAATCGGGTCCTCTCTGAGAATTGAGTCATTTGACTCAGCATTTCTGTTAGGCCAGCCTCCGGTCGTGACAACAAGAGCTTGAAGTACTTTTTTAGTCGTAAGGAATTGAACACTCAATAGAGACGGTGGTTCGAATTTGTAAAGAATTATGATTGCGAGATTAAGTATTATCTGTGGAAAGCGAATGTGGTAGCATACGCGTTTTGCAAAATAATGATATTAGTGGACTCTTTATGGTTAAAACTGTCTCTGACTTTTCAATCGAAAATTCAAAAGTTTGGTTTGGAGATAATTACTTCGCAAATGGTATCTACGCTTTTGGATAAGCCGTTAAGGCCTACTTTATTAGAGAAAATCAAAGAGGCACAAACACTCGACCCCTAGTGTGAAAGTCTTAAATTAGAACATACTCTGATAGACCAGTTAGATTATTCAGTGTCTAATGGGGCAATAACTAAGTTTAATGGCAGATGGTATATCCCTAAGAATAAGGAACTACGACGAGAAAAATTAGCAGAAACTCACTCATTTACTTTTTTGGTACACCTTGGAAGTACCAAAATATATAGAGATCTTAAGCAACACTATCAGTAGCCCAATCTCAAGGAAAATGTCTCAAAACACGTGAAGTTATGTTTAATTTTCCAACAAGTTAAAGCAGAACATCAAAGACAGGCAAGAACATTATAGTCCTTGCCTATACCCAAATGGAAATGAGAACAAATTCGTATGAATTTTGTTGTCGTTTACCAGGGATCGTAAAATGATATGATGTGATATGGGTAATTGTGGATAGATTAATGATGTGAACCCACTTTTTGCCTATTAAAATGACTTATACGATGAATCATTAGGCTGAGTTATACATCCAAGAAATTTTACAACTACATGGTGTTTTAGTTTCTATTGTGTTAGACCATACCACAAGATTTACTTTAGCCTTTTGGAAGAGTTTAAGCAAGACTGTAGGTATAGAATTAAGATTCAGTATAGCATTTCTTCCTCAAATAGATGGTCAATCGAAAAGAATAACTCAAATATTGGAAAACATGCTTCAAGCTAGTTAGAGTAAAATGCTACCTTTGTGACCGTGGCAGATTGTAATTGGCAGATAATGTGAGTGGGGCGCATATCCACAACAGAAGCATTGATGTCCATGGTTATGAGGTGGAATTTGTAAAATGAGATGTGTCCTTGAAAAGAAGTGTGAACATGGTGTGATGTGATTGGCAAACAATGTGAGTAGGGCGGTTATCCACCACGTTTTGTTTTCTTTGTTTTACACTATTTTTTTTTGTGAAGATGATGATCGAAGATGTGTTTCTATTTTGTTTGTGAAGACTTTGATAGAAGATGTGTTTCTGTTTTTCTCGTAAAGACGTTGATCGATGATGTGCTATGCTTTTGATTGTTGTCTTGATTTCTTTTTCTAGTTGCAAGATAAGGATATGATGACGTAATTACTTGAGTGACGTATTGTTGTTTTGTTTTGCATGTGAAAAGAGACTGGATTGATTTTAGGGTATTATGTTTTGCATTGTATGATCATGTGTGCATCTCATGTATCATGAAAAATGTTTTCATTTAGAAAGATTGAATAAATATAAATAGTCGCTTGTGGGACGTGGTCGAGCTGGCTGTCTCATATGAGGTAGACCAAATAGTGTCACTCTTCTTTATACTGAATTACTTTCAACGATTGGATTGTAAAGTAAAAGAAAAAAAAAGATTGAAAAAAATTAAAATACATGTTTTTATAAATTACATATCATATTTATGATATATATGCATCTCTTATTGAGTTTTAAGCTCATAAATGAATTTTGTGATGTAAGTGAGGAAAAGTTTGATAATGGAAATATGTGAAGGATGTAGTTGAAGGAGTACTCTTATGGGTGAGGTTGCGGTGTTGTTGGAGAAATATTGACCCGTGGGTGAAAGCTTAGGGAGAAAATTTGAAATGAAAGACCTTTATTTAAATTATATTTTTAAATGTTTGGATTTAAGTTAAAGACAATTTACAATGTTTTTAAACAGTTGACGCTAAGGGTTTTGTGTTATTTTATGTTGGTTTTAACTATATTTTGTTTTTCATTTAGATTTTGTTAATTGGTGGTAGATTTTTCCTTTCCCTGCTTCAAATTTCTTCTCCATGATATTTGTGCTAGCGAGGACTTATTTGAATTTAAGTATGTATAAAAATATTTAAATGATGTTTAAGCTTTGAATTTGATGCACAATATTAAAAAAAATTGTTATTATTTTTCGTAATCACTATATGGATCTAGGCTCATTCTGTGTGGGTTATGACTTTGATTATATTCAAATCTTTTGTTGCAAATCAAGCCTTGAGTTGGGTGATCAAATCCTCTCTGATGATTGGGTTGCTTGACCCGGCATTTTTGTTAGGCCAACATTTGGATCATGATAACATCGGTAGTAAAATTTATATAAAACGAGAAATTGAATTTAAGTCATATGTGTATTAAGTGTTATTCTAATCATATTTATTTCTTGTTCAACTTTATTTTTAGTATATTTTTACGTGTAATCATTCTAAAATACGTTAACCAAATATTCTCATTTTTCATTTTTCATGTTATACTTAGATTTATTCCTCATGTGATCAATACTTTACTTATTATACATGACTTAGATGCAACGTATACACTTGCATAGTATTATAGTTTTGCAAAACAAGAAGCTATTGTTAGACTCAACTCCTCTTCTTGGTTCATCTTCCACACTAGAAATTGGAGAAAGATGGGCGTTATTCGGTTGGTCATCACCACCTCCACCCGTATCTTGTTCTTCTTATTCTTTTTTAGACGTCCTTTACTTCGAAAACAAACCAAAAGTTATGTAAAATTATAATTTTTAATTCTACTAAAATTTCATAATTTTAAAAAGAAGCACTGGAAAAGGTTGCCAATTTGTTAGCAGCTATTGATGGTCCAGGGTTTGGAGGGAGGGTAGCGAATTAGATGATGACACATGTCGACATATATTTTTTAACGTTTTATTAACATAACATAGTTCATGGATCATCATGTTCAACAAAATAGTTGAAGGTTTCAGATGTCTGGATCTCATATTTTAATGGCTATTTTGGAATTTTCTCTTAAATAAATTATATCTTTTGAAGATAGGCATCAAAATATTACAATAGGTGATAGAGCAAATGGCAAATCGAAGCTAGAAAAATGCTTTTTTATTTTTATTTTTAAGTTTCACTAGTTCAGCTTAAAGGCGCTCTTATGTTGATTCATGAAGTTTCAATCCAATGGATAGCAAGTCAAATTTAATAGTAGTTGAGTAGAATTTTGCCTAGATGAAGAATTTGGTGAAGTTATTTGTGTCACGTTATTTTTTGTGCTAACAGGTCAAACTTTAAGATTTATTATGTCAGCCAATTATAGGATTCCATAAATTCACCATTCAAAGTGGACTTTATCTTCTTTGATTTATACAATATAAATTTTTTTATCGAAATTGTCTCGAACTTTAAATAAATAAATTAATTGATAAATTTTAGCTTTATTAGTTAATGAAATAGGTTAGCTTGAGTGATAGGTTGGGCAATAACAATCTCATTTTGTTTATATAATTACTTCTTAAAAACTTATTTCCATACTAAAATATTATATTAAAAGTAGCAAAATTATTTACTTTAAGGGAATGTTTAACGCAAATGAGCATAAAAAACGAGTGCATGAAGACTTCACATATAGAGATAAGTGGATCGGTTGGAATATTTTGGACTAAAAGGAATTGAAAGTCTCCGATTCTAATTTTAGAAAAATAAAACTTAGAAACAAATTTAATAATTTTTGTTCTAATTATGAAAAAAAAAAAAGAAGAAGAAGAAGAAAATCCGGCTGGACCATCTATTAAGTTTTGAACCATTCCTGGTCCGGTTTCTAAAAATAAAATAAAATAAAACCTAATCGAATCGGGCAGGAGAGATACCGACCCCAGAGTTATGGGCAGGCCATTGATCGTAGCGAAAGCAACGGCATGGATCATAATACAGAGGTACCAAACCTAAAAATACAGCCCTAACCACACCACCCAGACTGATAGTTGTATCTAACTTTCCAAGTCTCCCTCGGAATATGGAATATCATTTTTTTTAAAATATAAAAAAACTTTTATTTATATTTTCCCACCTAAATAAATTAGCAATATAATCATATAATTTTTTTAAAAAATAATATATTACTCTGAATTTATTACAGCGTTACATTTTTTATGGGTTTGACTGCTAGATAGAAGAGACGTATATCCAACAACAAGTGTTGATTGATCTATTAGTTAATATAGTTAATTATCATTATATCAAAATCTATTATTTTATAAAATTAAAGAACTTCCCTTTAAGTTTCATAATTCTGCATTCGCACTCAAATACATGCAATATTCAGGACTAATTATTGTATTTATTAAAGTCGTGCACAACGTTACATGTTATCATATACTATAAAAATGTGTGAAGACTTTTAATTTATTTTTAAAAGAAAAAGAAAAAGAAATTTTAAGGCGTCTGTGACTCCCAAGTTCTTATAAATTATACCATTCTTTCCTGGTAATATCCAGCTCTATTTCTCTCTGTGCAATCTTTCTCTCCAAGCAGTGCAACGATGGCCGCAGCCATGCCTGGTCTCCTCCTCCTCCTCCTCCTCCTCTTCTCCACAGCCATGGTAATCACGGCCGACCAGAGAACGGAGTCGGAGATAATGGAAATATATACCTCCTGGATGGCGAAGTACCGTAAGTCATACAACGGGGTGGGCGAAGAACAGAAGAGATTTGAAATTTTTAAGGATAATCTGAGATTCATTGACGAGCACAACGCTCAAAACCGATCGTACGAAGTGGGTTTGAACAAGTTTGCCGATCTGAGCAACGAGGAGTACAGAACCATGTATTTGGGAGTTAGGAGCGAATCCGCCAGGCGAGTGATGAAGGCGAAGAGGTCGAGCCAGCGCTACTCTTACAGAGCCGGTGATAGGCTACCTAAGGCGGTGGATTGGAGGGTGAAAGGTGCAGTAAATCCGGTCAAAGATCAAGGATACTGCGGTGAGCCTTATAATTATTATTATTTTCCATTTTCTTCTTTTTATTAATTGAAACATTTATGGCGTTGATGTCTGTGATACTGATAGAATTCTACCATTGATATGTCCTATGTGGGTTAAGCTGCAAGAAACTGGATAAGAATGGTAGTTTGGAGAAGAAAGGTAGATTTTGACTGTTAGATAACAGCACGTGGACTAGTTGTATTTATTTTATTGTTTTCTATTGTTTCTCTTTTTATATTTCTCCAACTAATCTTTTATTCAAACCCATACCTTCCAAGGTTTGATTATCATATCATTTTATGTAACTTAAAAAATGCTTAACTCTGATCAGCAAATACATCAAATGACATGATGAGTTTTTAAGATATCTTTAACGAAGTGATTCTATGGGTAAAATAATTAGGAAGCTGCTGGGCGTTCTCAACTATTGCTGCCGTGGAAGGATTAAACCAGATCGTCACCGGAGATTTGATCTCTCTCTCAGAGCAGGAGCTTGTTGACTGCGACAGGGACTACGACGCCGGCTGCAATGGCGGCCTGATGGACTATGCGTTCCAGTTCATCATCGACAATGGTGGAATCGACAGCGAGGAAGATTACCCTTATGAAGGAGTCGACGGCCAATGTGATCTCAATAGGGTTCGATCTTCGTAGCTCTGAAGAATAATTGACAGATGTATTTTTTGGGTTTGATTTTAATATTTTGAAAATGTAGATTTCGCAGAAGAGCGCAAAGGTTGTAAGCATCGATTCGTACGAGGACGTTCCAGCTTACAACGAGCTAGCGTTGAAGAAGGCTGTCGCTCATCAACCTGTCAGCGTCGCCATTGAAGCAGGTGGCAGAACTTTTCAATTCTATCAGTCGGTATGTCTTCTCTCTCTCATCAATTTTTCAAACAAAACATTCTCTAATCAACAAATTTTTATCATAAGATGAGCAGCAGTTGAAATCACGAGATCATAAAATTATACAACAGCCTAAAACAAGAAGCTTTGTACAATTGCAGGGAGTATTTACAGGCGAATGCGGATCGGCATTGGACCATGGGGTGGTAGCAGTTGGCTATGGCAGTGAAAAGGGGGTTGACTACTGGCTTGTGAGGAACTCCTGGGGAAGTGCTTGGGGCGAAAATGGATACATAAGAATGGAGCGTAACGTAGAAACCTACACAGGCAAATGTGGAATTGCAATGGAGGCATCCTACCCAGTAAAGAACAGTGAGCAGAACCCTATTGAACTTGTTTCTAGCTCTGATGATAACATCATCGGTGCTTGACGACCGGTTATTCGGCTGTTTGGGAGCCGAGGTCGGAAAATGTTGCTTCGATTGATCGAATAATCGCCTGGATTCTGGGTTATTGGGGTTGGAAGAACTTCAATGCCCATCGTCTCACCGATGTTTTTCTTTTCGATAGTTATTATTGTACATTAAGCTCCATTTATTTGGAAGGCTACAGCAGCCGAAGAAGAAACCATGTAACTGCAATTTCATGCTTTAATTGAGCACATGGACGTTTCCTGTAATATTAAATTTTAATGCATCATTGTTGTCTTTGTGTGACACTCTATTATCTCATGTATATTCCTTAGCAACGTTTGTCTCCACTAAAGGGTTAAGAAAATTAATTATGAAAAGTAAAAAAAAAAATAACTTCTGAAAATTTATGATTCAATTTTGAAAATGAACGCATCTTTTTTCTAGTTGAGCGGTAAAATCTATTATTTTTTTAAATATTAATAAATTTTTGAGTAATTTTTTTAGGTCAATTTATTGAGGGTTGACTCGATGTTATTTTTCGGTCAAATAGTCATACTAGTAAATTTTGAAAGTTTTCATGTGGGGAAAATACAGAATAATATTAGATAAATTGAAATTATCTCGGATTGAGTTATGTAAAAATCACAAATTTTGTAATAATAAATTCTACGTATAAATTTTTTACTTAATATTGTAATTGATCTGTTTGTTATGTAACAGTTATATGTCAATTTTTGGTCAAATTGTCAAAATTGTGAAATTAGTTATGGTGGTAAACAAATTGAAGAAATTAATTTTGTAGATGAGAATTGAACTTTGGTTGGAGTATTGGAGAAATAAAAAAAATTAAAGGGAGTGTATTTAATATATATATTGGTGATATATATTAAATAAAGTTATAAGGAGAATGAAACCATATCTTCCTATTTTTCATTTGGCATATACTCGCAGAGCAAGAAAGGAAAGAAAGAAAAAGAGAGACGTGAGAGTGAATCGGGGAAAGAGGACAAATTTGACACTTGATTTGCATTCCTGACAACATTACCTCAGACTTTGTGAAGAGTTTTTGCGAATAAGCTAAGTTTCGATCTCTATTTTTGTTATATCCGACAAATTTTAAAAAAATTTAAAATTTTAAAACCTCGCTTTTAGGGGGTTGCTGCTGAGGTAGGGGGAGAAATCAAAAAGAGAGAAATAAAAAAATTAAAGGGAGTGTATTATATATATATATATATATATATATATATATATATATATATATATTGATGATATATTTTCTTGGAATGATTTTTCCCTAAAGCTATGAGAAAGGCAAATGAGAAAGAATTTCTGGATTTAACCCAGAAAGAATTATCAGTGGCAGAATATGAAAGTTGATTTGAGGATTTATCTAGATATGCGAAAAGTTTTATTCTTGATAAAGCTAAGAAAGTCTAGATGTAATATCCTATAATTTTTTCCGTATAAAAATTTTCTTTTTCTTTTAAAACTATTGTAAAACCATTGCATAATAAAACCAGAGTCATAATATACAGCGGCAGTCTAAATCATATAAAACATACAGCAGAAGTTTTTTACAACTAAATACTACAAACTCATTGTTTAACTAAACATTTAAATAAACACAATAACTTAAACATTTATTTGAAGTCATAAAATACTTAAAAGCCTTTTAAAATATTTATTCCATTCTGTGAGCCATAACCATAGGTCAATGTCGCCAACAGCACAAACGCCCACACAACAATACTCCATCAGTTATGTCCATCAACAGCTTTATCCATTCATCTGCTCCTTACCTACATCAACTGGATTTAACTATAAGCCTAACGCTTAGTACGTGATATAAATGTAAAACATAGAATTTACATACAATTTCTATAATATTGCTTAAGGTTTTCTATTTCGTTTTTCTTTTATTGTTCAAGTCTTATATCGTTATTTTATTCACTTATATGTCGGCCGTATCAAACCGGACCATATAAACATCTGTTTACTGTTTATATGTCAGGCGTATAATATCGGCCCATATAAACATCTGTGTCGGGCGTATCCAATCGGATCACAGTTGACTTCCGTGCTGAGCGTATCAAACTAGTCCATAGTCGTTTACTTGATATCTATGTCGGGCGTATCTAACCAGTCCACGAAACAACTTAATTACATATTTTACTATTTTCATTTTGTTGTTTTGTACTCTTTCAGTCTTTTACTGTTTATGTGATGGGCGTATCAAACCGGACCACATAAACATCTGTGCCGGGCATGTCAAATCGGTCCATAGAAACAGTTATTTACGTTTATTAGTATTTCAAGTCTTAATATTGTTGTGCACATACAAATCATATCTAACGTGTTCTTTAATCGTATCCTTAAAATGTGATCTATCCTATCTAAAAAACTGAACTTATTCTATAAACATACAATCAAATAACATATATTTTCATACAATAACATAATTTATGCATTTAAAACAAACATCAAACAAAATCCTAATTTCCCGAGATGTAGGTCCTTTCGGACAAAGCACATCCAATAGTACGTACTTGAGGTCTTTAGCTTTAATAAGTTAACGCTAAAGACCTCAACTTCAACTAATATGTTCCAATAACAGGATCCTCTAACTTCCCTAACTTCAACTAATATGTTCATACACCCATAATAAATAGTTTCCCATTATATCTAAACTGTCACTTTATCCAATAATTACAACCCTTAATCCAATAACTTATCATTTCGCCTATTGTTAACAAACCTATTTAATTCCTAACCCTAGTATTATTTTCCAAATAATACTCGAATACCCATTTATCATTTATTTTTCAAATAATATTCTTATTCCAATTATCCAATAATTTATCACTCACTATAAACCAATAACATATTCAAGAGAGAACCTTCGACTTGAAGCATCCGTGAATTGAACTAAAAACAGGAGCAAACTTCCACTTTCATCAAAGACTTCCTTCTTCAGACTCTCTCTCACAATCCTCTAGGTTCATTCAACCAAAACCAACGCGTCTAAGAATAGCACCGAAACTTCATCCAGTAACAACTTCACAGAAACACTCACAACAAAGTCACTCACTCATAGACTCATTCCCTTTCTATTCTCACGTACACTAGAAGGATACCCTCACTAGATTTTGGCAGAGCTACCGCGTGATTTTATTCTTCTCTAATCCTTGTTGACATTCTTCTCTATTTATAGACTTCTTCTAACGTTCCCTCATTAAACACTAAAGACAGAAGGCCAAATGTTCAACCATCAATGTCTAGCCGTTACAGACTCTTCAGTTGATGCCTCACATCGCCTTCACTTTGGTTATCACCTCTCTAATATACTCACTTAAATGATCATTAACTTCATCCAACGTTCAAGTACTCCAAGCGACGTTCCCTTCATCTTCCATACATTCCAGACAACGTTTTCGTTTCGTCATCGTCGATTAAAACACTCCAGAATACACTTCATAAATGGTGGCTGATCGAATTTCATGAAGGACGATAAATCACCCATTTGCCAAACTCCCGCATATCTCATTCATAACTTCAACTTTTACTATTGGTCGATTGACACTGGTCAATCGACGCTCGTCAATCAACCGCTGAGATCGGCTGCAATCATCAAAGGTTGATTTTTGCATAATTCTCCAGCTTATTCTTTATTTACGTGACATATGCATGTCATGCATGTCTCCTATATAAATATATATGTTTATATATATTTAACCCTAACCTAATATCTTTCATGTAATTGAAATATCTTCCTTTACATTATTATTCACTAAATCCAATATGTCCTAAAATCATATACCATCAACCTTATTGTATCCAAATATGTCAAACTATACTTTCTCTTAATATTCCCACTGACTATCAAATTAATTGATATCGTCCAATATAACCAAAAGTATCTCCAATTGACCTCAATTCTTCTCATAATCTAACTATAAACATAATGGGGTAACATAATTCACTTATTCCAATTGCATTTCTCTTGACCAATATTTTTACTTGTCCAACTTAGCTCATAATATTCCAAAATTATCACTTAAGTTATGCTATCAGCTCAACGAAGATTTGAGATATTACACTGAAGGTTTGAACAAGGGTTGAGACCTGCAATTTCCAACAGATTGATGACTTTACAATTGGAATCATATTCTGATATGGTGGATAGAGCAATGTTGTTTGAACAGAGGCTCAAAAGTAATAAAGAACAGTGGAAGATTGAAAGAGCCAATGGAGCTAAGAAAGAAGATATTAAAACAAATGATGACTCAAAGAAAAGGGGATTTTGAACACCTCGGTCTTCAACCCCATCGATATCGAGTGGGAGAGAAAGTTTTTAGCCAAGAAGTAGAGGTGGTTTCCAATAAGAAATGTCATTGTTGAGAAAATCTTTTATCCCTGGAGAACATGGTAATATGAAAAAAGATTGCAAAGAACCTTTATTACAGTCATCTCCATTGTTTCAGAGAGGAGGAGAGCAACAATATACTTCTCTAATGACTACACCATTGGCCTTTTATGATAAATCTAATGAAGTTGGAAGTAGTAAAATAGGAGCTGGTAATCAAGAGTCTACCAGCCAACTTGTAAAAGTTTATGCTTTTGGCTAGCCAAAGAAACAACATGATAGTGTTATTGTTGATGGTATATTTACTCTTTTTAGTTCACAGATAAGAGTTTTATTTGATTCGGGAGCTACACATTCATTTATTTCTGCATCTACAGTGTATGCATTGAGATTAGGAACAATATCTTTAAAATATTACTGGAATGTTGAGTCTCTATTGGCTGGTCAAACACCGGTAAATCAAGTGTGTAAAGCATGTGTCATAAGAATTGTTGAATATGAATTAGTCACTAATTTCATTGTTATAGAGATAGTATGGCTTGATGTGATTTTTGGAATAGATTGGTTATTAAGGTACCAAGTAATAATGGATGCTAAAGAAAGAAAATTACATTATTGCTTATCGTGGGAGAAATTATATTATTTTACGTTGAAAGAAATACATTTCAACCACATTTTCCATTGGATTCTTATAAATTTGAAGGATGGGTAGCAAATCTTATAGCAGAACTAGATAAAGAAAATGAGACAAATATAACAATAAGGGTGGTGGAGGAGTACATGGATGTTTTTACAGAAGAATTACTGGGACTTCCTCCAAATCGGGAAGTAGAATTTGTAATTGATGTATATCCAGATGTTAATCCAATATTTATACCCCCACATTGTATGACACCGACTGAATCGAAAGAGCTAAAAACATAGGTCGAAGAATTAATGGAAAAAAGTTTTATTCGACCCAGTACATCTCCTTAGGTTGCACCTACATTATTTGTTAAAAAGAAATATGAAACCCTAAGAATGTATATTGATTGTAGGTAATTGAATCGAGTGACTATAGAGAACAAGTATTCATTACCTAGGATTAATGATTTGTTTGATCAATTAAGGGGTTCTTGATAGTTTTCAAATACTGATTTAAGATCACGATACCATCAATTGAAAATAAAAGAAGAAGATGTTTAGAAAACAGCCTTCCAAACTAGATATAGTCATTATGAATATCTAGTGATGTCATTTGGATGGACTAATGCACCGACAACGTTTAAGGATCTTATGAACTCTATATCCAAGCCATATTTAGATATTTTTATTATCATCTTTATTGATAATATTTTAATATATTCTTCTTCAAAGTAGGAGCATGAATGACATATTCGAGTAGTGTTGGAATTACTAAGATAACATCAATTACATGTCAAGCTTAGCAAATGTGAATTTTGGTTGAGATAAATTAAATTTCTAGGAAATGTGATTTTCAGTAATGGTATAGCAGTGAATGCTTCAAAAACTAAAGCAGTACATAATGGGGAAGAACTGAAATCAGTATATGAGGTAAAAAATTTATTAGGATTAACTGGATATTATTAGGGATTTGTTGAAGGATTTTCAAAATTCCTATGCCATTATCAAGATTAGCAAAGAAATGTGTGAAATTTGAGTTGGATGATAAATGCAAGACAACATTTCAACTTTTGAAAAAGAAATAAGTGTTCCTACCTTTCCTCATAATTCCTGAATGAGGAAAATTGTATGTTGTATATTGTGATGCATCTCTACAAGGATTGGGTTGTGTGTTGATGCAAAATGAAGGAGTTGTTGCATATGGTTCAAGACAATTGAAATCACATTAAAGAAATTATCTTGTTCATAATTTGGAATTGACAATAATAGTCTTTCCTTTAAAGAATTGGATATATTAGTTGTATGGTGAGACTTTTGAAATATATTCGGACCATAAAAATCTAAAATATTTATTTAGAAAGAGTTGAATCAAAGACAAAGACACTGGAAGTAATTTTTGGAAGACTATGATTATACCCTTCATTATCATTCAAGTAAAGCTAATGTGGTTGTTGATGCTTTGAGTAGAAAGACAAAAATAATAGCAGCCAGTTTGGGTATACAGAAGTATAAAATATGGTCATAAATTGATAGCTACAAATTATAATTGCAGAAAAAGAATCGACAAATATATCTCTAGAATATAATGGTAAAACTTGCAATGATGCAATAAATTACTGATTTACAATCAGAAGATGAAGAAATAAAGAATCTAAAAGTTAAGGCCTTAGCTGGTGAGACAACTAAATTTTCAACTGGGACTAAGGGAGAATTAAGATTTAAAGGCATAATGGTAGTTCCATATATTAAGGAATTAAATGAAGAAATTTTAAAAGAATATCATTGTTCCAAATTTGTTATTTACCCTAGTAGTACAAAAATGTATCAAAATATGAAAATATAAGTATGGTGGAAATGTATGAAAGATGAAATTGCTAAATATGCATCTACATGTTTAACATGTTAGAAAGTGAAAGTTGAACACAAAGACCACCAAGATTATTAGAATCATTACCTATAGCAAGAATGGAAATGAGAATGAATAACCATGGATTTTGTACTTATTTTCCAAAGTCTTCTAAAGGTAATGATGTTATATGAGTGATTATTGATAGACTTACTAAATCTAGTCATTTTATACCCAGTAGTCATTCAGTAGATTATTTAGATAAACTTTATATGAGGAATATTGTAACGGTGCATGGAGTACCTATTCTCATAGTTTCAAATAAAGATCTCATATTCACTTTGAAATTTTGGCGAAGTTTATAGAATGAAATGGGAACTAAATTTGATCTTAGTACAACTTATCATTTTCAAACAAATGGCCAATATGAAAGAACAATATAAATTTTTGAAGATATGGTGGAGCATGTGTTATGGATTTCCAAGGAAGTTGGAAAGATAACTTACATTTAGGGGAATTTTCTTACAACAATAGTTATCAGTCTTCCATTGGCATAACACTATTCTAAGCATTATATGATAGACCTTGTAGATCTTCTTTATGTTAGGAGAGATTGGAGAAAATATTTTGTTATGTCCAAAAATGATCCAAGAAACTAACCAGAAAATTAAGTAAATTAAGGAACGTCTTTTAATTGCTCAAAGTCATCAGAAGAATTATGCTGATCAGAGAATGAGGCTATTATAATTTGAAGAGGGTGATTATGTATTTATTAAAGTAAGAACCCATAAAAGTATTCAAAAATTTGGTAAAAGTGCAAAGTTAACATAGAGTTTCATTGAATCATTTAAAATTTTGGAACGAATTGGTGCAGTGGCCAATAAAATATCATTACCACCTCCATGAGCCAATATCCATAATGTGTTTCATATTTTGATGCTAAAAAAATATGAACCTGATCTTTCACATATAATTGATTAGAGAGAATTAAATCTTCAACCTGAAATAACAATGGAAGAGGAGCTTGTAGTTATCTTAGATACCAAAGACAAAGTGCTCTATAATAAATTAATTCCAATTGTTAAAGTTCAATGGTGGCATCGAGGAGTAGAGGAGGCTACATGGGAGCTTCGCTTTGAGATGAAAGGAAAGTATCTTTGGCTTTTTAAGAGGTAACTAAATTTAAAATTTAGAATGAAATAATATCCTTTTGAGAGTTTAATGACTTGAAATTTTGCATATGTATGAATGACATATAAATGATGTATAGAAGTAAAAATCAAAAAATTATGTATAATTAAGGTTGGAAATAAATTATTTTTCTAAATAGTTTAGATATATTGACATAATTGAATGTGCAAATGCAGATGGATTTGCATACAATTTTAAGATGATAAACTAGACATCATAAGGAAGAGAAGGACATTGGAATTATATAAATTGGACTTATATATCCAAAGTTATACTGTTTTAAAGTTAGGTTAAGTGTATGTGATGCTTACGTATGATTTCTATTATATACCTTAATTCAAACATATTGAGTGAGAATTGAAGGATACTTTATGAGAATGAAAGTTTTCTAAGATATATATTTATGATATCATGTCATAAAAAGTGGTCACTTATAGGGTCATGCCACATGTCAAGCTGAAGCAAACAACTTCAATTGTAAATAATGAGAAGTTTAAGGGCAAATTGATCTTCTGACTTCAATGATTATGGCTAACATGGTAAATGGCTAGGGAATTCTTTGGGAAAACTTCTTTTTATCATAAGGAGAGAATCATTGGAAAGCTACTGAAAACAAAGAAATCGAGAGAGAAAGGGAGAAGACGGTTTTGAGGAAAAGGTGAAAAGTTGAAAGAAAAAAGTGAGATTTTGAGTTTGAATCAAAAAAAGAAAGTGTTTAGAACATGAACAAGATTTTAAAGAGTCCAAAAAAGAAGGAAAATATGAGACTTGATGGCTTAAACCAAAGCTTGAAAGTGTTGGAATTCAAGTAAGTAACTCTAATGCTTAAAGAGTTATAATTTTATGAAATTTACATGATATAGATGGTGATTTAATATTAGAATTATTGAAATCATGATATTGTTTTTTTTTTTGGGATATTTATATCATGTGTTGGTGTGGTTTTAATTGAATTTGGTATGAGGGAGATGAAGAAATGTCAAAGGATTTTGACATTCTACATCAAGTGAGGTCTATCGAGGATCAAAGTGCGGACAACCAGGCTTTAAAAGTAATGTTGGATCGGTCGAGTAAGGCTGGACAACCAAAATATTGTAGTTGAAACTGTATAAAATTTGATCGACAGATATTAAAAATTGATCGACCAAAAATTAGCAATGTGTCGCATAAATGGGTATCCACAGATGGGTAGACATCCACGGATGAATATGGGCAGCCGTGGATTTCAAGGGTACGCAACTGCAGATGTAACAGAGAAGAAAATTCATTGAGGGCAGAGGACTGGTCTTTGGGGGTTGACATTCGGAAAAATGACAGTCTTAAGCTTTAAAAACATAGTCATGAGTGGTCGAATGGGATCCTGAGCAGACGACTAGAATTTGTGTTTTTGCTTTTGAAATATGCTGGAGCGAATAACTGCAGCTGAGAAATGAATGTCCAAAATCTATAATTTTAGCATATTTTCATTAGGTTTTTAACCAATTTTTTAACCATTTTATAAATTCTTTTGAGAGATTATTGAGACATAGATAAAACATGTCAAGATAAATGTTTGACCCTATTTCATGCATCATTTATGTATGCTTAATAACAAGATTTGCATTATTCATATTACATGCATTATTAGTATGTATTATATGCATTCAATGTATGCATAATGATGATGTCAAATCATGTTTCATGAACATATTTATATGTCCAAAAAATATTATCCATGTGGTATTATTAGTCACATAGGAACCCAATATACTTCGCTAGGCTATGTATTGTATAACGTATGTAAAATGGAAAATGGTAGGGGGGTGACTGTGGATCCCCCTTGGGTTGAGAAACCCTAGCCCTCCAGAGGTTTATTTGTTCATAAACACACCAATTGGATATTGTAGCCAGTATGGTGGAGTTTCATGATTTTGTGAGACTTTACATACGATGGTGTTTGATCCTGCATATTGAGATTCGGGAATATGTTAATACATTACTTGTTAAACAACTTCATTGTTTAAATTAAATAAAAATTCCATTGATTCATATCATCATTGCATTATAGTGAGTAGATAGGTGTTGTGTGTTATTCATGTTGCATATCATACTGATCTTATATAGAGGTCTAGATACGGACGTAGGTGGTGGATGTTGATCTTATATTTGTGAATTGCATGAGATTGTAATTTTTAAATATTAGATTACTTAGCTCACTCCATTGTTGTTTTATTCCTTTCAGATATAGAGAGTAACAAAAAATATAAGGGTAAGGCAGATCAAAAGCAAGAAGCTAGGTACTTAAGGTAGAATAGAACTCTATCTCTTTAATCTGTTGTGTGCATGAGTTTTACTTTCTGTACATATAAAATCCTTAGTGTTTGTAATAAAGTTAAAACTATCTCAATTTGTAAATAATAACTCATGTGGTAATTGGTAGATTAAATGTGGTTGTTACAAAATAAAATCACATATATATGATTGTGGTGTGCATATTAAATAAAAAGAATAAGAAAATTTTAATTAGACTTAAATATGGTAAATGACGTTGGGATTACTAGTAATATTATCCTTTATAAGGATACTGGGATAATGTAATCAAATGTTATCATACTTCAATTCGAGTATAAATGTGCAAGTGTCGTTCTTCGAGTGGAGAATCCTTTCAACAATTTGTAGTTCGATGGGGTTCGAAGTCGGGGTCATGACAATCCCCATATTAAACTCATCCATTTTTTCACTAGTGTCAGTCCCCATATAAAACCCATCCATTTTCACTAGTGCTTTATATGAGATGTTGATATCAGATTTTTTTAGGTTATGACGATGTTTTGGATTTTCGAGTCTGTTCCAGAAAGCATTGTTTTGGCTTATCAAAAAGGCAATAGTTGTCGAGGTAGAAGTTTTTTTCTTATCTCATATGCATTATGGTTTTTAAAACTTTTATTTTGTGAGATATCGCACATAAACTGACATGTTTTGTTTAACATGTCAGTTTCTATACTATATATACACTAGCAGTACACGTTTATTTTATGCATGAATGGTATTTCATTTGACATTAAATTTCATATAGACCTTTAGCTATTTTTTGTCATGACTAGGGTCTTTATTTGTTGTACACCTTCCACTGTGTGAAGGTGTTTTGTTTGTACGTGTGATATGGTGTTAAGACAATGATGATGTGTTCTTGGATTCAAATTCCTAAACTGCTAGGGTATAACACCCCGAAACTTTTAGGAGTAATTTCATGTGTGACATTTTAGAATATTAATAGAGTGAATAGCATAACAATAGGAAAATTATATATAGTGCATAGTGAAGAATAATAACTTAATAAAATGTATATAATTTATTAGGGAAAATTCACATTTTATTGAATAATGTTGGGATTTGTTAATTACGTTACGAAATAAGGAAGGTTGGAGAAGGATTTTATTTCAATAAAAATATAATATTTTCGAGGTAAATTATGAAATCTGCAAGGCTAGGCAGAAAGTGAGTAGAATTAAGGAAATTGAGAGTCAAGTTTGGATTATCGCTAGGGAAAGGTAATATTCATAGTAGTGGTTAGGTGTCCACTGCTCAATTTTTGTCTGCGGTAAGAAACGTTTGAAGGAAGAGAGATGCAAGATTGACCATTGGGTGAGGTCTAGGTACAGTTGTGATCAAGTCGAATGGAAAAAGATGCTCTCACAGAAGTGTTGATACCGCTTAGATGTGGAAGGGTGTTGGGCCCTAGGATTAAATTAGTAAAAGGAATGTGAACCATTGGATTTGAGAAGATGCTTCTGCGAAGGCATTGGATGCAGCTCTGATGCGGAAGGGTGTTAGATCGTTGGATTGATTTAGCAGAAGAAGTTTGAACCATTGGATTTAGAAAAGATTCTTTTGTGGAAGGGAAAGATGTCATTCAGAAGAGTTAAGTATATAGAAACATCGTCATTTTACATTTTAGCATGTTTCCACAGCCGCATTTGTTTACGTGGCAGTGCTTTAGGGAAAAGGGAACAGTATCATTTGGAGCCACAATTAGCAATAGGTGCAAAAGCGTGCACTCACATAGAAAGGAAGGTATCCACAACAAGTTTTGG
The DNA here is from genome assembly GCA_022433065.1 of Begonia loranthoides. Taxonomy (NCBI): domain Eukaryota; kingdom Viridiplantae; phylum Streptophyta; class Magnoliopsida; order Cucurbitales; family Begoniaceae; genus Begonia; species Begonia loranthoides. The sequence continues at coordinate 15,324,610 of CM039471.1, forward strand.
ATAAAGTGAAACATTGTCATTTGGATTTAATGGATTGTGGGGAGACTTTGATGTCTATAGAAGCAATTTTTGCAATGGTTAAGCACACATGGTAGATGAAAATTGTTGGACAAATTTGCAGATTGGAGTTTTTGGGGAAGCAAATGTTTCTGAGGAAGTGTTTGCATCCATGGTTGCTTTGGCGACCATGAATACAAGAGTTAGGTCCGACTTGGTTGTTGACCATTGGACAATTGAGTTGTAGCAGACGTCCCCAGTGGTTGTTCGCATGTCTATTATAGCTCGGGTAGATTTCAAATAAGTTGGTTTTCCAGATTCTTTGCGAGCTACGACTTGAGCTTTAGATTGTTTCAAAAAAGATAAAATTAGGATACGATTTTCATGGGATTTAGTTGTCAGATCATAGTTCTATAAATTGAAGGGCTGGGTTAAAACCCTAATTACCCCAAAGACGCAAGGATGGGAGGATCTTTCTCTCAAACTCTCGGGTAAACCTTCCTTCAAACTTCTCAAGGCAAATTCTCCACTATAAGGATTTTGAAGTTGTTTTTTGTGTTGTGAATAGTGTTTAGAGTTTATTATTTTACTAACTAACTATTCGTTTACTTAAAGGAAAACTCAACGTTTAGAATAGCTGGAGAGACAGACCTTTATTATAAATTTCTAGTAAGTGATGTTGATTGTGTTTGACCTTTGGCATGCATTACAAAGTGCTAGGATATTTTTTGTGATGCGTATGGCTATTGTACGATGATATGGTGTATGCTTGTTGTTTACTGTTTAAGTTGAAATATATTGTTGAGGATTTGTTTACTGTTTTTGTTACTATTATGATGAGTCATGTTGAGGATATGCTACAGCTAGGGTCACGCATGCAAGATTTTATCTTTATGTTATGTGTATGTTTCATGCATTCATAAAAACGTTTTCTTTAAGAAAGATAAGAAAGAATGAAAGATAGACCAAATGAAAGACATACCGAATAAATGTAAATAGTAGTTGTGGGTGAGGTGCAAGTTGGTTGTCCCGCATGAGGTGGACCTAAAGGTTTCACTCTCTCCCCTAGACTGAATTGCCCATAACAACTAAACTGTTAACAGAAAGAAAAGAATAAGAATGTTGACTGAAAAAAATACAAGTTTTACATGTTGCATCTCATAGTCATGTTTTCCGTTATACATCTCTTACTTAGCTTTAGACTTATAGGTGAACTTTGTGATGTAGGTAATGAAGAACTTACTGAGGAATCAAATGATGAGAACAATTGATAGTGCAGTTGAAGAAGAATTATCTTGGGTGAAGCTAAAGCATTGTTGGAGCAAAATTGACATGTGGGTGAGGATTGAAGGAAATGAGGATTTTAATAATGTGTCATGAAGCCTTTTGTTAAAAGTTATGTTTATTATTGTTAGGATCTACATAAAAAACATTTATAAATGTTTATGTTTATTTAAATGGTGGGTTTTACTACATTTGACTTTAAATGAGATTTCGTTGAGACTTCTATTGCATAGTTTTAAAAATGTACGAAAGAATATTTAATTAATGTTGAGTTCTACTAAACTTAAATTTAAAATGAGATTTTTTTAAGACATCTGCTATACATTTTTCTAAAGACACGGGTTTTCTACGAACGTATATATTTTACTGTAAAAAAAAGTTTTAACGTTACGAGGTGTTACAAATGGTATCAGAGCACTCGGGTTCAAGTCATTTTTGCAGACTACTTGACACGTAAGCCTCAATACGAGATTGCTTCCTCAACTCTAAGTACATCTAATTTAAATGATAGTTGTTTTTTTATTGTTGAATTTTTTTTTGTACTAGTATTTTCTAAGAAATAAAATGTTAGGATAAGAATAATGATTTTCTACAAGTAGGTTAGAAGTCTAAAACTTTTATGGGACAAATTTAGCAACAATGTTGGGGGTGAAAGGATCTTAGTATAAATGTAAGTAACAAGGTAGTCGACATAGGAGGACGACTTAAGAGAATAATTATAATACTGTACTTAGTGATAGCTGGGAGAAAATAAAAAGGATATAAACTTGTGTATATTAAGAAACAAGTAGTTCTGAAATGCTTGAAGGTAGTACAATTAGTAATTTCCTACACACATTACTAAAAATTTTGTGTTAGATTTAATACACAACATCAGGTAAGAAAGCCACTATGTTAGATAAAAGTAAAGATTTATGATTTTTTTTGGAACATCTCTAGAAGTTGAAAGACTATTGAATCATTTAAATGTAGCAAGCTGAGATTATTGGATATGTAACTCAAAATTAAGAGAGATCGGTAGGCCATAAGCCATTTAGGATCAAAGGATGTAACCAAGAGTATCAGTTTGATGACGTTAGAAGGTAGGGACTTGAGTATAAGTGGAAGGATTTGAGCTTGATATTTGGAAATTGTTTTGGGAGACTATGAGTTCTTAGCTAATTACACTACGATTTAGGATAATAATTTTATTAACACTACATTTTACATTTCTAGGTGCCCTTAGAAAGAGTTATGAATGTTATATACTCTTTAGACTTATTAGAAAAGAAGGTTTTATGCATAACAAAATAATAATAAGTACATGAGGATTTAACATGTTGAAGGCAAATGATCAAATGAAGTTAAATATTTGAGGAGAAAAATATGGTATTTTTAAGTTTTACCATTCTAGAAATGTGAAGATATTTTGGACCTTTTCGTATGAGAAATTGTGAGAACAAAATTTAATTTAACGAAGGAGGAATGTAGCACCCCGAAAATGTCAAGAGTAATTTCATGTGTGACATTTTAAAATATTAATGGAGGGAAGTACATAACAATAAGAAAAATATATATATTGCATAGTGAAGAATAATAACGTAATAAAATGTATAGAATTTAATAGGAAAAATTCATATTTTATTAAATAATGTTGGAATTTGTTAATTGGATTACAGAATAAGGAAGGTTGGAGAATCATTTTATTTTAATAAAAATATTATATTTATGAGGTAAATTATGGAATCTGCAAGGCTAGGTAGGGAGTGAGGAAGAAAAGATAGTTATTGAAAAAATATATTTAATTGTTGATTAAATTATAATTCTTTATGTTTTAGAATTAAGAAAATTGAGAGTGAAGTTTCGGTTATTACTGGGGAAAGGTAATATTCGCAGTAGTGATTTGGTATCCACAACTCAAGTTTTGTCCACGGTAAGAAACGTTTGATGGAGGAGTGGATGCAGGATGGGTCGTTGGTTGAGGTCTAGGAATGGTTGTGATCAAGTCAGATGGAGAAAGGTGCTCCTACGGAAGTGTTTGATGCTGCTTGGATGCGGGTGTTGGACCGTAGGATTAAATTAGTAGAAGGAACAAAAACCATTGGATTTGAGAAGATGCTTCCATGGAGGTGTTGGATGCCGCTTGGATGCAAAAGGCGTTGAATCATTGGATTGGTTTAGCAGAAAGAGTATGAACTGCTAAAATTAGAAAAGATTCTTCTGCAAAATGGAAAGATGTTGTTTCAAAGAGTTAAGTAAATAGGAACATAGTCAGTTTACATTTGATCGTGTTTCTGTAGCTGCGTTTGTGTTCGCAACAATGTTTTAGGGAAAAGGGAACAACGTCAATTAGAGCCAATGTTAGCAGTAGGTGTGAAAACATGTGCTTTTAGGGATTTAATGGACAAGTTTTGGGTGGAGTGAAATGTCGTCATTTGGATTTAATGGATTTCGCGAAGACGATGGTGTCTGTGGGAGCATTGGCATCCATGGTGTAATGCTCGAATAATTTCTCCATAATTGTGATGTAAATGATTTTATGGGATAATAAAAGAAAATGTATTTTGTAATCATCGATTTGGGACTTGATGCAATGTAAAAGAGGGAAGAAATATTTTGGAATTTTTAAAGTGGAAATTTGTTACGGATTGTGTATTTTGCATTTTCGGTCGCGTTGAGGTCAAAGTTTCGGTCAAATATCTCAACCAAAATGCATTACGGATTGCTCTTTGCAATTTTTGTCATATCGCGGTCAAAGTTTAGGTCGAAGGGTTCGACCGAAATGCATTCTAGATTGCAGTTTGTGATTTTTGGACGCAACGCGGTCAAGGGTGAGGACGTGATGCGTGACCGAAAAACAACAAATTTTGAATCTATCAAATTCGTCAATTTTGCAGTCTAGTAATCGGTCGGGACACGGTCGCAAGGTCTGACCGAAAACACAAAATAGAGGTAAAATTGGGCAATCGGTCGATGGTGCGGTCGAGGGTCTATCGCCTTAATCAACCAAAAGGTCTATTTTAAGCAAAAAAAAATCTATTTCTATCAGCCATTCTTTTTCTCCTCCAATGAAAATTTCCCTCCTCTCCCGAGACGATAGCAAACTTTCCATGTGGAGATTGAGCATTGGATAACCCTCCTTTGAATTGGGTGATTGTCCCTTCAACATTGGCGTCCACGTGAAGTCTCCTCCTACCTATATATAGATGGTAGTAGGTGGGCATGCATTCTAAACTTTCCATTTTCTTTATAGAGAGCTGCGACAAAGTGAGTGAGAGTTTGGCGTTCTTTTGTTCTTCTTCCTGTGAACGAGTTTGTGAGTGACAATGTGAAGAAGGAGGTTGTTGCTTGGTTTTCTGTAGTGAGCCATTTCCTCTGTCATGCTCTTGGACTGTTGTTGCTGAGAAATGGTGCAAGGAGAATCTTCAAAAGGTAAGAAATTGAATGTCAGTTGGTCAGTGGAGGCCCTACATTACGGGACTTTGTTATTGTTGATTTCTACCTTGTTTGGTGTGGATTAATGACTTTGTTTGGTGTTATTACGTACTAGAAACTCAATACTGTCAACAATAAATGGGTGAGATAATCGCCATGAATTATTGTTGTCAATCGTTGATAAGCTGCTAAGTTGATTTCTACCTTGGTTATTTACTGTCAATCGTTAACATGGTGCGTATAAAAGAAACTAAATGTTGTCAGTAGCCATGGCCATTTTCTGTTGTGAGTTAGCTGCTATCATTTAATTGGTTAAAAGTTGCTGTGAATTCTTGTACGAAAATTCTCTCTTGCTATCTCTGGCTGTTAAATATTGTGCTAGAATAGTCTCTGTTATATGAATAAGTTGAAAAATGCAATTGTTGTGACTGTGAAGTGTTAAGGAAAGGAGGAATTATTATGAGGTATAGATTTGTTGATTGTTGGATGGCTGCCCTGTGTATTATTGTTGGAAGAAAGACTTTGGTTATTGAGAAACATGAATGTCATTATTAGGCTAGGAAGTTACCTTGCTAATATTAGCTATATCTAGAAATTGTTCTCTATTAAATCAATTAAAACGCGACTGGTCCTTTGTTAATTAGCATAAAATGCTCTCTATTAAATTAATTGACATATAAACTACTCTCTTTCTCTTAACAAATGTTTAGGTTGTTGCTCCTTATAAATTGTTGATAAAATGATAAGATTCCTTTCATGCATTATATATTATTGTGAACTGTATATGATAAGACATTCATGCATCATAATAGGACTTATGCAAATGTGGCATATACACGACATGCTTAACAAAACAAATGAATAAACGTAAATAGGTGTGTGGGGGTTCGGGAGATGGTTGACGGTCATAAGTGGGAGCACTTAGATGGATAGCTCGTCCCACGTAGGGATTGAGTTATGGTTAAGTTCACACTGACCAATAGATGTATCCCTTCTCTTGTTCCAGAAATCCCCAGCGCTTGAACTGAAGAGATTGGTGATGGTCATAGGTGGGAACACCCCAATCGAATAGCTTGTCTCACGTAGGAATTGAGGTATGGTTAAGTTCACACTGTCCAACAGATATATCCTTTCTTTGGTAACGAAATGTAAAGACAGAAAAGATAGGTTCTTTTCTGAGACAGACTACATAAGCATTTCATTTCATCCTATTTCTTACTGAGCGTTAGGCTCATTATTTTATCCTGTGATGCATGTGGTTGTGATAATACTGGTGATATCAATGAAGAAGAGGAGGCATTACCTGCAGAGCTCTTGGGTTACCAACCAGGCTCGACTTAAGGGTTATGGCTCATGCAATTCAGTATCTACTATTTTGAACAGAAACTATGGTTTTTGGACTTGATAAATGTTTTGTCAAACTATGGACTTTCGTTGGAATGGTGAAAATTGTTATCTATCTCCACTTATATTACTCTGATATGTATTCAAATCAGTTTTTCCTTTTACATGTTTTAAATAAATTAAAGAAAACTTTTTATATGGCTAAAAATGAAAACAAAGAAAAAAGTTTTAGTAACGCGAGTCATTACACATGGAAGGGATTTTCACAATGGATAAGCACACGTGGTAGATGGCAATTGATGGACGAACTTGCTGATTGAAGTTTCTATAGAAGCATTAGCTTCCAATGAAGTGTTGCCTTCTGTTGTTGCTTTGGTGACCGCAAATACAAGAGTTTTGGCTGACGTGGCTATTGGCCATTGGACAATTGAGTTATAGCGGATGTCCCCAATGATTGTTCACTTGTCCGCTGCAGCTCGGGCAGGTTTCAAATTAGTTGATTTTCCAGTTCTCCATGAGCTACGAGTCGATCTTTAGACTGATTAGGAAAAAATAAAATTATGATACGATTTTCATGGGATTCTCTAGCAAAGTTCTCATATCATAGTTCTATATATTGAAGGGTTGGGTCGAAACCCTAATTACCCTATAGCTGTGAGGACGAAAGGATCTTTCTCTTAAACTCTCGAGTAAACCTCAAGATATGTTCTCCACTGTAAGAATTCTGAAGTTGTTTTTGGATTGTGAATAGTGTTTAGAGTTTATTCTTTTATTAACCAACTCTTCGTTTACTTAAAGGAAAACTCAACGTTTGTAAGAGTTGGATCGTCACATCTTCATTACAGATTTGTGGTAAGTGATATTGATTGTGTTTGGCCTTTTCCTACATCACAAAGTTCTAAGGTAAAATAGTTTATGATGAAATTTCTTGTGATGCATATAGGTATTGTTCGTGGATATGATATATGCTGATTATTTACTGTTTACATTAAAATATATTGTTGAGGATTTATTTTTTGTTTTTGTTACTATTACGATAAGTCATGCTAAGGATATACTACAGCTAGGGTCACATGTAATAGATTTTATGTAACACCCAGAATTTTTTATCGAAATTTTATAAATATAATTAGAGTATAATTTGGGGATTTAATTGTTATAAATCAATTTAGGAAATAGAATTAAGAAATTTAAATTGGACCTCTAATAATCTTTTAACGATAATTATGATAAGTCGGGAGTTAGAAATTGGGTCGGTTAATAATCGATGCAAATATTTAACGCTTAAATATATTTTAATATAAATTAATTATGATTAAAAGGGAGGAATTAAAAGAGAAATTAAGAAATGAAGAGGAGGGAAAGCTAAACCGGTTCAACCAAACTGGTTCGGTTCAGAAAAATCAGTCCAAGAGGTAATTTAAAAAGAAGAAGAAAATTAGGTTAAAGGGGATGTTTTGTTTGCTGAAGAAATAGAGAGAGAGACCGAGAGAGTGCTGGAGGGTGAGGGAGAGAGACGTTCGGCGACAAGTAAAGAACGACAATGCGAGGGGAGGTGACGATGCGCTCAGGTCCATTCCGGCAGGCTCGAGTGTGCGACGTCTGTCGTGTGGCGAGCAGCTTCGGGCATCGTGAGTTGCGACTGTAGTCGCCGGTTGGGTGATGAAGCTGCAGGCCGCCGGTGCTGCGTCAGAATGGAATTGGCTGGTGATTGGTCAAGGCGTCGAGATGGTTGGGCTGCGATCAACGAGCAAGAAGCGAGAGGTTTGTGAGGGGCAGCACGAATCCGGCAGGTACAGCCAATGACCTAGGAGACCCAAACCGGGTGCTCCGACCCGAGTACTCTGACCCGGTTTGGAAGGTTTGGGTCGAACTGTTGCTTGTCAAGATGGAAATTCCTAAACTCTTTAGAGAGGAAGCTGTAGGCCTAGAGAAGAGGGAGGCTGAGATGTGGAGCTGCTGTTTCTTACTGTTTCCTGTCCTCGGGTTTACTATCAGGTCTTCATGGTGAGATTTCCTTTTCTGTATTCTAGAATTTTGGATGCTAGATGTTAGAAGAGATAATTTGTGGGTTTGGATGAACTGGGTAGTTGCTATAAATTACGTTGTTAGTCAGCTGCATATCCTAATTTAATGGATTTGTTTGGTGTTCTCTGTATAGACATGGGGGATTGTTCTCTGTTGGGATTATATTGGAAAAATGGGTTGGTTAAACTGTTCTTTGGATAACTCATTACTGCTTAGTGTCGATTCTATATTCTCAGGTAGTGTTGTGTTGGATTACACTCGGTCAAGTTGGAATGTATATTGTGTAATCCGGTTTGATGATTTTAAGGCTTTGAAGGGATGTAAATCTGATACAAAAGGCTTGATTTGTATATAACCTAATGTTAGTTATTGTTGGGTTTAGTTGTTAGAGATTGTACAATTTGGAATACGAAAAGAGAATGAAAGTAATAAGTTACGATTATTAATGATGAATGTTTTAATTATGAAGGTATCAAAAAGACAAAAACGGATAACTGTTAAGCACCGATACGCGTTAAATAACCGAGTTAAGGAATGGGGTAGAGTCTTGGCCAGTGGAGGCCCTACACCACAAGTGGGTGTGCGTGAGTTTTTGTCTAGTGTCTTGTGAATTTTTTTATCCTTGATGTTAAATCGTGGTTGATATTATTGATAGTTCCTTGGCTGCTCTACTGCCATAATTCCTTGGATGATATTTTGTCATTATTTTCTGACTGATTGATAGTGTAGATTCGTTAGTGCTTTGTAGGTTTTGTTAGCTCCATGATTTCCTTTCTCGATTAGCTCTGTTTTATTGTTTGTTATGTGAATTAAATGTCTTGCTTAGATAAAGATGAATGCTCATGTTTAAAGGTGATGAATGGTTAATGCAAGAAATGATGGATGCCTAAAGATGAAAGCTCATTTTGCGTTGTACTATCATTAGTTCAATTCTTTGGTGTAGTTAAATCTCTTTATGATAATTATAATCTTAAATAGACTGTCAATTTCCTTTATTTGCAATATGTATATTGTTCTAATTCCTCAATTAATAACTTGTATTCCGATCTTGTATCCACACTTGTGACATTGACTAAGTTAGTGAGCATGTTAGTTGTTGAACATGTTAATTAACTAAACTAGAATAATTAATTAGGCTCAAGCATGTTAATTAACTTAGATTGAGCATGTTTAATTAATTAGCTTAATTAATCAACTAGTTGTCTAATTAATCATTGTTAACTAATCAACTTCATTAGGATAATTAACCAGGCTAGCATGTTAAATTAACTAGCACGTTAACTTAACTTAGCTTCACGCATGTTTAAATTAATTAAACTTGAACATGTAATTAATTTGAATAATACAAGTATGTTAATGTACTAATATAAATATGTTAATTGACTAGACTCAAGCATGATAATTAACTAGATTTGAGTATATTAACTTGTTTAATTTACAATGTAGTTACCTTGAGCACCTAATTAATTAGGAAAATATTAGCATGTTAATTAAATTATGCTTTATTTTCATATGCACGTCGATTGTTAATCCTGTTATATTTCTTTATTATTGTGAATTACGTATCCAAGCATGCCCTTGTATTTAATTGATTCTATACTTGTCTCCTTCATATGTTTTACTTTATTGGATGTTGCATTCCCCTGTCCTAATGTGCGGTGTTCAATTTGGTTGTTACTTTCTATTAAATGCTTTACTTTCTTTTATATGCGCTTTCCATTACAGTTATCTTTACTTTAATGCGCACTTTAATTGTTATGAATGTTGTGTTATAACGCATTATGCATCACGTTAGGTTAAGAATATATGGTCATGCATCATATTAATAGAAATCAATAGGAAGTGCCATTATGGGGTGGTACTCACACGCATGAGTGAGAAAGAATGTTAAATGAAATGAACGAGTGATGATGATGATGAATGATGGAAAGTTGGGGGGCGGATGGGTAGTCCAAATCTAGCCCACATAGGGTTAGAAGCCGATCAGACTATTCCATTCCATATGTGTTCCTTCAATTTCCAGCTCGATGTACAAGTTATGAATGAAAGAATGAATAAAACATAATGAAAAGATTGATTTGGGGTGAACCCATTCCAAATGAACTAAAGAGAGGCATGTCATATGCATTTTCCCTTTCTTTACTAAGTCTTTTTAGACTTACAGTTTACTTGTGGTGTAGGTATACGTGATTGATAAGAAGAACGATGAACATAACACAAAGTAGTTGATGAAGGATTTGCACGTGAAAGAGCTTGTGATTGGCCAGGCTAAGTGAGTAAGAAATAAAACAGTTTTGTAATTAAATTATATTTAATTTTATAGCAGTAAAGCAAAACAAAAGATTCTCTTTGTAAACAATTTACGCTGCCGCTATGTTTTAACGAAGAAAATGGTTTCTAACGGCCTGACTTGTACTCTGATTATGAAGAATTTTAATTATCTTACAAAAATTTTAAATTTCGTGTATTTTTAAATGTATGAAAAATCCGAGTCGTTACATTTTATCTTTATTTTTTGGATATGTTTCATGCATTCTTGAAAAACGTTTTCTGTAAGAAAAATAAGAAAGAATGAAAGACGGACCGAATAAACATATAGTCGTTATGGGCAAAGTTTGAGTTAGTTGTCCCGCATGAGGTGGACCTAATGGTGTCACTTTCCCCCTAGATTGAATTACCCATAACGTCCGGACTGTTAAGTGAAAGAAAAGAAAATGAATGTTGACTGAAAAAGACACTATTTTTACATGTTATATCTCATAGTCATGTTTTATATATTAATCTCTTACTGAGCATTAGGCTCATAAGTGAATTTTGTGATATAGGTAATGAAGAATTTATTAAGGAACCAGATGATGAGAATAATTGATAGCGCGGTTGAAGAAGAATTCTATTGGAAGAAGCTAAAACATTGTTTGAGTGAAATTGACTAGTGGGTGAAGATTGAAGGAAATGAGGATTTTAATGACATGTCATGAAACATTTTATTAAAAGTTATGTTTATTACTGTTAGGATTTAAGTAAAAATATTTTATAAATGTTTATATTTATTTAAATGATATATTTTACTACGTTTGACTTTAAATGAGATTTCGTTGAGATTTTTGCTCCATGGTTTTAAAAAAATACGAAAAAAATATTTAATTAATGTTGAGTTCTACTAAGTTATAATTTCAAATGAGATTTTCTTTAAAACATCCGCTGTACGTTTTTCTAAAGACATGGTTTTTCAACGAATGCATAGTTTTTATTGTAAAAAAAAAGGGTTTTAACGTTACAAGGTGTTACACTGTTTATTTGTTTCTCGACACTCGATTAACTGGTCTACGGATAGTCAGCAATTGTTTCTCTCACGCGCCTTGCGCGTGTTCGACATGTAAAGAGTTCGTGAGAGACTTCTTTTTCACTAGGATATTTTTCTACAAAAAACGGTGGTAACACTATATATATATATATATATATATATATATATATATATATATAGCTACCTATTTATATAGCAATGGAGCCATCTTTAAAATTGATAAAAGAGATTTTAATTAATATAAATTCATACACTATATTTTCCTAGCTACCTATTTATATAGCAATGGAGCCATTTTTAAAATTGATAAAAGAGATTTTAATTAATATAAATTCATACACTATATTTTCCTCACTAACTCATTATTTTTAAATTAAAATGATAAAATTATTTTTCTCATACAATAGGTATAGTTTCGAATTTTTTACTGAGTTAGTTCTCCACTTCAAAAAAACTCTTTCTTTTCTCCAGGTAAGAATTGTGGTGTCCAATAGTAGCTATCCATAAAGTTCGTTGCTGCCTTTCTGTATTTTCTTCTATAAGCATTTATTTCTTTTGGTCAAGACTACATGTTTTATTCAATCTGTATCTCTATTTCCTGTATTATATTATATTATTATTATATTTTGTGATCATTATATGAAGTTCAACTCATTTGGTATGAGTTAGGACTTTAATTTTGGTTAAATTGCAAATCAAGTTTTGGGCTAACCAATCAAATTATCTCTGAGAATCAGGTCGTTCAACCCTGCATTTATGTCTAGGTCTACTTTTAAGTTGTGACAAGAGTACTCAAGTATTTACTCTCTGATTTTACGACATAATGTTATATCATAATATGACACTGAAATAACATTTATTTATTGGGATATATAATAATCTATAATTTTAACTATTTGTAGTGTATCATTAAACACGTTAACATCACGTCACACTGTAAAAGCAGTGTATAAACCTATCATTATTTCTCTTAATATACATTAGTAATCTTCAAACTTACCCTATTGTTGACAATAAAAATTTCTTGAAATGTCTCCATACAAAAATAAACCTTCAAAGATTGACATGGAACATGACAAATTCTTATAGTCAATAAAACTCTACAAAATATAAATTTCAAATATCTAACTTGAAAATGTTGAAACATTCAAATTATTATAAGTAATCTCAGCCCAAGCAAGAAAGAGAATATTCATTTAATATCATAATTTCACCTAAGATTTTCCTTTCTAATTTTAGACTTTGACATTTGATTCATATTTAATCATTGTTATAAATATTTAAAATATATTGTAATTACTATGTCCATTAATGGACAATATAATTAGTAGAGTACAATATAATATTTGTCTTTATATTTTAGGATTTGTTTTAATATGGTTATCGAAATTTTAATTCTTTCAATCTAGTCCTTAAAATTTCGGTTTCAGTTTTAATAATCATCAAGTCAATTATCATTAATAAATTTGACAATAAATGTCAAGTGTTATTGTTTTTATCCGAGTCAATTTATTCATGCCAACCAAGAAACTTATTAGATTAATTGGTTTTTTTATTGATGGATTATTTTCAAAGGTTTAATCAACCCCTAATAAGGGTAAAGTTAACCCATTAATTTTTTTTTTGTTGAGAATGAGATTTTTTGTTGAGATGAACACCTTGATGTGAATAAAAGAACTACGTAACAAATATCACTAAATTTAGAAAAATTAATAAAATAAACCTTGAATTATTGGATCAGTGACAAGCTAAAGCTTAAAGTAATTTTGTAAATAACTAAATTCTCAAATAATGGGAAATGAATGACGCAAACCTCGCAGTCACGTTTTTCGTTAAAATTTAAAATTTTAAAATAATATATTAAGTGTCTGCTGCAGAAATAATATTTTTCACAACAGCTACTAGTCTTCTGCTGTTGAAATAATAATTTCATCATTACAACCCGAGAGTGAAACACAACCCTAACCTCAAACATAACTTCAACCTCAACTTCAAGCACGACCAATATCTTAATTGGTCTGTTTACAACCTATATCAAATTGTTTCTATCTATTAGTCTTCAGAACTAAATCAGCAAACGATAGGTACGAAGCTAATATTAAAAATCATTTGATTTTTGTATCTAGAAAAGTATATTTCGATACATTGACTGATATGAGGTTGGGGTCGTGCTGTGGAAACTAAGATTTCACAGTAGAAATCATGATCCACTGCGAATAATACCTTTTTCGTTGTGAAAAAACACCAGTTGAGGAAGGCAAATCTTCGAAATGAAACTTACTTTTCGCGGTAGAAGGCATGTTTCCGCTGTAGAAAATAGTCTTTCCATACCGAAAGACACATTTCTGCTACGGAAAAAATATTTTTCACAACGGATATTTGTTTTTTGCTGCAAAACGATGACTTATCCTCTACAAAAAAAAAAATTAACAGAAAAAAGGACTGCAAGGCTTTCATTTCTCATAGTTCAAGATTTTAATTATTTACGAAATTACTTTTAGATTTGGCTTATCAATGATCAAATAATTCAATGTCTGTTTTGTTAATTTCTCTTAAATTTATTAACAAAAATTAGTTAGAAAATTATTTTAAAATAAAACTAAAATTAGGATGATTAAATTGAGAAAATCAAAACTGATAGGTGAAACAAATCTTAAACTATAACCACCATTAAAATTTTTACCTTAATTAATATATATTTTTTAATCAATATATCAATTAATTAATATTTATACTTAGCGAAATTAACAAATCAACCATTGTACTATGAAATCAATGACAAATCAACCATTGAACAATTTTTTCTAACAACTTAAACACTAAACTATAAAAAATGAATGAAGCAAATATCGCCCTTAATTTTATGAGAACTCGCAGTAAAAAAGAGTTAACACCCATAGAAAAAACTACAAGAACTCATGATTTTAGAGATTTTCAGTAGAAAAGAGTTACTATCCATGGAGAATGGATTTGAGAAAATATTGTATAAGTTGATTTTATTTTTTTTTTAGTTTTATAATTTAGAAGATTTTGTAAAAGAATGTTAATATTTTAGATTTCGGATGATTTAGAATTGTTTTACTGTCCATGAGAGAATCACAGTTTGTTTGTGTTGTCTATGTTTTTCTACGAAGAAGACAATAATTTTTTTCTTTTGCAGACTTTCCTCTACGGAAAGACAACTTTCTTGAGTTCTATTTCAAGAACTCACTTTCTACAGCAGAAAGACAACGTTCCGCTACGAAAAGCTAACGTTCCGCTGCGGAAAGCTAATGTTCCGTAGAGGAAAGACAACGCTCGCAGAGCAAAGACAACACTATTTGATGAAAAACGTAACTGCGGTATCTACTCCGTCTATTTTTCATAGTTTAGTGTTAAAGTTTTTAGCAAAAATTATTCAGTGGTTAATTTGTCATTAATTCCAAAGTACAATGATTGATTTGTTAATGACCTTTATACTTATAATAATATAAATTGAAATTTTCAGGAAAATTAACAAATCAACCACTATACTTTGTGGTCAATGACAAATCAACCGCTAAAGTATTTTTGCTAACAACTTAACCACTGAACTATGAAAAATAGACGTCACAAACATCGCTGTCACATTTGTCGTTAAATGTTTTAATTTTCGTTCCACGGCGGAACGCTATACATTCCTCCATAGAATGTCACTGCTAAATATGAAGGTTTTTATAATAACATTCAAAGGCGGAACGTTACACTTTCCGCCGCAGAATGTCTATACAAATTAAAAATTATACTTGTCTGATGTTCCCCGCACAAAGGTCATTCCCCCGAGTGGAATGACAACTTTCTGCTGTGGAATGTCATGCATCATTTGCCTTATATAAATTCACACTACACTCAGAGCGATTTCCTTAGTGATTTTCTCAGCGATTATCGAACCCTAGAGCTTTCTGAGAGCTGAAGTGTACTACATCTAGACGAAGTTGAA
Source organism: Begonia loranthoides (assembly GCA_022433065.1). Lineage (NCBI taxonomy): Eukaryota > Viridiplantae > Streptophyta > Magnoliopsida > Cucurbitales > Begoniaceae > Begonia > Begonia loranthoides. The sequence continues at coordinate 15,339,939 of CM039471.1, forward strand.
GCTTTAGTAATTGTTGAATGGCATCTGGGAGTGTTCAAGAATCCGTGAATTGCTCATTTGAAGTGGAGCCCATGTCTACAATCTTAGCACATGATGTACGTGCATTTGGAGACGAAACTGCTATAGTGATGCATTCCATCTCAACAACTTTAGAAGAGGAGGAGCTCTGTTCATTATACGAATCCAGTGATGAAGACATGGACATGGACGATAGTAGGCCTCGACAACCACCAAAAGAAGAATGCATGTTCGCTTGTATGTGTCTTGGCAAGAAGTATAGTTCATTGAATCAAATTAGAGAAGAAATCATCGATCATGCATTGAAGAATGGGTACGAGATAAAATTAACCCACAGTGACTATCATTGGTTAAGGGCTATTTGCCAGGAAGGATACATGTGGGGGATGTATGCCTAAAAAATGTAAGGCGAAATGATGTTTCAAATAAAGAGTTATAACGACATTCACACTTACTCAAGAAAGATGGAAAGTCGTCATGCCTCTACCAAATGGGTGGCAACACATTACTTGGACAGATTTAAAAGTTAGGCCAATTGAGACCTTCCTTCCATAATTGAGATAGTCATGAAGGATTTTAACGTGAACATTACACCTATCCTTGCTAGAAGGGCAAGAAATGCAGCCCGAAAAATGAATGAATGGGATGACAATGAGGAATAAAAGCTCATATGTTCGTATGCCGAGGAGGTTTGGAGATCTAATCCTAGAACCTCACTGCGTGTTCAGGTAGAGATGAGTAAATTTAAAAAAAATGTACATGTGTTTGGCTGCATGTAAGATGGGGCTGTTGAACTGTGGTAGACCCACTATTTGATTGGATAATTGCCACTTAAAGGGATCGACTCCGGGTCACCTGCTCACTGCTGTTAGCATCGATGAAAACAATGGAATTTATCTAATTGTTGTAATAGTGGTTGAAGTAGAAGGTAAGGATTCTTGGAGCTGGTTTTTGGAATTGTTGCTTGAGGGTCTAAACACTCCATCCAACAATGGGTGGACAATCATTTCTGACCGACAAAAGGTATTGTTGATTGCTTTTGCCATCTATGTTTATGTTATACATTGTGTACCAATGTTTGACTCATACTGTTAATTTTTTTAGGGGTTGGTGCCAGCTGTCAAAAAGTTTGCAAGGCAAGCAGAACATCGTTTTTACATCCAACACCTATATGCAAATTTTCAAAAACAATTTAAAGGCAAATTTTTCCAGGATGCAATGTGGGGCGCTTCTAGAGCCACAATATCAACGCACTTTGAGAGATAAATGAGGAAGCTATTTTTGTTTGGCCCGACAACCCACACATATCTATGAGGAACATATGCGAGATTTTAGGCCAAACATGCCTTCAGCTCCATCCCAAAGTGTGACATAAACCTAAAGAACTTGAGCGAGTCATTCAACGCCTGTATCCTACCAGCCTGGGACAACGCAATTCTTAGTATGTTTGAGATTATAAGAAAGGGCATCATGTGTAGGACCATTAAGAAACATGAAAAGATGGTCCAATTGATGGACATTTTGTGTCTGCAGATCAAGAATCGGCTTTCTAGACTACAACTTGCAGGTCGAAATTGGAGTCCTATTTTTTCAGGCGCTGCCTTGTTTGAGAGGAGCAACGGTAACGAACAGTACTCAATCAATTTGGACAGGCGCAATTGTAACTATTATCGGTGGGAGTTTACTAGCATCCCGTGTGTCCATGTAGTCCCGTATATGCAATTTATGAAGAGATCTCCCGAGGACTTTGTGCATGAGTGCTACCACCGAGAAACATACATGACGATGTACTCCCATTTTGTCCACTCAGTCAGTGGACAAGTCATGTGGCCTATGAAGGACCTTGATCTAATTATGTCACCGTCATTTAAGAAATGTCTCAGAAGGCCACAAAAAAATAAATAAATAAAGGATGTTGACGAGGCCCTAAGCCGGACAGTGCTGCCTAGGAGACATCTCAACATGATGTGTGGCCAGTGTGGGGGTGTGGGGAATAATTCCCACATGTGCCAAGGTGGAAGCCCAGAGTTAAGTGCATGTGGCAGCCGCAGGTCCAGAGGAAGAGGTAGGAGAGGGAGCTCGCATGACACATTTATGGGTTTCACAGTTCTCGACATAGTCTCTGAAACAGTTCCCAACATAGTTCTTGAGATGCAGGTGAACACATTATACATTTACATTTTCATGTGTTATTTTAACTATTCTAATTTTATTTGCAATATGATATGCAGGAGTATAATGTGCAAAGTCCACAAACACAAACAAACACAAATGTGGACCTTAAACTTCCTTAATTAGATATGGCATTACAGACACCATGTTTCTTAAAACCAATGGAGTACTTAATCACATTGATGGATCTTTTGAGATTGATGGAGTGAATCATATATTAAATCAGATTAGTTCGAAGAGAAAGTGGCTGAAACCAAATTACAAGTTCAAACATGTTCTTTTAAAAAAAAAAAAACATTCTTGAATCAATAATTTGGTTTCGGCCACTTTCTCTGGGAACAAATCTCATTTAATATATGTTTCATTCCATAAATCTCAAAAGATCCATCAATGTGATTGAGTACTCCACTGGTTTTAAAAGGCATGGCTTTTGTAATGCACATATATGTTATATGATTGTAATAGAATTGATAATTTGATTAGCATTTGTAATGCACAGTATGGTTGTAATTGAATTGATAATTTTGTTTGCATCTGTAATGCACATGTACATTATATGGTTGTAATGGAATTAATAGTTTGATTTGTGTATGTAATGCACATGTACATTATATGGTTGCAATATAATTGATAATTTGGTTGTTGATAATGAATGAAATTGATTAGTATGAAAATGTAATTTTGGACAAAGTAGAATTGAGACAGATTAGAACCAAAGTAAGTGAAATTACGGTTGACTAGAACTAAAGTAAGCATGCAAGTTACACCGCGTAATGCTGACGTTCTGCCAAGGAATGTCGACATTCAGCCGTGGAAAGTTGACATTCCTCGGCAAAACGTCAGCCTTCCTCTACCTTATATATTTCGGTGTTATGCACATGTTGCTTAAATTGTTACAATGAACATGTTAATTGTTCGTTGATGATGAATGAAATAAAATAGATAATTTGGTTTGAGTTAAAGTTTCTTTTTTTCTCTTTAAATAAAATGAAATTTTTCAAGAGTTTCTATTGTTTTAGTCTCACCTGTGGCATTATCAAAACCATAAATCCAACCATATATTATCCAAATATAAACATAAACATATATTATTCAAGTCAAAACAATTAACTACGCAAAGAGATAATAAATAAATATTCAGTACAAATGACAATAAATCTGCATCCCTACACATCAAACTAAACTAAGTCGGCGCCACCTTCTTACGTGATTTCTTCTGCAAATCCATGATCACAAATGACAACTGCGAGTTTAGGTATACGTTGGTCCATTTGGCATATAAGGGACTCCTATCAGGTAGCTCTTTGTGAGGGTGGAAGCTGATCCCCGTGTAATTTCAGAGCAGCCCTAACCCTCAGTGGTACACCGAAAGATATCGTGCAGGCTGATATGGAAAGAGAAAAATCAGCACATAAGCAGAAAGCAATATGAATCTACACAAGGGAAAAGATGTACCTCTCTTTGTCGTTTGGCGCTACAATAATCACAATTACTTTAGGCAGTAACACCTGGTAAGGGTAGTAAGTGTGCAGGTCAACGAACGATACAAAACACGACTGCTTTGGGTGTGACTAAATGTAAATCACGCATTAAAACTGGTCAAACATGAAAGACAAATCGGAAAAATGAGATGTTTACTTACGTTAATCCACCCTCATGTCATTAGCGATTTATTAAATTAAACGTTAAGTATTCTTCTTCATCCGACGCACAACACTGCATACAAATAACGCAATGCAAGGATAAGTAGTAAGACAAAATCTTCTGAACTACTTAATGTAACATAACGTAATTCTCACCGTGTTTGCCATCGCTTCTTGCTTTGGGAAATTGATCTCAGTGATGTGGTACTCATCTTGAACCTAAAAATGAAAACAGCAAGCAAATTATCCTAACTATGCATTCCAAAACACTTAATGATCCAAAATAAAAAGCCTACCAAAGTCCCTGAAATAATTGCACACGTCTCCACGTTTTCATCAGTTGACCTAGCTGTAATAAACATTGACAAGTTACTGTCAGACTAATAAGTGCAACCACATAGATAACCAAATCAAAGACGTATTATACACACAATTTTAAGTGGTGGAGGTTGCATTCCACCCGTCGATGGAAGAATGAGAGCAACTATCTTTTACACCTTGGCAATCACAGCAGGAGGAGAAGGTTGGCGTTTGAGGGCAATGATGCTGCAAATTTGAGACACGTTATTACATTGTATACAAATAAAGTAAATAATGAACTTTGCATATAAACTAAAGAACTTATAAGCACTCTGTGCGTTCGATTGCTGAAGAGGACACTTAGGACACTGCTGGAGGGGCTGCTTGGGAGGTTGCTAGAGAGGATAGTGGAGAGGTTGCTCGTTGCCTTATTCTTTGCAATTCGGCTAACAACTCATGATGGCGCTCCTCTGCTTGGTCTTCCATTCTTTGCATCTGGTGCAACTCCATTTGATTGTGCTCCTCCATCCTTACAAGTCGATCCTCCATCATTCAAATTCAATCCAACACCATTTGATGCCGCTTTTTTGCTTGCTCCTCCATTCTTCGCATCCAAGCGACAATCTCTTCAAGCATCAATATAAAGTAAGATGACTGAGGAGGGGGCAAAGTATGAGGCAGGGGAATATCATCCTCCATGTGCTACAGAGGCGATGATGGAGATTGTTCCTCTGAGGGGGCTGGAGGGTCTACAACTGAGGGGAGGTGGAGGTCGTACAATTGAGGGAGCTGGAGACTGGGAAACTTTTGCTCACGTCTTCGGGGCGGGCTTGGATGGAGTCTTGCATACCCATTCCCCTCCAACTTTGGAGATCCCCATGTGGTCCACTTTCAATTTATTGTAGACGTCGGCGACCTTCTCTTCCATTCTCGTCTCCTCATTCAAGGCCAGTATCCCGTTATGCTCAACAATCCTTTGAATGAACCAATTAAATGGCAGACTCTTGACCGAGTTGTTAAGGACCTCGTACATGTGACTTAAAATCACATAGCTGATATTCAATTTCTTTCGGTTGAACACATTTTTCAACATATAGAGATTCATGCAGCCAACATGGTCTCAATGTCCATCCCGAGGCAAAAGTGGTGTGCGTCATGATGGTGTGGATCACTCGGGCTTTTGCGTTTAAGTCAGTGGACTTTGGCTTCTTGAACAATGTGATCTCTGGATCACGATACAACAGTCTAAGCACTGCCAAATATTCTCCTCGTTGGATGAAATCTGGCTCTCGAGACACATGGTAATATTCCTCCCTTGGTTCCTCAATGAAACATCCAAGGAGCGGGTTAAAATCATTGGGATTCAAACTTAACTCCTGTCCAAACATGTAAGTCTGGACCTCTAATAGATGGGTGGATAGTTCCAAATTGGCATAAAACAGTTTGACAATTTGTTCACGGAAACTTCCACCAAATATGCACAACCCAGCTAAACTGACCCCCTCAACCAATTTTTCAATTTCCAATTCAGCCAAAGACTCAAAGTCTACTCTTCTAGATACAATAATTGATCGATGTTTAACATCAGCTTCAAACCGATCATTCGTTGCGTCAGTCTTGAAGAGCGGGGAATGGAACTTGTCTATAATAAGTTTGAAACTGACCAATTGAGAGGCTCGTCGTTGTCGAGGCTAAGGTTTAGGTTGAAGTTGTGTTTCAACCTTGACTTGTGTAACAGGGTCAACCGTGACTCTTCAATTGCGGCTGGTAACTTGCGCTAAAACTGAGAGTGCATGAAATTAGTTGCAAGCTGTCTGCGTTCACGAGCCGAGTCCGTTTCTGCCTGAGGTTAAGGTTGAGTCTGCGACGGAGCAATCTTACACTTGAGAGTCAATTTTGTTGTCCTATAATCTATTGGAATGAATGAAATAGTGAGGAAATTCGCTCTGAGAGTACGACAGATTCGCCGAGGAATTCGGGGTTCCCTGAGAAAATCGCTGAACTCATCGAAAGGGCGGAATGTCAATTATATATACTAAAGCAACAGAAAGCAAAAGGATGCATGATGTTCTGCGGTGGAAAATTGTCATCCTGTGGTGGAAAGTATGACATTCTCCTCTAGGGGGAATGTCAGATAAGTATAATTTTTAATTTGTACTAACGTTCCGTAGCAGAAATTGTAACGTTTTGTCACGGTATGTCAGCACTAAAACTTTCATATTTAGCAGTGACGTTTTGTGGAGGAACAGGTAACGTTCTGCCCGGACCGAAAATTCAAACGTTTAACGGCAAACGTGACAACGATATTTGCAGCGTCTATTTTCTATAGTTTAGTGTTTAAGTTGTAAGCAAAAATACTTTAGTAGTTGACTTGTCATTGACACAAAGTACATTAGTTGATTTTTTAATTTTCCAAAATTTTATAAATTTGTTACTTGTTTAGCTCAAATCATTTAACTCGACTTGTTTAATTCATAATGCGCAGTCGATTCATCTAAAAGTTTTTAGACTTTGTTCATTTACATCATTTACTAAATGAGTATAGTCTGTCAACTCATTAGATCAAATTGAGGCAGGATTTTTTCAAGTTTTCCGTGGTTGGGCTTGCTTATTAGACTTTGTTGTTTGGTTTGCTAAACTCGTTATTTAACACTATATAACAAATTAATTAAAAAAAACAAAAAATAGAATACAAAGCCTATTTTTTTAGGGTTATTTTTATCTGACACCTCTAACTATGGGCTCCTTTTTATCCATCACTTTATGGTTTTAAAATTTTTAATGAACAACTTATACTATCGAGCATTTTCATCATTCACCTTCCATTTACATCCTTTTGTTCTAATCTACAGAAGACCTCAGCAGCTTTTCTCTCCTCTTCTCTCATCTTCGAAGCTCGCTCCTCTTCCATCTGAAGCACGAAGGTGAAGACGAAGACTACTCCGATGATGCCACCACTCTCTCCATAAGAATATGGATTTGGGGTCATCCTTTCTACCCACTGTTAGATCATAAATTCACGGTATCGGATGGGAAATTCGATTCTCCATGTATCAGCTCTACTCCACAGCCATAAGAGCCATTGTAATGGATGACGAAAAAATATGAAGCAAACCCAAGGACTTCCCTGCTTAACAAAGTGCACGGTTCAACCCAGAGACTCCGACGCCACCTCTAAGCCACTCTCTAAACTATCTCTCTTGGCGCTACCTCGACCAACCTCTTGGATGAGTCGAACAAGCTTAAGAAGACCCAAGCCGGCAGAGTCTTCTACTAACACTTGTGGAGTCTTTCACTCATCAGTTGATATAACACCGTCGAGAAGGCAGCATTTGATTTTACGTCAAGTATAATGCTTTTATTCAGAGAGAGAGAGAGAGAGAGAGAGAGAGAGAGAGAGAGAGAGAGAGAGTGCATGCTTATTCAAAAGCCTGAGAAGCTGTTCCTACAGTTATTCATCTTCAGGCTTTTTGGCGTCTTCCTCGCACTATTACTTTAAAGAAACATACAAATCAACAGAATATCTATAATTTTTTTTGAAGCCGTGAATGAAAATGTTTCTAAATTTCTAATTCTTATACAAAGGTTAACAAATAAAAGAGAAAAGGCTAACAAAAACAAAAATATGGTGGAAGTCAATTGTTTCCTAAAATAAAATAAGAAAATTTTCATCAAAAAATTTTCTCTTCCAAAGAAAGGAAAGATACAATTCATTAGCAAAAAGGAGAAGTGTCACGACCCGGAGGTGGATCGGACAGAAATGGCGGGCCAAACGACCCGGTCTTTGTGGAAGACCCGATCGCCTAGCCCAAGGCTTGTTAAATTATTGCGGAATACTTGTATAAATACTCAGCCATGACCCACTTGTGATGTGCTCCGATTCATTTAGTGATTGCAAGAATAATTAATAATGCGAAAATAATAAACTTAAGAGTCCAAATAAATACCGTGCTTACAATCCAAAAAAATCCAACAACCAAATTAAGTGTTTCTATAGTAATCCAAATTAAAGATAATAGTCATCCATTGTTACACTTATCAATAAATATGAGTTTAACTAGTTAACGAAGAAGAACAAATGAAAACAAAATCTTCAATCTGATTCCCGGTCAAACAATTAATCTTCTCGTTATCTGGAGTGGTGGGAATCATGAAGTGACTAACTAGCTTAGTATGGAACTTATACTAAATGTAATGCGCATGTTAAACTTGTTTTATAGTTTTCTTGAAAACCATGAATTTCGGAAAATATGCACGTTTTTCAAAAACATTTGAAATCTATTTTCTCTTTTAGAAAATCCGGCTCGAAGGCCCCCGACGAGATATTTAGAAAGCATGATTGTATACATAGACAACTATAGGCTAAAACACCCTCGTCGTGTTTCATCCCAAAAACTATAATCCGTGAAAAAGAAGGAACACTCATGGAATTCCCGAGCAAACGCACAGAAAGGCAACGACCATTTCCGAGCAGTACCTCATGAGCCTAGAGGAAGACAAATGACAACGGTCCGTAGACCTGGCTCGTCACTCGGGTTATCGTGCAAATTCCGCGATGACACTCCCGTAATATATATACACCTTGATCAATTTTAGGGATTTGCAACCCAGAGGAAGCCTCATCTCCTTCTTAATCTCATATTTCACACAGCGCACAAACAAAACATCTCCACGCAGCAGAAGATGTACCGGGGATAGCTTCCTGACACTTTGGCACTGAGACAGTCCAAAGTATCAGGAGGATTCATCACTCCCGAAACAGTATCCAATATGTCACACCATGAAATCAGATGCACGAGAGTAAATATGTAAAACCTTCATACATAAAAAATATAAAAAGCTGACGTGCTGTCAAACAGTATCCATTAGGTTTTTCATATGTGGTATCCCACAAAATACGGTTTTGAAAACTATGCAATGCAGTGCAAAACAACTAAGTATAAAACCCCTACCTCGTTAGCAATCCTTCCTCATATCCGAAGGAGCAACAACCGTAGGTATCGGCTCGAAGTCCACAAACTCGTCTGATCCTACAACAAGTTAAATATGAGAAAATATCATAAATACATCTCAATGAATAATTGAAAGATCTTATACCTGGTTTAAGTTTAAAGTCTATCCTCATACTTTTTCCTTAGTAAAAATCCAAAATGTACCAATTATATCGATCGTTTCCCAACCATTAAACCGTGAACTAAACTACCATAACCAACAAAACAACACTTTAAAAATCCATCACCCAATCCAAAAATCATACAGAATCAATTGTCAGCCTCAATCTCTCATCGTCAAGCAGTGGCAATCAAAAATTAAGTTGTTGCCTTGAAATCCAGAATTCACCAATTTAAATTACAACCCGATATTTCCCCCCACCTTAACATAACAGTAAGTAATTAATTTTACTCAACCACTGCTCTATCTCTCAGCATATACCATTCAGAATACTCTTTGAATTCACAAACAAAACAGAATTGCAAACCAACTATCTCATCGAACCAAACCAACATGCCAGAAACAGACCTAGATTCCTCTATTAAACCGCAACATAACAGTGAGTATTTTATCAACATTCTTCCATCAGTGAAAATCATAATAGAACAGGGTAAAGCCCTCATAATTTATCCACCAAAACCAAACCAACTTTACTGAATACAGAACCCACATTCATCAGCTCAAACCGTGGCAACAACAGGGTAGCATTCAAAGCTAAAGTCCAAACAGATTTTACAGAACCCAAATCAACCCCACGGATGTACAGAACCATAACAAAACAAAGCAGGTTATCGGCATTTCCATCAAAACAGGATATTGTAAATCCGCAGCTAACATCAAAACAGCCACACAAACGAAACTCATCCAGAAAATCGAACTCATAATCTAAAAATCGAAATGAAACAATCAATTTGAAAATCCATCACCAACAGAACAGACCGAGTGTTCTGTTTTTGCTCACCGGAGTCAGAAGATTGGAGGAAGAAATGCTCGCTGTTAACTCAAGCACCGAATGCTCCGACTCGTCCTCGTTCGGCCGTCTGTGTCCGTTCGCAGCTCTGGAATGCTCGGACAGAGTCGAACAGTCGCCGCGCTGAACAATGCTGGACCCGCACCTGTCTTCGGCAGGAATCGCCCAGCTCCTGCCCAGAGTCGATCGTCCCATCTCCGTCGCGCGAGTCTCCCTCTCTCGCTGTATCCCTCTAGACCAAATGCAGAAAGCCAAAATGGAGGAGGAAAGGAAGACAACTCTAATTTATGTCTCCATCCTTGCGAATTTTCATCTTTCTCTCTCCCCTCATATTTTTCCTCTTTTATATATTTTAATCTCAACCTTTTTTATTTCTTTATAACACTTGGCCTTTTTCATCTTTATTTTTCACAATCTGTCGCAGCCACTCTATTTCCCTCCTTTACTTTTCATCTTTTCCTTTTACGTTTAATCCTATAAAATTTCACTTATACCTTTATCCAATATTTTCATGAATAATATATATGTATATCCATACATATATATATATATATATATATATATATATATATATGTATCACACCTCGAGTAATTTACTTTAAATTCTAATTTATTCCAAACGTCGCCCAACGATGTTTACCGCTCTAATTTAATTCTCTAATTTTGTTTCTTACATAAATTTTCCATTCAGAAATTTTCAATTCCACCAATTTGATTAATTAATTAAAATTCCACATGTGGTCGCTACGCAACAATTTGACTCAACTTTTCAGCATTATGACCAAATTTTAACGTGAAAAATTTACACTTAAAATTTATTATCTCGAAAATTCTTAGTTTTCACAAGAAAATGATCATGAATTCAACTTGTAGAATGGTGAAGCTCTGTCAATCACAGTGAAGTTAAACATGGAGTTTATTGAATCCCAAAAAATCCCAGCTTCATCTCCTTCCTTCAACTCTCTTCTCTTCACAAAACCTTGGCTCCACTTGTCAATCAGCATGTAGCTTTTCGACGTCCGCCATTTTTTCGTCATCCATTACAATGGCTCTTATGGCTGTGGAGTAGGAGCTGATACATCACGGATCGAATTTCCCATCCGATACTGTGAATCTATGATCTAACAGTGGGTAGAAAAGATGACCCCAAATCCATATTCATATGGAGCGAGTGGTGGCGTCATTAGAGTAGTCTTCGTCTTCACCTTCGTGCTTCAGTGAGAAGAGGAGCAAGCTTCGTAGAAGAGAGAAGAGGAGAGAAGAGTTGATGAGGTCTTCTGGAGATTAGAACAAACGACAGTAAATGGAAGGTGAATGATGAAAATGGCCGATAGTACAAGGTGTTTATTAAAAATTTAAAAACCATAAGGTGACAGATAAAAAGGTACCCATAATTAAAAGTGTCAGATAAAAATAACCATTTTTTTTATAGGACTAGTGTACAAACGTGCAATACGCGTGTTTCATCATACGATATATGTGTAAGTTGTCATTCAATGTGTAAAAGAATCTTTTAAAACCTCAAGTCCTACAAAAATATTACGTGCAAACATTAATTAAAAATGACAACAAAAAAGAAATGAGATTATAAAAACATAATAATAAAAAAGAAAGTGTGAGATATGGAAGGGAAGATTTAAAAAAAATGATTCAATAAAAGACATGAACTTATTAGCTTTAAAATTCTCAACATTTCACTGAGGGCTAGGATGAATTGTTATCACTGTTCATGATTAAAAAAACAGTTAGGTAAAGTAAATATATTATTAGAGTTGAAAGAGTAGTTTGAAATAAGTGTTACGTATAATTAATTTATAAGAACAGTATCACGTGCTAAACGTTGTGCTATTATTGCAAGGGAGTGAATTAAAGTGTAGTGGGTAGTAGGTTAATATAATAATTGAAACAAGGCAGGTGGTAATAATGTGTAATGTCAAAGAACAGAACAATCTTAGCAACTACAACAAATCTATAGATTAAAAACACCAAAAGTTTGAACGGTGAAAGAAAAAACAGAGTGAAGATCTTTGCGAATTTGACACATGATCTAATTGTCATTAATGAAAATTATTTGCTATTTCATTTATTTAATTAAACCTTAACAATGTAAAATTAAAGAAATGACCCCCAATTTAAATATTGATTTCCAAGGAGGCCAAGAGAATAAATTTATATGGTCAGAATATAGATGTTATGCCATAAAAAGTGTGGAATTAAATATCCAATCGATTACGTCTCTCATTCTTTCTCTCTCCCTTTCCATCTTTGAGTTCAGTTCTGTGCTTTTAATCTCTGGTTCTGATGTTAGAATCTATTCTCAAGGTTAATTTAATCAGATCGTCTTTGGAATGATTGGAGTTTGAACGGGTCTTTCTTAAAACGACTTGTTTTTATCCAATCCAAAACCAGGGAAAGCTCAAACTTGACTGAAAATGGTGGCTGTTTTCAACAAGGAGCTTTTGAGCTGGTACCTCATCACCCTCAAGCTTAGAGAAACTGTTGAATCTGGACTTCCGATCGATTCCCCAACCTCCAGATCACTCGATTTGGCGAATCATTCTCCAAATCAAATCCAGAATCGAGAACACCTGCCATTCCAGCCCCTGGAGATTGTGGACGAAAACGAAGAACCAAAATCGCCGCAATCGGAGTGGGTAATCTCCATTAGAGCGAAGCTCGACCAAGCCCGTCAAGAAGACGAAGAGAGCTCGTGGGCAAAGCTCTGTATTTACAGAGTCCCTCACTATCTCCGAGAAGGCGACGATAAAGCTTATGTGCCGCAGATTCTCTCTCTAGGACCTTACCACCATGGCAAGAGACGTCTTCGCCATATGGAAAGCCATAAATGGCGATGTCTGAACCATATTCTCAAGAGGAAAAACCACGACGTTAAGATCTATCTAGACGCCATGAAAGAGCTCGAAGAAAGAGCTCGAGAATGCTACGAGGGATCAATCAGTTTAATCAGCAACGAATTTGTGGAGATGATGGTTCTCGACGGTTGCTTCGTGCTGGAGCTCTTCCGAGGAGCCGCCGAGGGATTCCGGCTACTAGGGTACCCAAAAAACGACCCCATTTTCGCAATCAGAGGGACGATGCATTCGATTCAGCGGGATATGATAATGCTTGAAAATCAGATCCCACTTTTCATTCTTGATCGGCTCTTAGGTCTTCAGTTCGGCGATCCTAATCAACGAGGGATCGTAGAGAGGCTCGCCCTCAGTTTTTTCGACCCATTAATGCCAACCGACGAGCCGTTGACGAAGAGCGGAAGAAACCGGTTAGAATCATCGCTCGGATACACAAAAACCTTCGACCCTTTAGCGGATCAGGTAGGCCTACACTGCCTGGACGTTTTCCGGCGAAGTCTCCTCCGGGCCGGTCCGAAACCGGTGCCTAGAATATGGATAAAGAGATGGTCTCACACAAACAGAGTGGCAGACAAAAGAAGACAGCAACTAATACACTGCGTAACAGAGCTTAAAGAAGCTGGAATCAAATTCAAGAGGAGAAAAACAGATCGATTTTGGGACATCAAATTCAAAAACGGAGTTCTACGAATTCCCCGCCTCCTAATCCACGACGGAACGAAATCGCTCTTCCTCAATTTGATTGCCTTCGAGCAGTGTCATCTCGACTGCAACAGCGACATAACCTCGTACGTTGTTTTCATGGACAATTTGATCAACTCCCACGAGGACGTCGGTTACTTACATTACTGTGGAATCATCGAGCATTGGCTTGGCAGCGACGACGAGGTCGCCGATCTGTTCAACCGGCTATGTCAGGAGGTAGTGTTCGACATAAACGACAGTTATCTTTCTGGGTTGTCGGAGGAAGTGAATCGATACTACAACCATAGGTGGAATACATGGAGGGCGAGCTTGAAACACAATTATTTCAGCAATCCATGGGCTATTATCTCCTTGATCGCCGCTGTGGTTTTGCTGCTGCTGACGTCTGCACAGACTTTCTATGGAGTTTATGCCTATTACAGGCCGATGTGAGTTGGTTCTTGCTCCCCCGGTTTCAGGGTTTGTGAGGATTGAAAATAATGGTTTATGAGGATTCATCTTTTTCTTTTGGGTTTTGGGTGTCGAATTCTGATTGGATATTGAGTTGGATTGATGTTCATTTGCTGAGTTTCTGCAATTCTCAATATGTAAATATACCATTTTAATGATTGTCATAAAACTCTCCATCAACAACGGACGCGACTCAATAAACTTCATGGCAGTATCTTACCTTCAACTTCTAATTCTTTTCTCACAATATGAGGTCGATAGAATATTTATTAATTGATATAATAATTAATGGACGAATCAATCAAAGACACATCAATAAATAAAATTACTCAGTAAATTTCGCATGATGCTCACTATACCACCATAATTTCGAGTTCAAAGGAAATGATGACTAAAAAGTACAAGCATAGACATTTTCAAACCACTGTAAATGACACTAACAGGAGATAAATAAACAACTAAATGGAGCCAAATTCTATGAAAATTCCATTAATCAACGAGAGTCCAAGAAGGGAAATTAACGAGTGCTACTCAACCTGCAGGAAAGCTAGGGCTTTTTAACAATTGCGTGTCAGAAACTCACGAATCTATTGGCAAGAATGTCGCCTGCACCTTGAACTAAAACGCTAAGAAGCAGAAAGAGAGACTTCAAACACTTCATCTTTCAAAAATTGAACTTTCATGTGGATAAATGAAAGCTTGATCCGAGAAAATTCAGTGAAGAAGTTATAATGGTACCGAGCCTAAAGTAAAGCACAAGACGATAGTCTCTTAAACACGTTCTTCGGAATACCCTGCAGGTAAAACATTTAGTAGATTGAGTTAAATGGCCTGGCAGAGCTTTTCGAATATATAGAAACATGTATGTTAAGTACCCGAACGGTTTAGTCTTTAAGAAGGCTCTGGCTCTCTGTTGAAGATGCTCTTTTCCCCCCATATTGCTATTAAGAACAATTATGAAAAAAACAATCAATAGAAAAGATTCAATTTAGAGGACAAGGAACAACATTGCACCGTAGTCTTTCAACTAGAGTAAGACAAAAAATAAATATTTGCATGTAATTTGCGATTACCTGTTTTCCAAATGAGAATGGTACATATTTGTATTTGATCATATGCTCTATTTGTCTTCTCATTGTCATAGTGAACAATACAATCCAGTAGAAAAGAAGGATAGGCCAGAACACAGGTACATCAAACGCGCTATTGAACGTCATCACAAAAGCAATTACGAATGCTCTTGTTAGTGAGTACCTTAAGACAGAAGAAAAACAACATCCATTAGTATAACGAAAATACTTCACTGATACTCACAATCAAATGGGCTCGCAACCTTCCTCAGCAGTCAATTTTTCATGGGATTGCATAACATGACCATGTATTATGACACCAATGAAATATATAATCTCCGCGTAGAATTGATTGTCATGTAAAAGAACATCAACTGATAATGTTAAAAAAATGAAAATACTTTGCCATTAATAACATTAAGTGCCCCAGCTTTGAAATACCATGTTGCAAATTCAACTCTTTATTTAGTCCCTTTTCTATGCATTGCCTTCTAAATTCTCCGTTGTCAACATGATCATTACTTGTAAACTGAATGGAAAAAGAAACCTTTTAATGATAGGATTCTGATCATAATCGTAATCAGAATTCTCTGTCTGAAACAGATGATTGCATCCTGACCATATTCGTAATTTGAATTCTTAATGTGATCCTCTAAGATCTGCTTCTGTACGAGTAAGTGTATCTAGCGATAGTGTGAATTCTTCAAATTCGTTGTTAGTTGCACCAAAGAGACAATTCAAAATTGAAGGTCTACAACTATATGGTCAACCACATAAATTATCCTCTATTATGACAAGCAATTATATTAACTCATAATATCACCGTTTCGAAATCCATCTCAGGTAATATTATAGGACTATTGCGTAAATTATGGTTTGTAAGGCTTAAGAAACCCTAAAACTGATAAATGACGAAATGAAAAACTGCAATCACAAACAGTAACGCACCAGAACTTGAACTCCGGGAGTCGGCGAACGAAAGGCCGAAACTCATCTGAACCCCGGGTCGGAAGCGTAGGCCCATCGTGAAGATCACGGATCTCCGGGTCGACCTGGGGAGACAGAAACCCAATGAGAAGGTTGAGGATGTAAATACCTAATCCATATGATACGATGTAGAATCCCTGGACGAAGAACACGCGTATAGCATAGACGAAAGCCACAGTGAGGCAGGCGATCCAGCGGTAAAGAACGTGAGGAGTGCTTTTGTCGAGGAGATGCTGGTATCTGCGGGAGACAGCGTGGGTCCACCGTGAGACGGCAGCAGCAGGAGAGTTCGATGAGAGATCGTCTTCGGCGCTTAAACCCGCCGTCCCTAGATCCATCGTTCTAACGTCGCCGATCTTCTGTATCGGAAGAATGAGGGAGATTGGTTTCGTTCTCCGCCTTGTTCTATTTGGTTTGGGTTTCGACTCGTCTGCATTATCGTCGTAGGCAACTGGTTTTCCTTCCCTCTGGCATCTAGGCCTTTGATTACTGAACCGGCGGTTCAACTCAACCGGATAAAGAATTATTCTTTTTTAGAAATGGATATAAATATACCATCTAGTCATACATGTTCTTTCTCCATTGCCTATCTCAAAGATCTGTCTCTCTCTCCCTTCCATGTCACATACCCTTGTTGATCATTAAGTCAATGGGCGACTCATTGTGGAAGAACCTCAAAATAGCTAAGCGAGATTGTGCACTAGCTATAGTGTCCGATATAGGGGGATGTGCCCAATGATTGAGCGATAGTATGTTGGGTGGGGGCAAAGTCGTGTGGTTTTTGATTTGAGCCAAGTGAGGTGTGTGGGATGACGCACAAATCGATAACAAAATATAGGTAACTGGTAGTCGAGGCTCAACAGTGTGTAGAAGGCACACCTATATGTGGACAATGAGGTGCACATGGCACTAAGAAGTTTGTGCAACGAAGTGCACGACTGGCGTATTGGGCCACTACAAGAGGCATGCAACAATGGGCGCAAAAGGCACACGTGTGGTGGACACGCTCATTGACATTGGGTAGTCTCACCGTCCGATCCGCATTGACTGTAAATTTTGGATTCACAAAGTTGGAAAAAGAGCGATTGCATGTCTAATCCTTACAATCAAGCTGAAATGTAATATTTGTTGGGGGTAATATGCCAAACAAGCAAATATAATAAAATAATTTTATAATATATGAATAAATTTATATTGATTGATATTATGTTAACATTTTATATTATGTTTTATAAAATTCATAGAAAATTCATTGATTATTTATGCTAACTTTATATTAACATATATATTGTATATATGTGGGATAAAATATAAAGAGTAATAACTAGAAATATGCCCATGACTTATATTTGAAGTATGAAATCTTGAAATAGTTTATAGTCATAAACATAGTTTATCTCATTAAGAATGTATAGTCATATCTCAACTAAATATGTAGTGATATAAGATAAATATGTTTTATATAATATGATTATATAGGACTGGACCAGATAAAATTGTATTGTTTTGATAATTGTCGTTAAATGTAGAACAATTAATTTTATCATAATGATGGTCATATATGCATGATCTTAATTCATTTTATTTAACAAACTTTTATTTTATTTTAATTTATTCTTTGATTTACTCGGTAAAGTTTTGTACTAGTTACGATTCATATACTTTGTATATTGGGAGTGAATTAAAATGAATAGCTGGAAATGTTAATATCGATACAATGAAATTCATTTCTACAGATTCCCTTGTTTGTTAGTTCAATGATCGAATAATTGGCGGGCAATTCATAATTGTTATGAATTAATTATTCAATTAAGAATTAATGGTAGTCAAGGATAAAGAAGCAATATGAGAGGTTAACGGATTATAAACCTAGCTCTATTGCGAATCTAAATGGAGGATTAATAAATATGTAATGACTATATCAATGGACATTACTTTAAGTAAATATACTCTATAGTTTTGAGAGTGCAACTCTAAGTATTTAGTGGAATTACTTTAGAGTTAATAATTATGTTAATTAATATAAAAAGTTTATATTAATTAACGAAATATTATTGAAGCTTAAAACTATAGGTCCATCGGTCCCTTCGTCACCTTCTATCATTATTCGAATAATAGAAAAATGAACAAAGAAGATTAAATAATTAATTATGAATTAATTATTTAATACACTCAATAATAAGTTTATTATTATTTTTTTATTAGATGAAATAATTGAATTGTTGATTATTCAATTAATTAAGACAAAATGACAAAAGTTGTCAAAGTTAATATATTTGTTATATTTCATTAAATGAAATAATTGAATTATTAATTATTTAATTAATTAACAAATATAAAGTAACTTTTAAAAATAGTTTTTAAAATGGATTTTGTCAAATTTGAATTAAAGTCAAATTTGATTTAATGTCATGACCTTTTGTTTTCCATAACATTTGTGTTATAAATGTGTTATAACTTAAATGTGCCAAGTGTTGAGCTATGATGACAAGACTTTTGATTTCTATAACATTTTTATAAATGTATGAAATCAATGATAACTTTAATGAGGAATTTGTAGTGTTTTTCTCTAAAAGTCATAATAGTCATTATGGAGCAATATCACTATAAATAGAGGTCCAACCTCATGAAGAAAAGATTGGAGAAAAAGTTGAAGTTGAGGCTAAAATCTTTGAGATTAAGGAATCCATTTTGAGAGCAAAATTTGTGTCTTTCGTGTTGGCTTTAGAGAAGTGTTTTCTAAATCCAAATAGATCGTCTCATGTGTTGAGAGTATAATCTATCATAAATTGAGTTTGATCTTATTTCGTTCATCACGCCCACATGTGCTTATTCGAGGTGAGAAGGATTGGCGGAGAAGAACAAAGGTTGATTTTGTACCCGTGTGAAGTAAGCTACAAAGGTAATATTCTTCATTTTTTAGCTTAGATCTAAATAGAGATTTTAAATACAAATATTATTATTAATATATTATAACAACGATCCATTTTATGTTCATGTTAAAATTATTTTTCATGATACATAGGTTACGCACGTTACCGTTGTTATGAACATTGATAATTCCGTCGTGCGAAGGAACTTAAAAATCAACAATTGGTATCAGAGCTTCGTTATAGTTATGATATATTTAATAATGTGATTTTATGAAAATCATGATATGTGATGATAAGTAGCCTTATGCATTTTTTTAATTAATATATATTTTGGAATGTTGAATGTATGGATATATGCATGATTGAAATAATTATCGTAATTTCATGTGGCCAATTTGTGTTAGGAATATTTTTTAAAATTTCTTATTTTAACTTTTGATGTAAACTCAATTTGTCTTGGGTAAATACTCTTTATGTAATATTGATGGAGATAAAAAAAAGGAGGACAAGACAAATTTCGGAGCGAGACTATGGTGTGCAATTGTTGTCACCGCGACGTATGATGCAAAAATTGTGGAGGCCACCAAGACTTTAGATAATTTTTTTTTGGTTTATATTTAATTTTAGAAATACCCAAATCGACCCGGTCATTATTTCATTTACTTTTATGCTTGATATAAGTTGTTTTATCATTGTCATGCATTCACATGTCATATAGTACTTGCATATAGGGCATACTTATCATTTAGTTTTCTCACATTGACATGTATTCTTAGCATATATTTTATTTATTTAATTTTAATAAATTAGTTTGTTAAAAAATTAAATGGTTTTAATTAGATTAAAACTATTAATTCATATTTATGAATTATGTGAGAAAATAAAATAATGCAAAATTTTAATTATTAAAATTTTTACATTATTTTATAAGTGCTAAATAAATTGTTTATTTAGTATCATTAATTTTATAATATGATTATAAAATTAATAATCTATATATAAAATAAATTTATTTTCATAAAATATTTTTTTTATATAGATTTAATAGAATATGTGATATTGTATAAAATCACTACAATTCAAAATAATGAGTGAGAGTGAAGAGTTAGACATAACTTTCTATGGTTTCTATTGTTGATACAACAACATGAGATTTAAGCGGGGCTCTGAGACGACTTTGTTATCGTCCTTCCTAAGGAGAGTGTTCACTTAGATCAATATCATGGTTGATCTCTTAGAGAGAGGTTTTATAAAATGTATTTTATAGTTGACCGTCTTTAAGGCAGCAATTATAAGTTAAGTTTTATAAAACCGAAACGATGGTATACACTCATAAAAATGTGATATAATGTGTTAATCACATTTTGACAAAACTAATCGA
Organism: Begonia loranthoides; assembly: GCA_022433065.1. NCBI lineage: Eukaryota > Viridiplantae > Streptophyta > Magnoliopsida > Cucurbitales > Begoniaceae > Begonia > Begonia loranthoides. Next base: position 15,360,370 of record CM039471.1, read on the forward strand.
TAGTTAATAAATTTTGAAAATATGAGATATTTTGAATAAATTTATTAATAGATAATATTTTTACCCTAAGGAAAAATATTATGTATCGAGGCAATAATAGCATTTACATTTTATTTAGTGATTTAGTATGCTCATGCATCATTTTACTTGCCATATTTCTTATGAATTTTATGCATAATATTAATCTTTATTTATTTATTCATTACAACATAATGTCTTCTTTTATGATTAATTTACTCGCGACTGAAAAGTTGACTGGCGATAATTTCGTCAATTGGAAAAAAGAATATAAATATGATTCTTGTGCACGACAACTTGAAGTTTGTCCTGACTGAGGAATGTCCTCTGGTCCCTGCTGAAAATGCCACAAAAGAGGAGAGAGAACCATTCGAGACATGGAAACAAGCAAATGACAAAGCTCGTTGTTATTTACTCGCTTCCATGACAGATGTTCTCAACGCAATATTTGAGAACACAGAGACTGCTTATAAGATAATGGAGTCTCTTCAGAACATGTTTGGTAAACCATTTGACCAAGCCCGTCATAAAGCTATCAAGAAAGTCATGAATAGCAAAATGCGGGCTGGTACCTCCGTTCGTGAGCATGTGTTGATAATGATTAGCACGATTCATGAGGCTGAAATTAATGGAGCCCATATTGATGAGGCCACCCAAGTGAGCATGATTTTGGAAAGCTTGAGCCCTACAATTCAAGAGCATCTACTTCTTGAAAAAACTGAGTTACGATATGACTCAATTGCTTAACAAGCTTACGACCTATGAGTCCATTTCTTCTGTAGAGAAGAAGGGAGAAACAAATGTTGTTGAACCCTCCTCTTCTCAATCTTCCCTTAAGAAGCGAAAGAAATTTTAGAAAAAGGGCAAAGGTCAAGGAGCAAATCCAGCAAAGGGTAAGAAGGACAACCTCAATAAAAGGAACAAAACTAATGAGGGAAACAAGAATAGCTCGAGCCAGAAAAAGCCCAAAGGAAAATGTTTTCATTGTGGAGTTGATGGTCATTGGAAGAGAAACTGTAAAAAGTATCTCAAGGAGCTAAAACAAAAGAAGACAGGTAAATCTGATTTACTTGTTATTGAATCTTGTTTAGTTGAGAATGATTTATCACCCTGGATAGTTGATTCAGGTGCGACTAATTATGTTTGTTATTCTTTACAGATGCTTAGTTCCTATCGGAAGCTAGCAGATGGGGAGTTCACTATGAGAGTGGGCAATGGAGCATTAGTTTCAGCTTCAGCAGTGGGAGAAACAAAATTATATTTTCAAAATAAATTTTTATTATTGAATAATGTTTATTTTGTACCGGGGTTTACTAGAAATCTCATTTCCGTTTCTCACTTATTTGAACAATGTTATTCAATTTCTTTTAATAATAATATTTGTTATCATTTCTAGAAATGGACTAGATATTTGTTCTGGTTTTATGGAAAGTGGACTTTATGTGATAAGGCCCATCAATAAATCACTGTTGAATACTAAAATTTTTAAAGTAGAATTGCCTAAGTCCAAGAAACTTAAAGTTTCTCATGATGATAACACATATCTTTGGCACATTCATCTAAGTCATATTAATCTAAATAAAATTGATAGACTTGTCAAGGACGCTCCTTTAAAAGATTTAAATGTTAAATCTTTACTAGTTTGTGAATCTTGTCTAGAGAGAAAGATGACCAAAAGACTTTTTTCTGCAAAGGGTCAAAGGGCTCAAGAGCCACTTGAACTCATACATTCAGATGTATGTGGCCCTATGACTACTCGAGCTAGAGGTGGTTATGAGTACTTCATCACTTTTGTTGATGATTACTCAAGATATGGTTATACTTATCTAATTTAATTTAAATCAGAAACTTTTAGAAAGTTTCAAGAGTTTAAAGTTGAAGCTGAAAAGCAATTAGATAAGTCAATCAAGCGTCTTCGATCAGATGAGGAGGTGAATACCTTGATAATAAATTCAAGGATTACTTGTTAGAACATGAGATTATATCTCAGCTAACAACACCTAGCACTCCTCAGCAAAGTTGGTGTTGCTGAGAGGAGATATAAGACTTTACTTAATATGGTTCGATCCATGATGAGTTACTCTGCACTTCCAAAATCATTTTGGGGATACGCCATACAGACAGCGACTTACATTTTGAATGTGGTCTCATCTAAGTCTATTCCTAAGACACCTTTAGAATTGTGGAGTAGCCACAAGCTTAGTTTGAGACACTTTCGCATATGGGGGTGTCCCGCACATGCGCTCGTAGGAAAGACTGGAAAATTAGAACCTCGATCTGATGTTTGCATGTTTGTTGGTTATGCAAAAGGCACAAGAGGAGGTTTATTCTATAGTCCTCAAGATAACAAGGTATTTGTATCGAAAAATGTCACATTTCTTGAATATGACTATATGGCAAACTTTAAACCTCAAAGCAATATTGTCTTAGAGGAAATTCATGCTAATGAGATCATATTGGAAACAACAAAAGTTGTTGTTCCACATGGTACTCAGAAGACGACTACTTCTAGTCAGACCATCACACCACCTAGACGTGTGAGAGGGTAGTACGACCACCAGCTCGATACTGACAGGTAGGTGAAGCACAAGTTGCTGTCATTGATAATGTAAAAGATGATCCATTGTCATTTAGATGTGCAATGGAAGATGCTGGCAAAGAAGCATGGCTTGAAGTTATGAAACTTGAGATGGAATCAATGTATTCCAACTCCGTCTGGGATCTTGTAGATCTACTTGAAGGGGTGAAACCTAGAGGGTGTAAATGGATCTATAAGAGAAAAAGAGGAGTGTACGGGAATATAGAGACATTCAAAGCTAGACTTGTAGCTAAGGGTTATACCCAAAGGGAAGGAGTTGATTATGAAGAGACTTTCTCTCCTGTAGCTATGCTTAAGTCCATTCGTATATTACTTTCTATTGCCGCTCATTGTGATTATGAGATTTGGCAGATGGATGTCAAGACGGCTTTTCTAAATGGTCATCTTGAAGAAACCATTTATATGGAGCAACCAGAGGGTTTCATAGATAAAGATGCACAACAAAAGGTTTGTAAGTTAAATAGGTCTATTTATGGACTTAAGCAAGCATGTAGGTCATGGTATATGAGATTTGATGAAGCAATCAAATCTTATGGATTTACACAGTGCCTTGATGAGTCTTGTGTATACAAGCTCATAAATGACACTCGTGTGGTTTTCTTAGTTTTGTATGTTGGTGATATTCTACTTATTGGTAACAATGTAGAATTATTATCAGATATAAAAGCATGACTACCTTATCAATTCCAAATGAAAGATTTAGGAAATGCAAGCTACATTCTAGGGATTCGTCTAATAAGAGATCGTAAAAATAGAATGTTAGCTTTATCTCAATCATTGTATATTGACAAGATGGTTGTCATATATTCGATGCAAAACTCCAAGAAAGGTTATTTACCTTTTAAACATGGAGTTATTCTTTCTAAAAAGCAGTGTCCTGACACACTTCAAAAGAAAGAAGATATGAGACGTTACCCCTATGCATCAGCTATTGGGAGCTTGATGTATGCTATGTTGTGCACGAGGCTCGACATATATTATGCAGTAGGGATAGTTAGCTATTTCCAGTCAAATCCAGGATTAGATCATTGGATAGCAGTCAAATATATTCTTAAGTATCTAGGAAGAACGAGAAACTATATGCTAGTATATTCTGGTAGGGATTTGATTCCAACTGGATACACAGATTCTGATTTTCAAACTGATACAAATGATCGAAAGTCGATATCTGGATTAGTTTTCACCCTTAGAGGTGGAGCCATAGTTTGGAGAAGTGTAAAACAAGGTGGTGTTTCAGACTCTACTATGGAAGTAGAATACATTGCTGCTTGTGAAGCAATAAAAGAAGCTGTGTGGCTTAGAAAATTCTTTAGTGATTTGGAAGTAGTTGTAAATATAGATAAACCATTGTCTTTGTACTGTGACAATAGTGGTGCAGTGGCGAATGCTAAAGAACCTAGAAGTCACAAACGAATAAAGCATATAGAGAGAAAAGATCATGTGATAAGAGATATAGTGCATCGTGGAGACGTGATTGTTGTGAAGATTCCATCAATTGAGAATCTTGCTGATCCATTCACCAAGACGTTGCTTGCAAAATGTTTTGAAAAACATCTAGAGGGCTTAGGGATTAGAGACATGTCTCATTTGCTTTAGGGTAAGTGAGAGATTGTTGGGAGTAATATGCCCAACAAGCAAATGTAATAGAACAATTTTATAATATATGAATAAATTTATATTGATTAATATTATGTTAACATTTTATATTATGTTTTATAAAATTCATAGAAAATTCCTTGGTTATTTATGCTAACTTTATATTAACATATATATTGTGTATATGTGGGATAAAATATAAAGAGTAATAACTAGAAATATGTCCATGACTTATATTTGAAGTATGAAATCTTCAAACAGTTTATAGTCATAAACATAGTTTATCTCATTAAGAATGTATAGTCATATCCCGACTAAATATATAGTGACATAAGATAAATATGTTTTATATAATATGATTATATAGGACTGGACCATATAAAATTATATTGTTCTGATAATTTTTGTTAAATGTAGAACAATTAATTTTATCATAATGATGGTCATATATGCATGATCTTAATTTATTGTATTTAACAAACTTCTATTTTATTTTAATTTATTTTTTGATTTACTCGGTAAAGTTTTGTACTAGTTACGATTCATATACCTTGTATATTGAGAGTGAATTAAAATGAATAGCTGGAAATATTAATATTGATACAATGAAATTCATTTCTATAGATTCCCTTATTTGTTAGTTCAATGATCGAATAATTAGCGCGCAATTCATAATTGTTATGAATTAATTATTCAATTAAGAACTAATGGTAGTCAAGGATAAAGAAGCAACATGAGAGATTAATGGATTATAAACTTAGCTCTATTGCGAATCTAAATGGAGGGTTAATAAATATGTAATGACTATATCAATGGACATTACTTTAAGTAAATATACTCTATAGTTTTGACAGTGCAACTCTAAGTATTTAGTGGAATTACTTTAGAGTTAATAATTATGTTAATTAATATAAAAAGTTTATATTAATTAACGAAATATTATTGAAGCTTAAAACTATAGGTCCATCGGTCCCTTCGTCACCTTCTATCATTATTCGAATAATAGAAAAATGAACAAAGAAGATTAAATAATTAATTATGAATTAATTATTTAATACACTCAATAATAAGTTTATTATTATTTTTTCATTAGATGAAATTTGAATGATTGATTATTCAATTAATTAAGACAAAATGACAAAAGTTGTCAAAGTTAATATATTTGTTATATTTCATTAAATGAAATAATTGAATTATTGATTATTCAATTAATTAACAAATATAAAGTAACTTTTAAAAAAAGTTTTTAAAATGGATTTTGTCAAATTTGAATTAAAGTCAAATTTGATTTAATGTTATGACCTTTTGTTTTCCATAACATTTTTTTTTATAAATGTGTTATAACTTAAATGTGCCAAGTGTTGAGCTATGTTGACAAGACTTTTGATTTCCATAACATTTTTATAAATGTATGAAATCAATGATAACTTTAATGAGAAATTTGTAGTGTTTTTCTCTAAAAGCTATAATTGTCATTATGGAGCAATACCACTATAAAGAGAGGTTCAACCTCATAAAGAAAAGATTGGAGAAAAAGTTGAAGTTGAGGTTGAAATCTTTGAGATTAAGGAATCCATTTTGAGAGCAAAATTTGTGTCTTCCGTGTTGGCTTTAGAGAAGTGTTTTCTAAATCCAAATAGATCGTCTCATGTGTTGAGAATATGATCTATCATAAATTGAGTATGATCTTGTTTCGTTCATCACGCCCACACGTGCTTATTCGAGGTGAGGAGGATTAACGGAGAAGATCGAAGGTTGATTTTGTACCCGTGTAAAGTAAGCTACAAAGGTAATATTATTTATCTTTTAGCTTATATCTAAATAGAGATTTTAAATACATATTATTATTAATATATTATAACAATGATCCGTTTTATGTTCATGTTGAAATTGTTTTTCATGATACATAGATTACGCACGTTACCATTATTATGAACATCAGTAATTCTGGCGTGCGAAGAAACCTAAAAACCAACAATATTCACTCGAGCTCACCTAGTGTCCTAAGATAGGATCTATTGCGCTTGCATACAAATCATGCATTTCAAACTTAAGGACTTGTAAAAATTAAACATGCAATAAACTAAAACCAAACTATGCAACAGAAATCTATAAAGTTATTATAAAATAAATCACATACAACCCGCACAAATTTTATTACATAATAAAGTCCTTATTATAATATATAAGAATTTTATTACATGCAAGACTATATATATATATATATATATATATATATATATATATATTTCACAGATCATCTAACATACAAACTTAACTAAAGAGTAAGAAAAAAAAAACTCTACTTCACTCCTGTGTTGAAAGCAAATCTCAAAGCATCTGGCATTTACCTTTATTTTCTGAGCCGCCGCCTCCAAAACTTGAAAATAGGAAGAGACCATGCAATGAATTTCTATAAAGCTCAATAAGTTTAACTTTATCAATCTACAAACATATATATTTATGTTTGATTATCCAAGTTATGGTCTTTACTAACCTTTTGTTTACCATAAGATTTAATTTTAATCTTATCTTATTCTCTTTCTTATGTCATTATAAAATTTATTATTTATCTTATAATTCAATCTTTTTTACAAGCGTAAGTTGTCATTGGTTAGCACTCACATGTAAATGTACCACTAGACATTCCATCTAATGTCTAACGTCTGAGGTACTCTACATAATCATTTATAATATCCTACAAGATTAGTCCTCACAACCTCAATATCAGTGACAAATCGATTAATCACTCATGTTCACACATTCTTATAATCTATATATCAATGATACCATACACTTTTCTCCTATACCGAAAGTGCATATAATCCATGTAATAAATGCATGATAAACATACAAATCAATATCATGTATGACCACTCTATCTTGATGTGCAATTAACCTCACACCTAGGCGTAAGTGCAAATAATCAAATGCACTTAATCTCGAACATCAAGTGCAACTATTTTATTGCACTTATCTTCTAATATGATTTAGTGCTTACTAATTAATACTACCTATGTATTTAATAGTGTCTATGTAATGACAACCAACGAATGTAATGATAACCAACCAATGTAACCTACCATTCTAGATTGCATTACCTAGGTAGATTTTAACATAAATCTATCTATATGCATATATTATTATTATTATGCATTAACCAACCACAACAATCATCATAACCCATGACTGTATACCTCTAGGTAGTTTCTACTGTATATCTACCTATATGCATATGCTAATGATTATATAGTGAACACCCAATGCATTCATCTCAATTCTGATTGCATTACCTCAGGTAGATTCTAATGTCCTTATGTCACAGCTCAACTCTCGATCCCTTCAGGAACTGCGGTGTGAATTGGATTTTTTGTTCGAAGAACGTACACAACTCACAATGGAAGCATTCAATGAAACATATATTCACATAATTGGGCCACACAAACATAAAATCCAACCCAAACAAGAAAGTTATACACATTATTTATTTTACAAAATTTTATTCGATTTTATTTTACAAATATAGGTTGAAATAAAACTAAATTCAACAAAGTAAAAACTCAAACTCTCACTCTACTCCTCTGTTGTGTAGTCCAATAGAGCTTTATATTTTTATTCTTGAGCTGCTATCACTTGTTTCTAAAACATTTGATAAAAGAACCATGATAAAATTTTTTAGCTCTGTAAGAATCATAATTTAAAAATTCAATAAACCATACAAATATCACAACTAACCATGTACTAAACACAATATGATTAGTCCTCACATCTTTAACTTCAATGTTCAACTTTTGATCAACCCTCAAATCCCACATCCCATGTTTGCATGTCATCTAATCATTTAGATATTTCATATCAATATCTCAATAATGTGATACACCTCTTTATGTAAAAAGTGATAAAACATGTGTGTAAATGCTTAGGCCTATGATTTAGATAATTATAGCCTATCTATTACGCAAATTCAAGTGAAATTATTCCTTTATGCACAACCTTATCTCATGGATATATATAATATTCTCAATTCTTTACAAGTTATTCCATTTGAAGCGCATTCATACTCCATGGAACATTTATTCTATAATTTCTTTTATAAATTCCAACATGATTCCTATATTATGGACACGTGTTATATTATTGTCTATTTATTATCATTACTATTTAGACATTTTCTATGCATGTCTAATCTCAAACCATCTCTAAATATTTCTAATTAATGTCTAATCTCAAACCATACCTCTATCATGATCCTCTATCGACGGAATCATTTAATGCATATAATAATATGCCTAGTTAAATGATATTATGATCATTTTCTAGATACCAAAATATTCTAATTCACATACCTATTTCACCATGTTTATTATGATCTTCTATATGAAGGACCTCTATAATGTACATAATAATATGCCTAGACATATGAAATTATGATCGTTGTCTATATATCGTGACTCTTAATTTTACATATCATTTACTTTTTACACTTGTCCTATACTTGAAGGATCTTAATAGTACACATATGATTATACAATAGGTTTATCACACAATGATTCTCTTTTCCACATTTATACAATAATAATGTGAATCAATGCAATATTCTATTTTATATTAATGGTGATATTATTTAATAAGTATCATATTACCATATTTGTGAATGTCAACATATATATAATCAAACACCATTACATGTAAAGTCGCACACATTATGAAACCCCGTTGTATTGGTGGCTCTTTTCGATAGATGTGTCCATGCTCAAATAAACCTCTGGAGGGCTAGAGATTCACAACTCAAGAGAGACCCATAGTCATTCCCTTTCTATTTTCCACTTTACATATGTCACACAAATACATAGCTTGACGAGGTATATTGGGTTCCTCTATAACCAATAATACCACACAGATAATATCTTTTGTACATATAAATATTTCCATGAGGCATGATTTGGCATCCACATTATGCATACATTAAATCCATATAATACATATTAGTAATGCATGTAATATGAACCATGAAAATTTTTGTTATTAAGCATACACAAATGATACATGATATGGTGTCACACATCTATCTAAACACCATTTACTCATGTCTCAAACTATCCTTAAAGGACTTATTCAATGGTTAAACAAATTGTTTAAAATCTGAAAAAAAATATTCTTAAATAACAAGGTCCATACGTTGCTAAAAAACATCACACAATCATTATTCATTTTCTAGACATCCGCACTAACTAATCGGCTGATGCCCACACATTCACTTGTGGAAATCTACGCCCTCACTGCGAAAACACATGTATTCACTGCAGATATCCATCCCACATTTGCATTTTCTATGGACACATCTAATGTGCAGCAACGTGTTCTTTTGAAATCAAGTATCTGCGGATACCCACACTTCCGCTTGCAAAAAACTGCGCTTCTGCTGCAAAACCTATGCTTCCGATGCAGATACCTACGCGTCCTCTGTGGATTCCTAAACGTCTTCTGTGGATATCTGTCTCACACTTAATATTGAGGGATGCCTACAGTTCATTCATGGATGTGTTCAGGGATTTAGGGTTTCTGCTTGCTCTTGCAAAGGACATCTCTACCGCTTATATAGATGCAGTTGAACTATTGGAGTTCACTCAACGTCGTTGTTTAGTATTGAGGGATGTCCATGGCATTGATGGACGTCCCTTAGTGATGTGAAATGAGACTATTTTATTATTTGTCAAGTCTCAAAGAATATAATGAAGATCAAGCATAAGTGGAAGGTCAAGAGAATAATTGAATATCTTTCCAAAATTGTCTTCATTCTGACATTTTCTAATAGTTCGACTATTAGACTACATTTTTGCAAGAAGGGTTCTTCATAAAAGTTGTAACCAACTTCCTAAGCTTTCTAACGCATATTAGATTGTTCAATTCATAATCCTTTGGCTATGGTAAAAGTCCAAAGAACAGAGAGCCAAATTTTAAGGGAAGCCAGAGTTTTCAAACTTGGAGATCAAGAAACTCAAGATGTGAAAGTCATCTAAGTGGACAATTTGAACATGAAAAGAAGCCCAAGAGCAAGCCCATGAAGACATGCTTGAAGGACAAGAAAGTCAATCAAAGTTATCAAGCCGAAAACCAAGGAAACTTTTTAAATCAGCCGAGAATCGCAACAAAAAAGATTCACTTATCTAGGATATCTAGATATACTTATCTAGGAGATCTAGATCCACTTATCTAGGTTATCTTTTATTTATTTTTTTTAATTTATGTTCTTAAAAGGCTATATAAAAGCCACCAAATTTTATGTTGTTAGTTAGTTGTTGAATTTTGAAAAAAGAAAGCTTTTGCTTTTCGGGAATTGGAAAGATCTTTTTTCTTCCTTTGATGAGTAATATCTAAAGACCCTTTGGTGCGTAATATCCAAAGTCCCTTTCGTGTGAGTTATATCACGAAAGAAACTTACAGCCGCGTCCTTATCCAAGGAGGTGAGAAGCTTTGCGTTCATCCATCATGTGCGGTGCATTCTGTGCCCACATCATCTGGTATTAGAGCTAAAGCGTCCTAACCAAAAAAACAAATTTCATCGTTTTACACATGATGACTTGAAGAGCATTCAAAACGACACACAAAGACAAGACTACAAAATCCACAATGATCGAGTTGTCAACATCCCGCTCAGAGGCAAGCTTGATGGAACTCATCATCGAACTACAACGAGAAGTTGCTCAACTAAAGAGGGACCAAAACCAACAAAAAACTCAAGATCTCTACCAACAATTTCAAAACCTAGAGCAAGGTTCCTCCACCATTGAAGAGTATACTGCCAAGTTCAAAACTTTAAAAACAAGATGTGAATTGAAAGAACGGGAAGGAAAAACAACAACAAGGTTCATCGATGGACTTCGCAGTGACATTCTAGAAAGCATGGCAACAAGACCTTACGATACCCTTGAGGATGTGATCAAAATGGCTCAAAGATTGAAGAGACGAAATCAACAAGCCAAACTTGATAAAATTAGTGTCTCGTTAGAACAACTTAAAGCAAGATTATGGAGCACCCCGATTTTACAAGAACAAGATCACGATGAGGAATTAGAATATTCTCTTGAGCAAATAGAGGAAGAATGTCAAGAAGAGCAAGTATCCGAACCTATAGAAAGCCAAGATGAGTCATTGACAACAACAACACAAAAGGAGCAATCTTTTCATGTTCCATGCCCCAAAACGAATGAGGTTTGTTCTTTTGATATTAAGGATGAAATTTGTGCTAACAAAGTTCCTTTGATCATATTTTAAGGAAATAGCTTGGAAATATCAATGCTCGGCATCCCGTACAAACATGGTAACACAAGATATGATTCGAGTTCGAATCCTTTTCAACCCTGGGAGGATGATGTGAAATGGGACTATTTTATTATTTATCAAGTCTCAAAGAATATCATGAAGATCAAGCATAAGTGGAAGGTCAAGAGGATAATTTAAGATATTTCCAAAACTGTCTTCATTCTGACCTTTGCTAATAGTTTGACTTTTTTGGAAATCAAGACTACGTTTTTTCAAGAAGCGTTCTTCATGAACGTTGTAACCAACTTCCTAAGCTTTCTAACACATATAAGATTGTTCAATTCAGAATCCGTTTGCTATGGTAAAAGTCCAAAGAACAGAGATCCAAAGTTTAAGGGAAGCCCGAGTTCTCAAACTTGGAGATCAAGAAACTCAAGATGTGAAAGCCATCTAAGAGGACAATTTGAACATGAAAAGAAACTCAAGAGCAAGTCCATGAAGACATGCTTGAAGGACAAGAAAGTCAATCAAAAGCTATCAAGCCGAAGATCAAGGAAACTTTTTAAATTGACTGAGAATCGCAACCAAAAAGATTCACTTATCTAGGATATCTAGATCCACTTATCTAGGAGATCTAGATCCACTTATCTAGGAGATCTAGATTCACTTATCTAGGTTATCTTTTATTTAGTTTTTTTAATTTATGTTCTTAAAAGGCTATATGAAGCCACCAAATTTTATGTTGTTAGTTAGTTGTTGAATTTTGAAAAAAGAAAGCTTTTGCTTTTCGGGAATTGGAGAGATCATTTTCTTCCTTTGGTGAGTGATATCCAAAGACCCTTTAGTGCGTAATATCCAAAGTCCCTTTCATGTGAGTTATATCACGAAAGAAACTTGCAGCCGCGTCCTTATCCAAGGAGGTGAGAAGCGTTGCGTTCATCCATCACGTGCGGTGCGTTCCATGCCCACATCACTTAGTATTCATGAACGTCCCTAAATGCTTAATGACTTCATCTTTTACTATTGAGGGATGTCCGTTTTAAGCTGAGGGATGTCCACTAGAGGTTGAGGGATGTCCATTATTGGATGAGGGATATCTGTTGCTAGTTGATAGACGTCCGTCGTAAGTGGAGGGGCATCTATCAACCCAAATTGGATATCTCTCTCTCTCTCTCTCTCTCTCTCAGCAAACAAGTTTATTTGCATCTGTTCATATGTAAACAAGTTCATTTACATTCATCCATTGTATTCATTCCAACCATTGAATAAGTTAATTGCATTTAATAGAAGATGGTATCAACAAGATAATGCTCAATCATTTGTCTTAAGATCAATTGCATCAAGACAAACCCAATTTGAAAGTGTGGTGATTGATTCTCGTAACTTTATATGTCCTCGCATGTTTGTTGTATGGATGCCTAAGGGACTCCCTCGAATGTTCATGAACAATCTTTGGATGTCCATACACAAAACATGAGAGAACATATAAAGTTACGGGAATCAATCACCACACAACCAGTCAGCCAACTTGGGTTTGTTTTAATGTTGATACAAATAAAATAGTAGTATTATTGAGTATAATTAAGTACAATTAAGTTACTAATAAATATATAAAATAGTGCTATTAAGCCACATAGTTAAGAATGCAAATGTGGGACGTCAGACTCCTGCATAATGCAAATGCAATACTATGTCATACAAAGCACATATAGTTAGAATAATGTTTGAAAATACAATAATTTACTCACTTTTGTCTCGAAAAATAGTGGTAAAACTCATAAATGGGTATTGTGAGCGTCCTCGTCTGTCACTTCTATCTCTAACCCTGCTGCTGCCACTTGTCTCATCAGTGGCTGAGCCTCTACCTTGATAAGAGCACGCATTGTGGCCCACACCCTAACAGTGGCTGCATGTCATGGGAGACATTTCTCCTTGTGGCAGCTAGCCTTGTGAAGGCTAAAATGACCCAGGTGGGGGTACGACCCATATCAGTGAGGGTGCACAATCCCACATCGCGTAGAATAGTGGAAAATGCATAGTTTATAAGTAAGGTTCTCCTCCCTACCTAGTACAATACATTTTATGTTAATCCTAAGAACAAACTGTGTGAGCTTCAACTCAAAGCGAACAATATTGTACTGAGAGGGTTGGGGGATGTTATGAAAGATATCAAAGCCAAAAGCCCAATCGGAAATATGGCTGACGAAGACATAGATCCCCAAGGGGGGGAGAGGGAGATTGTTGTAGCCCGCCTAGTGAAGGCTAGAATGACCCAACTGTGGGTGTAACCCATATCAGTGGTGGTTAAGGTTCTCCTCCTTACCTAGTTCAACATGTTTTGGGCTAATCCCAAGAACAAAACATGCGGGTTTCGGCTCAAAGCGGACAATATTGTACTGAGAAGGCTAAGGGACGTTACACTCCTGCTCAGGATCGTCTGACTATAAGGCTCATCTACATCCCTCACTCTTTGTTTTCTAGGATGCCCTGAGAGTCTCTTAATTAATGGCAACAGAATTAGATCTTATCTATTTCAGGCCACATGTGTTGGCCACTAACTGGTTAAGTAAAGTGGGAGTACATCCTCATGTATGTTTCCCACTCATACCATACATAAACATAATCCTCAGCTGAAGTCCTCATAACATGCATACACGGGATGACATGCACGAATAGGATTCTAGTCAACTCCCCCCAGTAACAGGTATAAGTGCGTCTGTCCAAATCGACTACGTACCGTTCTTTATCGTCACTAACCTCAAACCAACTACCTCCTGCAAATGTTGGACACCAATTTTGTATCGCATGTTGTAGCTTAGCAAGCTTACTTTTTATATGAGGACACAATAGGTCCGTTGACTCGGTCATCTTTTCATGTTTCTTAACCATCCTACACATGATGCTTGTTTTAATCATCTCAAACATAGTGAAGATCAGTTTGTCCTGGGCTGGTAAGAGAGGCAAGCATTGTAGGACTCACTCAAATTGTTGAAGCTTATATCGTACTTTGAGATGAATCTGAAAGCATGTTTTGCCAAAAAACCTCATGTTGATGTTTCACAGATATGCGTGTGTTGTCTGGTCAACCACAAATAGTTTCTTCATCTATTTCTCAAAGTGCACTAATGTTGTAGCCCTAGCTTCCTTCTACATCGCCTCCTTGTACAACTTGCCTCGAAAACTATTTTTTGAAATTGGCATACAAGTGTCTATGACAAAAACGATGCTCAGCTACTAGTGCATATTTTTCTATAGCAGGCACTAACCCCTTCTGTTAGTCAAAAATAAATGTCCATCCCTTGCCTGTATCACTATCTACATCACAAAGGAAGCAACTCAAAAACTCAAGAGACTCCACATTCTGATTCAACAACTACTACAACAACTAGATAAATTCTATCATTATCGTCAATGCTGATAACTATGAGCAACTTGCCTGGGAACGGACCCCTTCAATAGACCTCTTTTGCATGCAGCCACATGTACATCCCTTGAAATATTGGATAAGGCATAAGATTGTTCCGATCTATCATAACCAACAATATGTTGTCAGGATTGGATCTTCAAATCTCTTCAGTTGCTTATATTGTTTGTCACCATACCCTTCATTCAGTTTCTGGGCTACATTATTTGCCCTTCTAGCAAGACTCGAGATAATGTTGACACTAGTATCCTTTCTGACTATCTCAATAATGGAATGAACGTCCCACGTAGGCTGAATTTTGAACCTATCCAAATATTGGTTTGCCACCCATTTGGAAGAAGCGTGTTGGCTTTTCATCTGTCGTGCACAGGTGAAAACTTTGTTATAGCTCTTAATTTGAAACGTAAGTTTACTTTTCTTTTTCGAAACGTGAAGCTGCCAACTGGATCCATCCTTTCACACAATAGTCAACCAATGAGATTCACTTTTGATGAACTTTATCTCGTGCCCATTCTTTAAAGCATAGTTAACCACTTATTCTCTAACTACATTCAACGAACTATACTTCTTCCCTAGACAGAGATCCAAGGAAGAACATTCTATATGAGGAGCATACTCTCTACCCAATCATCATCTTCTGAGTCACATATTGAACAAAGCTCATCATCTAGAGATGTCGAGATAGAATGCACCTCTATATTAGTTTTGTGATAAAGCGCACGTTGCTAGGATCCACCTCCATTTTGCAGTTAATGGATTCTTCATCACTTGATGGTGCATCACTCCTCAATGCCATTTGATGTGCAACACTTAAAAACTTCACTGTTTGATTGTGTTTAGGGATTTAGGATGGCTTCTTGCTCTCGCAGAGGACATTTTTACCACTTATATAAATGGAGTTGAAGGTTAATAAACGTCATCATTTAGAATTGAGGGACGTCCATAGCATGAGGGACGTCCATGGCATTGAGGGATGACCATGGTAAGTCAAGAGACGTCTCTCAATATTAAACAATGTCATCTCTTAACATCAATGGACATTCCCTAGCATCCACAAAATGTCCTTCAATGCTAAATGACGTCGTAAGTGGAGGGACGTCCGTTGTAGGTTGTGGGATGTCTGTTGTTAGCTAAGGGATGTCTGTTGTTGGCTGTGGAAAGTCCATTGTGGGTTGTGGGACGTCCATTGTTGGTTGAGGGACGTTCGTCGTAAGTGGAGGGATGTTCATCTTAAGTCAAGGAACGTCCGTCATGGGATGAGGGACATTCGTCGTAGGTGGAGGGAGTCTACTCCCATTTTAAAAAGTTTGTGCCTTGCATGCCACCCCCTCAACATAACATCTGCATGCGCCTTTAGAGGATGGGCTAACTCCATCCTAGTCATCTATCCACTTTGAGGGACATCCTTCCCTCTATCCAGCAGGTATGAACCATTGTCCGCCAGTGCCTTTGGAGGATGGACTAACTCTCTCCTAGTCGTCCATCCTCGTTGAGGGACCTCTGTCTCTCGATCCAATGGGCATGACCCTTCGCTCGCCAACACCTTTGGAGGATGACCCAACTCTATACATGCTGTCCATCATCGTTGAGAGACGTCCATCCCTCTATCCAACAGGTATGACTCTTCGTCCGCCACCGCCTTTAGAGGATGGTCTAACTCCATCCTGGTCGTCCATCCTCTTTGAGGGACATCCATCCCTCGATCCAATAGGCATGACCCTTCGTCTGCTAACACCCTTCCTCCCATTGTCATTGAAGGACGTCTGTCTCTTCATTCAGCACCCACAAAGATGTCCATCTACCTTACGATGGCCCCAAGGAAGCCCCGCCTCATGGATCAACTTTGAACGTCCCTCGTCGTTGAATGATGCTGTTGTTACTGCCTTGGACATCCCTATTAGAGGGTCCTTGATGTTAACGGGACTGTGGTGTTTGCCTCAACATTTTTTGACGAGAAACGTGACTGCGAGGTTTGCGTTATTTTTTTTTCTCATAGTTTGAGTTTTAGTTGTTTGCAAATTTCTTCAAGGTTTGGCGTATCATTAATCCCAAAATTTAAGATTTATTTTGTTAATTTGTCTTTATAAAATTTAATGTATATAATTATATTATATTATATATATATATATATATATATATATATTAATTAAATCTTTAAATAATGATTTTTGTAAATGTTATCCAAACTCTAAGGTAATTTCAATTTTCTAAATTATTAGGGATTTTGCGGTAGCTCTCAATTTTTATTGATTACGGTAATGAATTACAAAAATTTGAATAAATATGAAACAAACTATCCTCCAAAAACATAACAAATGTAGTAAAAATATTTATTACTTTGTCTTGAATACAGTGGGTGGAGACTGGAGACACTATTGCAATATTAACATTCATCGTCATAGTTGTAAAATGGTCTCCCACTCAGCCGATTATGTAGCTGAACCATCCATTGGTTCATCAATCTCGTCCTGAACCATGCCAAACAAGTTATAAAAAAGCCGGCTTAAAAACTTTCTTGTTGGGCCTGTCTGGCTCCGGCTAACTTTTAACCCTGCTTTTTATCTCCTAGCCCAAACACTATCCCCATGGCCCAAACCCTTACCAAGTCCAGCCCAAAAACTACCCTCCGTGCCTACCAGTCCCCAAGGAGCCTTCCCCTCCAGGCACCTTCCCCCATTAGCCTACATTGACTCGTTAGGATCGTTGAATCAGACTTTCTCAGACTCGTACTTGTTATGATGGTTGAAGCTAGTTCTTCCAACTCAAAATGTTACTGGTGGTGGGAAGAAGAATGTTGCTATTCCACAAGAAATGTCTAATCTTGAAAAATCTGATACCAAGAATACATGTAATAGGACGCAATTCACAAATCACATCGTCTCTGCATGATCATATCTTCTCCAGTTACGTACAGAATGCATAAACATTAAACACTTTTGATTAACAACAATACATGATGAAAAACCAATACTTGTGTGAAGTAAGAAACGGGTAATGTTGATTTATAGAAGTAACTAAGCTTGGGCGATCCTCCTTGAGCATCGTAGCAGGAGCTGAAGGATTACATAGAAACCAATCGACAAGCCAAAAAAAAGGACTGAAATTGCAGTTCAAATTGGTGGCCGTTGGATAAAAGCAGACAAAATCCAGGCTTGTACTAACTCATTTGTAAGTCGCCACTAGAATCTCCATTATACCACCGTCTAACCGTCCGTCTTAGAAAATTTCTCCCCGATTGAAGTCCAAATTGCGTCCAAAGTTGGGCATTTCTGCAGTTGGCGACCTCCCCAGCATCGCCAGTAGCTTCGTGATTGTTTATTGGCAGGCCATTTTCTTGAGCTTCGACATTCGTACCAGTTGCATCGAAATAATCAGTGTCCCAAGATTCACAGTTTATGGTTAATGATCCTCTTTTCTCCTGCAGCCATCCGGCGACTTCTCCGGTGACTCCTATGCATTTCTTCACCTTAATCTTGGCTAAATTTGGACAACCCCATGCCAGAGCTTCGACCCCAATGTTAGAAATGGGGCATCCTTTGATGCAGAGCTTCTTCAACGCCACGCATTTGGCTGCAATGCACGCAATCTCGAGGTCTCCGACAGTGCCACTCCCACAAAGGGCCAATCTTTCTAGTTTTTGGCAATTTGATGCCAATGGAGCTAAACTCAATAAAGTAGGATTCACCCCAATTAGAACTAGTTCCTCCAAATTCGTACATTGTTTAGCTACTGCAATTAAACCCTGATCGTCAATCCGATTAGTCCGCCAGCCATCTATGTGAAGCTTCTTCAGTTGTTTGCAATTTTCAGCAATGCAAACTAATCCGAAATTTGAGCACTCGGGTGTCTTGACAATCCGCAAAATCTCCAAATTCAGAGATTTGGAAATTGCTGATAGTCCCAAATCGCTTACCTGCAGCCTCTCCAGATGAATTTCGATCAAATCAAGATTTCGGGCTTTCTCCGCCATCAGTTCAAAAATGCTATCCCAATCTCCCAAACATCGAAAAACCTTCAAAGTTCTGAGATTTTTTGAACGCAGAATTAGGGGTGCGAAACACTGTCCATTGATGAGCTCCTTCAAACATATTGATTTCAGCGATGAAGCCGATTCACGGCCCGGCTCGATCGTCTCGGCGCTATCTTGGACTCCTCGAAGCCGCTTCACAGAGAGCTCTTCCAGATTTGTGCAGAATTTAAGGACTGCGTTTAAACCCACGGCACCGAACATACAGGAACCGCAAGAGAGCTTCTTCAGGCCCTTGCAATTCATAGCAAAAGTCGAAATACCACTATCGGTGATTTGTCGGCAGCCCCGGATCTTGAAACGCGTCAGATTCCGACAACGGAGAGAGATCAGTCGCAAGGCTTCGTCGGTCACGCTTGGGGATTTACGGTCGCATCTGAGAGTGAGTTTCGTCACAGAGTCAAACCGAGAGAAGATAGAAGGCAAAACGGGGGTTATTTGACTCTGAGCATTCAAAGACAACCGGTGACGACTCCGACCGTCGACAAGGAACCATCTCCTGCAAACTAAAGAGCAGATTTTCCGATCACCGGAGCTCAGGAAATAGAAAATATACTCCAAACATTCGTCGGGAAGAACGGAGGTGTAGTCGAGGTAATCCCCAACCTCGCTCTCTCCGCCTCCCACCTCATCCGGGGATAAGAGGTCGAGAAACACGAACCGACTACTCGACTGGATTTCACGGTTGTTGGGTACCGGAGAAGTCGACGTGGCAGAAATCGACTGGCCCATGAGAAGGAATTTGACGGCACGCGCCACCGGTCAGAGATTAAGGGGGAGATCAGATTATTGCTTTAGTTCTTCTGTGACGACTATGAGTTGGAAAGTGGGAAGGAAATAAATATAAGTTAGGTGGCTTGGGTGCTGTTACGGTGTGCGCACATACATCATGCACCATGCTTTTGCCCAGTCATTTTGTGCCTCGTGTCATCATCTTTAATGAATCAGTAGGCTCTGGACGCGGACTATTATTATGTCCTGGAATTTGCGTGTGGTTGTGATTTTCAAATCCAAACCGTTGAATTCCTTGACTTAGAAACTAAGACTGTTTCTAATAAAAAAAATGTTGTTTTTAAATAATTTGTATTTATTGTAAAAAAAATAAGACGAAATGGGACATGGTTGACCCGTAATGAAGGTAACTGGATTGCATTTGAGTTCCTGTAAGAAATATATTTGTAATTATTTTACTTTGTGATGATCAAAATAGTAATTACACACTTTAAAAATATAAAGGGATATAGCAATTATTTCATAAGTATATTTGATTTTTCTTATAGGAATCCACGAGGCATTGGAGGAGGAGGAGATTTCGATCTACTTGGAATCAAAACGGAACATGGATTAAAGTAGGCTCGCTCTTTCTCTGGATAGTGAGTATATTTCTTTAAGAATTACACAACTTCCAAATTCTTGCCTGCCTGTGTTTCCTTGTTGTTGGCTTTAGCTGTGTAACTTCAAAGCAACATAACACGTTAGTAATTTGTGAAAATATATGAAATCAAATCTAGAATAAAAACCCAACAACTAGTCATGATTCCGGTGTTATTATTTCAACGAGGAAAATTCCATATATCATATCCAACGGTGGAGATTGAGTTCTACTATAAAAGGAAAGAAAAAACACAATCAATGGTGGTCAACTTTTGCGTTTGGAAAAGTTGGTCAACTGAACGGTAAACATTCAGACTCCAATTTATGGGAAGGCCCTCCAATTTGACGGTCAAACACAATTAGGGATGAACTTAAAACAGGAATCTTTTTAAAAATTTGAATTTAATTTATGCCATAATCAAATAGGACGGGAATGTTGAAATAAATGTTAGCGACAATTGCAAAAACAATTAAAACACTACACGACTGGACATGGTCTACTTTTAGCCGAAGTTGGCATACCCGACTTAAACTCCATCCACTGCGAGCCTAACCAAACTGCACACCTCTCAACATATAGTTCATTGTTAAGACTTACTTTATTAACTATATATATATATATATATTACGATAATTTACTTCAATATATTACTTTCTTTGATTTGTCGTTGACTCTCTCTCTCCCCCTCCTCCAGTTGAAATTGAAAACGAAAAAATAATAGACACTGAGATTTATATAAAAAATTCAAGACAGGTAAAAAATTACCAGCAAAGAAGATCAACTTATTATCAAAATCAATACAATGAGTTTTTTGACAAACATATATTTATACAAAAAACTAGAAGCTTTAATCAACATGAGATTTCTAACGTAGGTCAAACAGGTTAGGCCTAGATAAAATTCGGCTCATATTGAACTTTAACAATCTCCACTTTAACGCAAACTCTAATGTATAAAATATTTCTTCAAAATTCTAGCAAGTCTTCTCTTCCACAAAAGTCTCTGATAGTGGTGAAACAGTGTCAGTTCGATAAAATATATCTTCAAAACTTTAACAAACTCCTCTTCCACAAAAGTCCCTGATAGGGGTGGAATCTATTCGATTCAGTTCAGTTTTGTACTGAACTAAAATCAAACTTACTCAATTCGGAAACCGAACTGACTAAGGAGCGAAGAAAAACAGAACTTCGGTTTTCATTTTTTTAAGTTTGGTTTCAGTTCGATTTTTGGTTTACATGTTGACTTATTTGTCGATTTTGGGTTTAGGGTAATTTCATTTTTGGGTTCAGTTTGAATCGGTTTTGGCTTCTTTTTAAACTAATTTGACTCGATTTTCTCATCTATTTGCTCATAAGCATAAATCATTGACTAAAAACTATTCAAAAACATATTTTTTGCATTTACAAACAAGAAATATATAGTTTGTTTATCAAACTTCAAAAATCAACATAATTTATTAACGAAATAATTAGCTCATTCACTTGACTAGTTGACTTAAGAGAAAATAATCTTGAAATTATGCATCTTTACTTGATTCCGTCATAATATCATCAAAATTATAATTTAGAGGGAAATTAAGCTGAGGGGCGTCCGTTGTGAGTAGAGGGACGTCCGTTGTAAGATGAGGAGCGTATGTTGTAAGTTGAGGGACGTCTATTATGGGTTGAAGGTAAGTCCAATCGTTCAATTGTTCAATCATTCATCGTTGTGGGTTTAGGGATGTCCATTGTAAGCTAAGGGACATCAGTTTTAAGTTGAGGAATGTCTGTTGTGGGTTGAGTGACGTCCGTTTTAAGCTTAGGGACGTCTATTGTGAGTTGAGGGACTCAAGGACTAGACCAGGGACGTCTGTTGTGCGTTGTAAGTTGAGGGACGTCCCACTGCACAACGGACGTCCCTCATTCTAGGGGTGGGAACGGCTCGGTTTGGTTTTTGACCAAATTAGAACCGAACCGATTTGGTTGAATTTTATTTTTGAAAAATCAAAACCAAACCGAACCATGTGAAAAACCGAACCGAAAACCAAAACTCTGTTCGGTTTTAATCGGTTCAGTTCGGTTTTTCCATAACCTCAATTCTTAAGAATTCGGTTCGGTTTTTTAGTTTTTACTCGGTTTTCACTTCGATTTTCCGATTTTTTTACTCGGTTTTCACTTCGGTAAATAATAAAAAATGAAACTCAAGCTTCAATTCCACTACAAATATTCAGTGGCTGTCATAAAAAATCAATGAAGAACAAACCATAATCATTCTTTAGTTCATCTTCTCATGAAACAAATATCCAACACTCTCCAGAAAAATGCAAATAAATCTATAGAAATCAAATACCAATTACCAACAAACCAAATCATGCTTCAGTTCATCTTCTCCTGCAACAAATATCCAATCCAACACTCAAGAAAAACACAAAATGAATGTCCAGAATACAAATACCAACATTCTCCAAAAAAAAAAAAGACCACAAGTCTAAATAAAATGCAATGTATCATCAGTCTTCAATTCATCTTCTCCTGCAACAAATATCCAATCCAACACTCCAGAAAAATACAAATGAATGTCCAAAATATAAATATCAACATTCTCTAGAAAAAAAAACCACAAGTCTAAATAAAATGCAATGCATCATCAGTCTTCAGTTCATCTTCTCCTGCAACAAATATCTAATCCAACACTCTAGAAAAACACAAATGAATGTCCAAAATACAAATACCAACATTCTCTAGAAAAAAGAAACCACAAGTCTAAATAAAATGCAATGCATCATCAGTCTTCAGTTCATCTTCTCCTGTAACAAATATGAAATATCTAATCCATTGCTCTCCAGAAAAAACACAAATGAATGTACAGAAAACAAATACCAACATTCTCCAAATCCTTCATTTGTCGATGTCATCTCATTGTATTCCTGCATTATGCAATACTAACAATGATAAAATAACGACAAAATAACAATGATGAAATGAATAAACTCAACTACAAAAATCAAATCATTATAAACAATATCACCTGAGACTGAGAGAATATCAATCTTCATTTGCTGCTGTTATAAAATCCTCCAAATCTACAAAAAAAAAAGTAATTAAGTCAGTAATTAGAATAACATTTAAAATACTAATATTGAATAGACCATAATATATGTAATTATATTTTTTTCATATTGCGTGACTCTTTCCAATGATTCGTAAATATTATCTGAAGGTCTCCTACAGTCACAAATCCAACTTTGACGACAAATGAAACTTTCTACCGTTTTTGGAGCTAAGGAACTTCGAAAAGAATCTAACACTCGACCACCGCAGCTGAATGACGATTCTGAGGCAATTGTTGAAATGGCAATAACAAACACAACTCTTGCTATTTTACTCAAAATTGGATACGCTTTAGTGTGCATTCTCCACCAACTCAATATATCAATTTCAGATGAAAAACTCTCATGTTTTGTAGACAAATAATTTTCAACTTCATTATCATTGGCAAACTGATCTTCATCATTACATTCTTCATGAAATGCCTTTTCAAAGTCGTCGTCTAAATTGTCACGAGTGATGTCAACCACGGGCCTAGAATTAGAAACTTGTTCCATGTTATTTGTTGGTGAATTCATTTTGTACTCACAATACAATCTTCTAATTGTATGTTCTAGTTCCATTATCAACTCATTTGTCTTCTCCAATCCATGCAATTTTAAAATACAATATTTTACAAACTTCAACTTATGTTGTGGATCAAGAACAACAGCAACATACATCAAATAATTGACTTTACTGAAATCTCCCCAATATTTTTTGTATTTAATTTGCATATTAAATGCCATGGATCTTAATGAAGAGTTATCACTTACAACAAATGTTTTGATAACTCTATGAAGTTTACATATTTCTAAGAAAAACACATTAGTAGTAATACGTAAAGTGGACGAAACTTTTAAGGTCACATCATAAAATACTTTCAAGAATACTATGAATTGACGAATGACACACCAATCTTCATCAGAGGGAGGAGTATTCATAGTATCATCTTCAAGAAATTCATATACATATTGAGTGTCATATTCTTCCAACTTTTTAAACGCTTTTTCAAATTTTTCAACAGTATCCAACATTAAGTATGTCGAGTTCCATGAACATCAAGACACACATTACTTTTGCATGTAATCTTTGCACTGTCAACACATGCTTTAAACTTTTGCATTCTTGAAGGAGAAAACCGAACATATTTAACAGCTTTACGTATCTTTCAAATAGAATCATCATGCTCTTTTAAACAATTGCAAACAATCAAATTTACAATATAAGCAAACCATCATATATGTAAAAACTCTCTCTCAAGTATCAAACCATTCCAATTTTTAATTGTTTTAACCAAATGGTTCAAAGCAACTTCATTGGTAGAAGCATTGTCCATGGTGATAGTCAAAACTCTTTCTATCCCCCAATCCAATAAACATTTTCCATAATCATAGCAATAATTTATCCTTTATGATTAGGTATTACACAAAATTTGGTAATCTTTTTTTGCAAAGGCCAATTTGAATCGATGAAATTAGTGGTCACAACCATATAATTTATATTTTGTATAGAAGTCTATGTGTCAGTTGTCAAACATATTCTTCCAGGCAATTGAGAAAACAAGACCTTCAAATTACTCTTTTCTTGTACATAGAGCTTGAAAATATCATTCGATACAGTTTTGCGACAAGGAACACTAAATTTTGGCTCCAACTCATTTGAGTATTCTATAAAATTTTTTCCATCAACAATATTGAAAAGTAACTCATCAATTACAATCATTCTAGCCAATGTGTCCCGACATCTTTCTGCGTTAAATGATTTTACTGTTAAAGAACCAACTTCACTTGATCCTACAACATTTTTTTTTATGAAATAATATTGTTTTATGAGTTTTGTCTAAACTAGTCAACAATTTCTTACAATTACTAACATGCTTGTTCAAATTTGAAGTCCCATTTTTTACTGGAAGACATGCATATAAACTTCCACAATAATTGCAAGTTGCTCGAGGGTTATCCAAGTTTATTGATTCTACTTTAGTAAAGTAATTCCACGCTTTACAAGTTTTGTTTTTTTCTTTTTATGATTCATCTCATTTTCCATCCTAAAATGAAAAATTTAACCATTGCAAATATTTTCAATCAAAACCAAAATAAAACTTGCATAATTGTTGCAACATATTGGTTCAAATTTTGAAATCCAAACATATGCAAGCTTTTAATCAATTCATAGTACGCAATCCAAACATAACCTATTTAAAATACAAACATGTATAACAACAAAATACAGATTTATCCAATTCATAATGTCAACAGATCTAAGATTATAGATTTCTCACAACAGGCAATCATCAATGCAATCATGTATAACAACAAAATATAGATTTATCCAACCATCAGTGTAGAGAATAGATTTATCTAATTCATATCATATATGAAACAACTGAGATAGTTAATATCCAATTCAGAACAGACCTCAACTGAATGAGTAATAAGTTGATGTGGAACTAAAAGCACTGTGAATAAACGACATGTCACCTGCAAATGCAAACAATGAATTCGAAATACAAACTGTGAAATACCAGAATGACTAAGCTGACCCTGTAAAGATTGTGAGATTGACAAAGCCAAACCTGTGAAGTGCGAACTGTGAAGACTGCATGGTGACTCGATGAGACACTGAGACTTTAGACTTTGATTTTAGCTGGGGAAGAGACACTGGTCGCTGATGTTGGGCTAGTATCACGGTGAGAGTTCAAATCACCGACAGCATCCAGCGAGACTTGAGAGTTCAAATCGTTTGTGAGAGTTCGCCGGTGAGAGTTCAAATCGTCGGTGAGAGATGCGATGAAAGAGGACGCAGGACCGAGACACAGAAGAGAGGGATGCATTTTCGAGGAGAAGATTGAAAGACTGAACTGAAGAGTGAATGAAGAATGAAGGAGATCAGAGATTTGGTCCATTTGGAGAAGAAGTTGTTGACAGATGTGAGCTTTCGGCTTCTGGGATTGGACTGGACGACTAGCAATACGCAGTAGTTGGTACTGGGTAGGGTTAGCCGACTAGGGACTGAAGAATGATTGGTGAGGGTTGCTGGCTTGCTGCAGTGCACAAGGCTCGAAGCTTATAAGGGAAAACCGGTTCAGTTCAGTTTACTCGATTTTCCCTTTACAAAACCAATAATCGAACCGACAAGCTCGGTTCGGGCATAAATTATTTTTCTGCTCTATTAGAACTGAACCAAACCGAGCAAAATTGCTTGGTTCGGATTGGTTACCCGGTTCAAACTGAACTGATTCCCACCCCTACCTCATTCGGTTTGGTTTGGTTTTAGTTGGTTTTCCTTCATTAGAACTGAGACTCGAACTAAAAATTTAGGTTATTTTCAGTTCGGTTCCAAATTCCCTTTTTTAATGTTGAAAATCCAACTGAGCCGACTGAAAGTAGTCAATTCGATTCAATTTACTAGTTCAAGCCAAACCAATTTCCACCCTAGTCTCTGAAGTCGAAATCAACAGCTAATACCAATCAAGCTCAAACAATGTTTGAACTTGAGTATAAGCAAAATCTTAGTCATCATATAAACAAAATTATAATGAGTACAAATTTTACTCATTGCAAAATCACCATGAGCAACCACTTCTTGAACAAAATGATAATTAATATCGATGTGCTTTGTCTTCTCATGAAACATTTGATTTTTAGTGAGAAAGATAGAACTTTTATTATAACGAAACACTATGGCAATTTGCAAGTCATTACTGAGCTCACCAAACAACCATTTCAACTATATAACTTTATTACAAGTCTCTGTAATAGTCATATATTCTGCCTCTGTAGTAGATATTATAATGATATCCTGTAAGGTAGCTTAAAGTGTACGTAGCTATGCCATTAATGAAGATTGTACGTGATACGATTGCAGGTGGCTCACCCTATTCATCTTTAATAAGACCAAAAAGTGAATGTAAAAGCTTCTGGAAGTGGTTTTTAGAGTTATTAAAGATGGATTTATGGATTGATGACAGAGTTGGATGGACTTTCATCTTTGGTCAACAAAAGGTAATATCAAAATTGTTTTACAATTTTCAATATGTTTCATGTCATTTTGTAATTAGCTGACATATATTTCATTTGAATATAGGAGCTAGTTCCGACACTTTTGGAACTTGTGTCTCAAGCTGAGATCAAATTTTGTCTTCTGCATATGTACGCCAACTTCAAGACGATGTTTCATGGAAAGATGTACAAGAATGCAATGATAAATACTTTAATAGCAACAACTGCATATGCTTTCTAGCAAGAGTTGAAAAAGCTAGCTTTTGTTGATTACACAACATACAAGCGTCTGAAGGGAATACATCCAAGCTTTTGGGCAAAACATGCATTCATTCATGTGTTGAAGTGCGACATATCTCTCAATAATCTAAGTGAGTCTTTTTATATCTTGATTATACCTACTCGGGATAAACCAATTGTCACAATGTTGGAAACAATAAGGAAGATTATCATGACATGCATAGCCAAGAGAGTACATGCTTATTGTGTCCAATAATAAAGATAAGTTGATGAATAATTATTAGAATTGGTCATTGATACTTGCAGGAGGAGACAATTTTGAGGTAAATGATCATAACGAGCTATATATTATGGATCTGATCAAACAAACATGTAACGACCCGGATTTCTTAACCGTTTTAAAAGCTCATTATCCTTAATAACGTGACAATTTAAAATCGTTTCTAAAGAAAAAAAGTTATCAGAGTGCATAAAATCTGAATCGTTAATAAAAATCATTCTTTCATTGTTCATTCGTTAAAAAGATTATTCATAAAAGTTGCGGAAGCATAATTAAACTAGACAATCTACCTTTGTCAATAACGAAGAACACTGATTAATAGTTATCAGAAAATGTCGTTTAAAACATAATTGAAATTAAAGGTTTTTAGTTCCCAAATAAAATTTACATAATATTTAAATATTCAAGTCAAGGCAAGAAAAGGAAAACTTAACGTTCGTGATAAATAACCATTCAACATTTGCTCTTATTGATTTTTCTCTTCTTTTATTCCTCCGCACTGTACTACTACTCCATTGGTGTCTTTATCGGACAAACCGCAGGCCACCGGAATGACCTCTTCCTTAACTTCTAGCATATTTCCTTCATTACCTACACCACAAGTAAGGACGTAAGCTTACGCCGAGTAAGAAGATGGGGGAAAACAATTATGCATATCTCTCTTTGGTTCTTCTTGGAATGGGGGCCACCCAAACCAAATTCTTTCATTATATTCGTTTTCTTTGTTTGTTATTTAAACTTGTATATCGAGCTGGAGATTGAGGGGTTTCCTTTGAGATGACCTAGTTGGTCGGATTCTACCCTCATGTGTGCATACTAGTCCCTTTCCCGACTTGGTAAGGGTGTATCCTAGCAGCTAGGCTAGATCTGGACTACCCATCTACCCAACTCCTTGTTTCTGGCATATACCCGCCTTTAGGGTTCTTTCTTTTTCTAGCATATACCCGCCTTTAGGGTCGTTTTCATAGCATTCTTCCTCACTCATGCATGTGGGTACCATTCCGAAAGTTACCCCCTACTTGGTTTCTATTAACATGAACTCAACCTCTTTCTAAACAACACATATATGAGAAACAATAGCAATACATTAGGCAATCCACATTAAAAAAAGGGTTAGAGACACAAATGAGCCATGGAGTTAGACTTTAGTGAGTCAGAAGAATAAACATATGACATGTGTTATATGTCACAGATCTAGTCACAATAGCTGCACATGTAAAAAAGATAGTACCATTGTCACTTCAACTACACGTGTCACCGAAAGTCAAAGTGCAAGCACAAGTGGAATAGTAAAAGCAAGAGTAAGAAGAGGAGAATGAGGAAGAAGAAGAGGAAGCAACAACGACACCTTCATAGGATTTAATTTGTTAAGCGATGTCTGAACACAAATATGTCTATATTTTCCATTTCTCTTAGTTATTAACATTTACTTGTGTTTATTTACTTGTGTTCATTTATTTGTGTTTATTTACTTGTGTTATAACTATGTACTACTATTGTAAAGCTCATCTTTGGACGGTGTTAGATGTTGATGTTCAAGTGTGGCAAGATCTATTGACATTCTAGAAGTTGAAAGTCAAACTATAGTATTTGTTATGATTTTAGAACATCCATTTCAATATTTGTGATGGTTGTGTTTTTAGAACATCTATTTGACTGTGGGTTTTAGATTGTGTTTGTGATGGTTGTGATTGTGATGGTTTCAGAACATTTGTCATAGTTGATGTTACTTTTTTCAATAGTTTTAATTTGATGTGAATGGTTAATTTCTTTTGGTTATTTTGAAACTACATGTTTGTGTTGGTTAGTTTGAGAATACATATTTCTTTTCTTAACTTAGATACAGGTTTATGCTCAACACAGACATTTCATAAAATATAATTGATAGTACATATAATGTAACAACTTCAACATTTTATAATGAATGATATTTATTTTAGATGTCTTGGCTATGGATTTTCTTGGAAATTTGATTTGGTTGAAAATGCTATATTTGGAAATGGTTGTGTGCCATGGTAGCCAAAAAGGGGGAATGATTCTTTACAAAGAAAGAAGGGAGTGTTTTCCTTTAAATGGATGTTCTAGATTGATTTTTAGCATTTATTTTTGAGAATGTCTGAACGTTTTGAAAAGACTTCCGCAATTACTTTGAAAATGTCAAAGGTTTTATTATTTAAAAAAATGATTGAGCTTTCATAATAAAAACATAATAAATCTGATGTTATAGTACGTTTCACCTAAGTTGTTGTTAAACAACCAATCAAAGTTCAAATACTAGAATAACCACAAAATGCCTAAAAGACTAGAAACCAAATGATGTTTATAATGCACAATAAACATAAATAAGTGCGACACTTTCTAGCAAGCTTCTGATTATTAGCTTCTAAATGTATGATTATTGATTGTAGACTATTAACATTCTTCTTTTCTCACACGCCTATTGCTACATCATACCATGCTAAGAAATTACATTCTCCACCTCCTCTCTAAAACATGTTCAATAAAAAATAGTTTAGTGTAGTATAAAAACTTGTTACTTGCTATATTCATTATACAACATCTTCCCAAATTATGATTTATACTTCATAATTTTGGCAATAAAAAAATCTTTGTCTAGGATTAGTTCATGTCCAGGAGCTACGTATGGCAGCTCCTACGTTGCAAAAACAGGTAACAGTTGAAACAAAGTCTTAAACATCTACATAAAACACACACAAAGTACACAAAAAAAAATATACAACAATTTTGTACTAATATGATCAATTTGTAATTTTAACAAACAATTCTGTCCCCAAATATTACTGACCACTAATAGAAGATAAAATCACGTGACATCAAGCCAACCACTCCAAATCTACATAAAACACAAACACGAACATCTAAAGTGATACAATTACATTGTAAAGTAGTACATATTCATCGACATGAAACTGACCTTGGATTATTTAATTCTGTAAAGATGCACAATGAACATTATCACAGTCTTTCCAAAACCACCAATTACTTTTCAATACCCAATTGAGATTCTTCAACAATGAAGCAAAAAAATAAAAAAGAAAACAGAGGGTAACCAGTGACAAATTCAAACACTAAGTCTTCAAACAAAAAGAAGAGTATCACACGTGAAACCTAAATGAAAAATGGAACATGTTGCCTTCATAATCTTGAACCTACACATAAATATCCACATAATTGACAAATGCACCATATTGCATTAGGTTAAGAAGTTTAAACGTAAAATCATTTTAATCCACAATAAATCCCTAATTTTTTTCCCAAAATTTTCAAATATGAAAATCCCCAACATTTCTACATAATTATGAAATTCTATTTCTTCCCTCCATGACAGTTGCCTCGAAGTGGAAATGAACTCCATGACATTTGTGTTATTTCGTATTTCATTTTCGTTCGTCTTCTTCACAAAGGTGTCTAGTGCAGACCATTGCTTCGAAGACTCTCCTAAAGAATTTAAAGATTGTTTCTGCTTCTTTTCTGTTATTTCATTCCAAATGCAACTCACGTGAACCATTTAACAGATAGAGTAACAGATGGGGTGTCGTTGAGGTGTCAAATTTTGAAATTTAAAATTTAGAGTATGGAATAGTGTTGCGGAGAAATATTCCTAAGACTAAACACACATCAAAGTATCCTAGAAAATGAAATAGTGTTGCGGAGAGTGTGGTTCAGAGCTCTCACGACGGATTTTGAACTGTTTTTAGTTTATTTAATAGAAATAGAAATAAATCATTTTGTTGCTTCTGTTTTGGTACATGATATTTCCTTTTCAATCTCTTGTGTTTTTTTTCTTTAGATTATAATGTTTACTCTTTAAATGAAATCAATTATTGTTTGGATCCATGATATTTTGTGCGTGGACCAGGGGACGCAACAATTCAATAATTTCAAGTGTTAGGCATTGCTCCTACCCAAGAGCGCCCGGCTGGCAGTCGGTCGGGTTTGAATTTTTTTCAAGGCTTAGTTGGAGGGAGGCCAGCATGATTGAGGGCCAGGTTCCAACTTATTTTTCAACAAGTGGGTAACATAACTGATTTTTCTTTTAATTCTGAACCCAAAATAGTGAATTTAGACATTTGGTCCACCCAAGGCCCAAGTCTAGTGAGTCCAAACTAGGTCGTGTTTTAACAAATTGGTCTGACCCGGCCCTGATGAGGCTGAATTGTATCAAGTACTGTGATGGGCTGGACCGGACTTGCTGCCCCACCCCAATTGTATTTACTAAGATTATTATAAATTCCTGTAATTTATGAAGGCTATTTATTAAATGAAAGTTAAGCTAGAAAAATAGGATGCATCAGAGAATGCGTACGGCTTCCGGTTCGGGCCGACGAGACGGCGCCATTTATGGTACAAAAACGAGCTCATAAATTCAATCTTTCCGTCAATATCTTTGCAATTTTTTTTGGGTTTCGTTAACATAGAAAAAATAGATGAAGTGTGTGTTACTACAATTGTTCTATAAAATAAGATATTTAAAAATTCATATAATCCATAAAAAGCAATCACAAGATTACTGTAAGCAAAATACCCATAACACGTAGAAATATTATATTAATATAATATTAAATTGATGAAATAAACATTTTAAAATTTCTCTTTTTCACTATTATCATCTCAATATTGTACTAATATTTTTCTAATTTGGAAATTTATATTTTCAGTTAATATTTTAATAATTAAGTGAAAATATATATTTTGGCGGGTATGATGAAATATTGAAGGTTGGGGTGAGGGAGGATAGTTCCTGTCGACCGTACGATGTACGTATGTCGCGGGTCGAAATTACCAACAAGACCAACACCGTTCACGCTCATGAGCCACGTTAGCCCACGCGCCGATTTCAAGCCGTTGATCAGACACCAAACGAACGGCTAGGGATTGTAAGTCTCAAAAGGAAAATGAGGATTTGGTAAATTTATTTCAACTTTCGGAAAAGTGTGCAGTCGATCATTTTTATTTGGATAGCGGATTTGATTTCTTGGGCTAGCAGCTCGATCTCTGTACTGTACCGTTGGCTCACACCAGAAAGAAAAAGTGGAGAGGGAGGGAGAAGAGGGTAGGTCTGAAAAGAAAATGAAAATTATAAAAACTAGGGAGTAGTAATAAAGGGTCGCTCTCTCTCTCTCTCTCTCTGGTTCCTTGGTCTTTTATGTGGAGGAGACGATCCATTCAGTAATGGGTGTGGGATTGAGCTGAGTGTACGTTATTTCCAATGGTACAATGGTTAGAAATTTCTGTCCCTTCTTAGACGAAGAAGATGGCTCTCCTAGAAGGCGATCAGGATCATGAAGCCGCTCAACTGGTCTTCGATGCTCTCATCTGTGGGGAAGAGAGCTTTGAGGAAGATATAGGGGAAGAAAGTGACAACTTATTGCACAATATTTCTAAAAAACAGGAGTTTTTCTCTTTGGATTTGAAAGAACATGACTTGTTTTGTGAAGACGGCGAGCTGAAATCTCTAATCTTGAAAGAACAGAATCTTGTTTTTAACACTCCCCTCTTTTGTGATGGGTTTCGCATGGTAGCTAGAAAAGAGGCATTGGTTTGGATTTTTCAGGCCAAGGCTCAGTTTGGGTTCACTCCTTTGACCACTGTCCTAGCAGTGAACTACTTTGATCGGTTCATTTCTAGCCCATGGTTCCAAAAAGAAAAGCCATGGATGAGTCACCTCGCAGCCGTCGCTTGTCTCTCTCTTGCTGCGAAGATTGAGGAAACCCAAGTGCCACTTCTGCTAGACCTTCAAGTATGAAAATCTTTGCAGGGTAGCTGTTTGTCATAATGCCTCTCTGATTAATCATCTTTAATATATGCTGCGCTTTACATGTTCAGGTGGAGGATTCAAAATATATTTTTGAAGTGAAGACTATTCAGAGAATGGAGCTTCTGGTACTCTCGGCCCTTCAATGGCAGATGCATCCTATTACTCCAGTTTCCTTCTTTCATCATGTTACTTTGAGGCTTGGTCTGACTACAAATTTGCAATGGGAATTTCTTCGGAGATGTGAGCGTCTACTCCTCTCTGTCATCGCAGGTAAGCATTAAAAGAAATCTGTATGACTTTTGTTCTCCATGGTTACCTACTTTGGGTTGATGCTTATAGATTTTGTCCTGTTTCTTCTGTCATGGTTGTGGGTTGTAACTCTATCCTTATTTGGATGTTCATGTTAATGTATAAATAATTATCTTTTGATATCAAATTTATGCATCAAACTTTCGCAAATGGCTTTTGTTGGATTCTGAAATCGTTCTCGTTGGTTTGAAGTTTCAGATTTCAAAGTTATGTGTCTTCGACCATCTGTCTTGGCCGCTGCAATAATGCTTCATGTTATTGACGAGATTAAAGCGGATAATCTTTTGGATTACCAAAAGTGGCTTATAAGTGTTATGATGATCAGTAAGGTATATTAGGGTTTACCTATAAAATAGCTCAGATGGATTTGTAAATCTATTGAACAATCTTTGATTCTTTGAGGTTGTAATGTTTTCTGATAGGATAAATTGGACGAGTGCTATAAGCTTATTATAGAACTGCTGGGAAGCAGGCAGAGTTGTAATAAAAGGAAGCAAATTTCTACACCCAACAGTCCAAACGGCATAATTGACACGACCTTCAGTTGTGAGACTTCAAACGATTCGTGGACTGTGGCATCGGTAGTCTTGACTTCTCCTGAACCTCAAATAAAAAGGACCAGACAGGTTAACGTGGAACAACAGAGGGAGTCGCCATTGTTATTCGGCTTGTTCAAGGATGCAGATGGGAGGCGTCATTAGTCTTGTCTTTGTCTTGATGTTTCCTTTGATCGTGTTATAGCACTCAGTTTATATAATCGACATTCACTGAAATCCTTTTCGTAGTTTGATGTTCGTGAATGCCAGGCAGTCTGCCGTTGGATTTTCACCATGCTGGGTATTGATAATTCATGAATCAGAATGCGCATGACTATCTCAGTTTGACCATCTTTATTTTGGTAATGTGGATGCGAATGAATGAATACGTGCTTATTTTACGGCGTGGTTAATTATGGATGTGATTAATGAGGATGTTCTTGAAGAAAAACAGCAGGGGAAGCTCGAGTTTAGGTGGGTGTTGAGGAAATTTTGATGGAGCAATGCCGCGTGCAGGTAGAAGGCCATCTCGTTGCGCCTAATTCCTCGCTCTCCCCTTGAAAGGAACTAGAAGTGCCATGAGCTCATGAGATTAGTCTTGTTTTACCGTAACAACATTTCCATATTGCAGGCAATTCCCTTTGTTTCTAATAGTTTTGGTTGCTGGGCATTTGTATACATATAGCTTAAATACTCCAGAAATCAGGTGCTTTGGCACATCATCCTTTCATCAATGCATGAAGAATATAAATCCTTCAACACCAGCTTTGGACAGGTGAGCTTCGTTTACAAAATTAAGGTCAGAGTGTAAGATTTATTAAACGACATGAGGTGGATCTACGCATATAAAAATTATATATTATACATATGGTAGTCATCTGGTAGAAGCTCATTAAACGTGATTATATTAAAGTTTTATGTTTGAGTTTTAGAGTATATTGGATAATATGAGTGAGACTTAATGAACCCATACATGTGTATTACTTATTATGTGATAGACAGAATAATAATAACTCATTAGTCCCTAGGCTGCATAAACCCTTTACTTTCTTGAAAGCATTCATCAGCTCTAGAGAGAATCAAAGTGTAGTGATTTGTTGTTTTTCATATTTCACTAATTGATTTGAGTATATCATTCTCACCTCTTGGCCTACTAATCGTGTGTAAGCATATTTAAAACTAATCCGATTACATGCTTGCAATACTTTAAATCCCATAAACGAATTTGATTTAACCGTTTCTATAAACGATCATTAAACTAAAATACCAACTTTGGTCCATGATACAATAAAAGCTTTTGATGAAGATATTGAGTCCGTTTATCAACCTTAAAACCTTGCTTTAATTCCTCTCTTCGATGATGCAGAAACGTGTATAAGCACCGTAATTTTACAGAGATTTTTTTGAGAGAGAGTCAATCCGTTCGTTAGAAAAAAAATATGTAATTCTCCCTAGATGATGAACAAGACACCCATACGAAAAGGTATCCCTCCATACATATCTTTTCGATCATGTCTCTTCATTCATATCCCTTTAAACTATACTTTATACATTTAATTAAGGTTAATGTGATGGAATTAAAATTCAATTAACTTAATGTATTTAATGCTTAACAACCATCACATTAAGCACTTTAATATTAAGTCAATGTAACTTTAATTAACATTGACCACACTTATATAGATTATAATTAAATAATCTAACAATCTCTCACTTGGGCCATGTTATGAACTTTAATATCAATTGATATGCAGTTAGTACTTTTCAGCCGCTTTAGCTAATACTTTCCAGCTGACATAACTTGAATTCACAATCCATTAATATAGTGTGATATAATGTGANAGCTCCAAATCATAATGAGCCACCAAAGCCATAACTATCCTTAAAGAGTCTTTCTTCGAAACCGAAGAGAAAGTCTCTTTATAGTCAATTCTATCTTTTTGAGTGTAACCTTTGG
This sequence comes from Begonia loranthoides, assembly GCA_022433065.1. NCBI lineage: Eukaryota > Viridiplantae > Streptophyta > Magnoliopsida > Cucurbitales > Begoniaceae > Begonia > Begonia loranthoides. Next base: position 15,396,842 of record CM039471.1, read on the forward strand.
CCACAAGTCTGGCCTTATACCTTTCGACATTACCTTTCGAATCACGTTTGGTTTTGAAAATCCATTTACAACCAATGCGTTTCTTTCCTTCAGGTAACTCTACAAGTTCCCAAACTTTGTTGTCATCCATAGATTTCAACTCTTCCTTCATAGTATTAAACCACTTTTCGGAATCATTACATTCCATGGCTTTATTGAATGGTTCTGGATCTTTATCATTGCTTAAGTTACATTCCTCTAGTGCATAAACCACATAGTCATAAAAAATTGCTGGTCTTTTCTCCCTTACATATCTTCGCAATTCTGTTGCTTATGGTTGATCACTATGACTTGATCAACATTAACATGCTCATCATTAATACGTTCACCTTGCGTGGTTTGAATATCCATTTGTTGTTCTAGTATGTTGTTAGACTGTGATACAACATGAGGAACAACAATTTGATGAGAACTACTAGGTGTCGTTTCCTTCACCCGATTCTCTTGGATATTCACATTTCGTGAATCATCACTCCCACTAAACATGTCATTCTCAATGAACCGAGCATTTCCAGATTCAACAATCCTTGTACTATGCTTTGGACAATAGAAAATGTACCATTTAGACTTTTCCTGATAGCCGATGAAGAAACCACTAATGGTTCTTGCATCGAGCTTCTTTTCATGTGGGTTATAAATTCTAACTTCTGCTGGACATCCCCAAACATGGATATGTCTCAAACTAGGTTTCCTTCCCATCCACAGTTCATAAGGAGTCTTAGGAACTGCCTTACTAGGAACCCTATTCAGCAGATATGCAACGGTCTTTAAACCGTTCATCCACAACGATATAGGTACATTATTGTTATTCATCATACTTCTTACCATTTCGATAAGAGTACCATTCTGCCTTTCAACTACACCATTTTGTTGTGGTGTGCCTAGCATTGTATACTGTGTACAAATGCCTCGACTTTCGAGAAACCTTGCAAATGGACCTTTGTTTTGTTCACTTTCATCGTATTTACCATAGTATTCACCACCTCTATCCGATCTCACTACTTTTACCTTTCTATCTAGTTGTCTTTCCACCTCATTAATGAACACTTCTATAACGTTCATCGCTTGAGTATTTTCGTGCAGTAGATACAAATACCTATAACGTGAGAAATCATCTATGAAGGTGATAAAATGCTTTTTGCCATTCCATGAAGGAATGTCGAATGTACCACAAATATCGGTATGTATTAATTCTAAAAGTTCTTTGCTTCTTGTGGCAGGATACTTTGATGTGTGTTTAGTTTGCTTTCATTTAATGCAATCTACACACACGTCCCAGTCATCAAAATCTAATTGAGGTAAAATGTCATTTTTCATTAACCTCATTAACCTTTCTTTAGATATGTGATCTAGACGTTTATGCCATAAGAAAGCTGAACTTTCATTTGTTGCACCGCGTTTTAATCCAATTACATGATCAACGTTAAACAGAGATTCTTTAAATTTAATATCAAGATCGAAACAATACAAACCATCTTGCATAATACCATAACCATAACAGTATTCATGTTTGTACATAGTAAATACACCAACACCAATCTTAAAATTAAATCCATTACAATCCAACTTAGCAACAGAAATTAAATTCCTAGCACACTTAGGAACATAAAGACACTCTTCTAGATCCAGGTGGTATCCAGTATCCAGGATTAGTCTATACGTCCCAATTCCTTTTATATGTGCCTTCATTCTGTTTCCCATATACAAGAACTTTTCAGCTCCGTTTATGGGTTGGATAAAAAAAAATCTCTGCGTAACATGTGAAACATGAGTAGTAGCACCAGAATCCAACCACCAAGTATTATTAGGTACTTCTATAATATTTGATTCAAAGCATACTGAAACAAATAGTGTACCTTTCTTTTCGAACCAAGCCTTCCTTTTCGGACAATCCTTCTTGACATGTCTGGCTTTGTTGCAGAAGAAGCACTTAAACTCTTTATAGATTTGACCATCATTAATCTTTAATTGGTCTTTTCCCTTCCGCTTGTTCTTTTTACTCGACTTTGAGTTGCTACCTTTGGCATTCTTTTCAAACGTCAAGTTCACGGTATGGTCTTTCAATTTCTTTAAGCTCCCTTCCTCTTGTATGAGCATGGCCTTAATTTCCTGAAAGTTTCACTTTTCCTTAATGGTGTTATAGTTCACCTAGAACTGACCAAACTCAACAGGAAGTGAGTTAATTATGAATTGAACCAAGAATGATTCATTCACATCCATACCCAACGTCTTAAGCTTTGCTGCCAAATTGGCCATGCTTGTCACGTGGTCATGAATGGGTTGAGACCAATCAAATTTCTTGGTCATAATCTCACTCATTAAGTTCCCTACAACAGACTTGTCCGTTATGTCTGATTGGGAGTATGCATTTATCTTAGACATGAATTCTTTTGCATCATTCACTTTAGGCATCGATGGCTTAACATTTTCAGCCACCGTCATCTTTATTAAGCTCATACACAGCCTATTAGACCGCTCCCAAGCCTTATTATAAGACTTGTCAGCTTCCGTACTGGTCTCAGTAATAGCTGGTGGTCTATCATTGACTAATGCTAGGTTCAAATCTAATACATCCAATTGAAACTGAATATGTTCAGACCAGTAAGCATAGTTAAGACCATTGAACTTAACAGAAGCACTACCAGAAGCAAATAGATTAATAGAAGCTGTAAACAACAACAATACATGCTCATATATCAATACATTGAATATTCTATCCTAACCAGATCCAAATAAAGCATATAACAATTTCATTAAGTTTACCTTTGGGTAATCCTTAAGGAAATACACAATTCATGATGTTATAACTTTAATTGGCTTATAAACACATTTAACACAATATGTTTAACATCTTTGGACATTTAAACACATCAATTAAATATGTAAACATGTCACTTTAATGTCATTAATTATAAACAATGGTCCACCTTTGGGTGACCTACAAGTTTATAACTAACAAACACATCTCAATAACATCATTATAATTGAATGAACAAATTACACAATTCAATATTGATCCTTTCAAACTAGGTCACTTTGGTGACTACTTAGTTTCTATACAACAATATTTTAATTGTACAAACATTCATTCATTCAATAACTTTAATTTAAACTGTATATACACGTATTGCGGACGATATGCGGACGCAGTAATGTCGTCTGCATCCTCTTCTTATCGTCCGAAAGTGCATGCAGCGGACGCTGAATCATACCATCCGCGTCGTCCGGATAAAATTCATCCGGACGACACTTCTTTACAGATTCATATCGGACGCAATTGTTTTGCGTCCGCCTCATCCGCATTATTTCATCCGGACGACTATTCTGTACAGATTCATATCGGATGCAAATTTTAGCGTCCGCATTAATTTCATCCGGACGAATCTTTCTTTACAGATTCAATCGAACGAAACATGAATGCGTCCGCTTTGTCCGCACCCATTCATTTATGCGTCCGCATGAAGAACAGTCATCCAGAAACAGTTTTTTCACTTGAATCTTGCGTCCACGGCCTTAAATTTGGCGTCTGCAAGACGAACTTTTACAGTCTGCATGAAGAAAAAACAACAAAAAATAATTCTAACTCATTTCTATGATTTCATCCATACTAATTTCCATGCATAACTGTACGAAATTAAACTTTCTTTTCATGCATATATCATTTCATGAAATCAACTAATCTATTTTCATGGTAAATCAATTCGTATGTTTAACCGTGCTCTGATATCAATTGTAAGCATATTTAAAACTAATCCGATTACATACTTGCAATACTTTAAATCCCATAAACGAATTTGATTTAACCGTTTCTATAAACGATCATTAAACTAAAATACCGACCTTGGTCCATGATACAATAAAAGCTTTTGATGAAGATATTGAGTCCGTTTATCAACCTTAAAACCTTGCTTTAATTCGTCTTTTCGATGATGTAGAAACGTGTATATAGCACCGTAATTTTACAGAGATTTTTTTGAGAGAGAGTCAATCCGTTCGTTAGAAAAAAAAATACGTAATTCTCCCTAGATGATGAAGAAGACACCCGTACGAAAAGATATCCCTCCATACATACCTTTTCGATCATGTCTCTTCATTCATATCCCTTTAAACTATACTTTATACATTTAATTAAGGTTAAGGTGAGGGAATTAGAACCCAATTAACTTAATGTATTTAACGCTTAGCAACCATCACATTAAGCACTTTAATATTAAGTCAATGTAACTTTAATTAACATGGACCACACTTATGTAGATTATAATTAAATAATCTAACATCGTGAACCATCTAGTTGGTCTTTGGATCAACATGAGCGTTGGGTTGCACGATGATTTTTTTCAATTTTTTTTTAATTCTCAAATTGGGGTTGCTACTTGAGATGTATGTTAGACTTTTATAATTTTTTTTTAATTTTAAATTGGGGTGATCACTGAGATGCTAGAGTCACCACTCCAAATAAACATTTGAAAAATTAACACGGCAGACTCTACAGTTTGGAATCAACAATAAGTCAAACCATCAAAAAATTCTATGAACAACTAAAATCCTATACTATAGAAAATTCTCTCCTACGACCTCGCAATCACGTTTCCCGTCCAAATCCGTTGACGTTAACTCCTCTGTTTCGTTGACGCCAAGGATCGTCGAACGGAGACGAAGGACGTCAATTATCGGCGGACTAGGGACATCCCTCTTACCCATTAGAAGACAGATGGTCGTTGGAACAATTATCGGGCGATGGCGGACAATTGTCAATGGCCGTTTCATCGAGGAAGGACGTCTCCCGCTCAGAATTGACGACCATGATTGAATTTGTCAATTTCCAAAAGCGATGGCAGACGATTGTCCATGGTCGTTGGATCAAAAGAGAGACGTCCCATATAAGGATTGACGAGTAGGATTGAATCTGCTATTTTTCAATGGTGATGGTGGACAATTGTCCATGGCCGTTGGATCGAGCGAGGGACGTCCTTGGTAGGGATTGACGGCCAGGATTGAATCTGCCATTTTCCAAAGGCGATGGCAGACGACATTCCATGGCCGTTGGATAGAGCGAGGGACATCCCTGGATCCAAATAGACGGTCAAGATGGACTCCAAGTTCTTTAACGTTGAAAGGCCACGTGCAAAGCACACGCGTTTTAAAAATGCTCAAATTCTCTCATTTAAGACGGACATCCCTCCTCCACAACGGACATCCCTCAACCTATTTCGGACATCTTTCATCCATAACGGAACGAGAGACATCCATTGTGAGGCTAGCAAAGTCCGTAATTGGTAAAACGACGTTGTCTTGGGGTGAGGGACATCTGATGTGGAGGAGGGATGTCCATCTTAAATGAGGGAATTCGTGCCCTTTAAAAATGCATGTTCTTTGCACGTGGCCCTTAAATGTTAAAGAACTTGGAGTCCATCCTAACCATGCATTCCGATCCAAGGACGTCCCTCGCTCAATTCAACGGCTATGGAATGTCGTCCGCTATCACCTTTGGAAAATGACAGATTCAATTCTGGTTGCCAATCCCTACTAGGGACGTCCCTCGCTCAATCCAACAGCCATGGATGATCTTCCGCCATCGCCTTTGGAAAATGACATATTCAATCTAGGTCGTCAATCCCTATAAGGGACACCCCTCTCTCAATTCAACAGCCATGGCCGATCGTCCGCTATTGCCTTTGGAAATTGACAGTGTAATACCCCGATTTTCCGTAACGAGATTTAATATGAATAATTGAGAAATAATTGAATGTAATTGGATAATTGAGGATTTATTTTATGGAAAATTAATTTGAAAAACAGAATCGAAGAAATTAAATTGGACTGTTAATTATCATCAAGCAATAATCAAAATAAATTTGGAATTGAAATTTTGGTCAATTAATGTATTGTATGTATAATTAATACATACATATATTATATTAATTAATTAAGTAAAGAGAATTAAAATAAATGATAATTAAATAAATTAAATTATGGAAAATGGAGTTAAAAATTAAAAGGGAAAATTATAAAGGAATTAAAGAGGGGGAAATGAAGGGCTGAACCGGTTCAACCGCATTGGTTCATGCTGTTGCTGGTCCAGTCGAAACCAAAGGAAAGAGGGGGAGAGAGTCCAGGTCTGGCCCGCGGCCAAACTGCAGAAAGAACAAAGAGAGTGAGATCAAGAGATCGAGGGAGACGGGCGCTATTCAAGGGCGAATCGTGGGGGACAAAGAAGAATGAGTGGGAGTACTCCTGCAATCGTGGGAGAATGAGAGCCGGTTTTCTCTCTGGATGAAAAGGGAAGATGGATTGAGAGATTGAGGCAAAGAGAAGGGAAGAGAGGGAGAATTCTTCTGGCAATTTTTGAAGAGACAGAAATGGAGAGGGAGACTCGGGTGTGAGTGGCGACTGGGGTGAGGGCTTGGGCGACTTCCGCAGAGGGCTGGGCTTCTCGTGGGAACTGCGGGCGTTGAGCTGCAGGGCTTGGACGGGGTTTTCTTCTAGCGATGTTTTGGTGTGAGGTCGAATGATACTGTCAATTCGCAGTTCAGAGCTACAATCAAGAAAAGAAGAAGAAAACTGAAGAAGAAGTTTCTTTTTATTTCCTGCATGTTCTCTGTTACAATGTTCTATTTATACAGACTCGAATCAGTTATGTAACTACCAACTTTACAACTATCTATTTGTTGGCTATACAATTCTTTTATTCAGTAAAGTCATTAAGCCACGTAGGTTTCTTCCTTATTCTCTTCTCTTTTATCTGACTATCCTCCGCTTTCGCCGTAACATTGCTGTCTGCTGGAGAAAACACTTTTGTCCTCAAAGTGGAAATCAGGAAACTGTGTACGAAACTCATCTTTCAATTCCCACGAAGTTTCTTCCAATGGCAAGCCTATCCATTGAACCAACAACTATGTTTTCCAATTAGCACCCACTTTAACTTGGCGACTATTCAAAATGGCTAAAGGTTGTAAAACAGGATGATTATCAACAAACTCAGTTGGTAAGGGCGAACAATGAATTGCTAAATCTTCTCTATACTATTTCAGGAAGGATACATGAAACACCAGATGAATTTTCGCATCGATCGGCAATTGCAAACGATATGCAACAACACCAATGTGTTCCACAATCTTAAACGGTCCATCAAATTGCTTACTCAATTTTGAATAAGGCTGATCTTTCAACTAGGACTGTTTATAAAGGTGCAGCTTAATCAAAACCAAATCATCCACTTGAAAGTGACGATCACTACAATGCTTATTAGCAAAATTCTTCATACGATTTCTAGCCCGTTGTAAATTAATCTTAAGCTGATTCAAGAGCACCTGCTTTTTTTGCAAATCAAAATCCACTGCTTCAATACTAGATTGGCTTGCACTATAATCAAGCAAAACAGGAGGGGTTCGACCATAAATTGCTTCAAACGGAGTCATGGCAATAGAGCTGTGATATGAAGTATTATAAGAATACTCTGCCCAGTGCAATAATCTCTCCCATAAGTTTGGATTATCCATGGTAAAGCAACGCAAGTACTGTTCCAGTGTCTGATTAGTCACTTCAGTTTGTCTTTCCGTCTGAGGATGATACGAACTTGAATATAAAAGATTCGTCCCACTCATTCACAACAAGTCTTTCCAAAATTTTCTTAAAAAGATTGGGTCACGGTCACTGACGATGGACTTCGGAATGCCATGAAGTTTACAAACATGTTTTGCAAACAATTCAGCAATAATACTCCCTGAATACGATGGCAGTAAAGAAATGAAATGAGCAAATTTCGATAACCTGTCAACCACCACTAATATAGTAGTACACTTGTTAGATCACGGCAAATCAGTAATGAAATCCATCAAAAAATCTTCACAGATCTTTGCTGGAATGTTCAAAGGTTGTAGTAATTCAGCAACCTTGTGTCTGTCATATTTAGTTTGCTGACAAATCGGACATGTTTGTAAAAAATGCTAAACATCACCTTTTAAATTCGGCCATTCAAACTGAGAATGCAGCCTCTTAATTGTTCTTAAAATACCAATATGCCCTGCTTGCAAAGAGAAATGATATTTTTGAATTAAAGCCATACGAAAATTGGAATTTTTACTAACCATAATTCTGCCATGATGAAGAATAAGCCCTCCTTGCAATTTATAAGCAGCAAATTTGAGAGGATCTGCTTGAATTTGCTCACTCAAGTCTCGCAAATCATCCAAGGAATTAGTTTCCTCCTTCAGTTTATGCAATAAATCAGAATGAACAGCAGAATAAGCTGAACAAGAAAACTCTTCAGCAGGAATTTCTTCAAACTGTCTGGACAATGCATCTGCCACAATATTATTCTTCCCACGATTATAAACAATCTCAAAATCAAATCCCAAAAGTTTAATAAAAAACTTTTGTTGTTCAGGTGTTTGAATCACTTGCTTCATCAATTCACGAAGACTTCTATGATCTGTCTTAATAATAAACTTTTTGCCCAACAGATACTACCGCCATTTCTTCACAGCTTTAGTGATAGCAAACATTTCCCGAAAATATGTACTACTTTGCTGTAAAGTAGAAGATAATTTCTTACTAAAAAAGCAATAGGGTGGCTGTCTTGCAGCAAAATAGCACCAACGCCCGAGCCACTAGCATCCGTTTCAATAACAAATGGCTTAGTAAAATTCGGCAATTCGAGAATAGGTGCTAAAACCATAGCATTTTTCAGATTCACAAAAGAATGCTCAGCTGTAAGATTCCATTTGAAAGAGTCCTTCTGTAACAAATCTATCAAGGGAGATGCTATTAATGCATAATTCTGAATAAATTTTCTATAATACCCTGTTAAGCCTAAAAAAACCTCTTAATTGTTTAATTGTTTTAGAACAGGGCCAATCAACTATCGCAACAACCTTCTCCTGCTCAGGCACCACTCCAGCAGCTGAAACTATATGGCCAAGATAAGCAATGGAATTTTGGCCGAAACAACATTTGCTTATCTTAGCAAATAGCTTATGATCAGAAAAGCATTGGAGAACTTGCCTCAAATGATGTGTGTGATCTGACTTTGAGCTGTTGTAGATCAAAATATCATCGAAAAAAACAATGACAAACTTCCGTAAAAATAGCTTCAACGCATCATTCATCACGGCTTGAAACGTGGATGGAGCGTTTGTAAGACCAAACGGCATAACCAAAAATTCATAGTGCCCTTCATGGGTTCTGAATGCTGTCTTTGAAATATCATCAACGTTCATTCGGATTTGATGATATCCAGCTCGTAAATCAATCTTGCTGAAAATAACAACACCATGTAATTCATCCAACAATTCATCTACTGTTGGAATAGGAAATTTATCTAGAATAGTCAAACTATTAACAACTATATAATCGATACAAAAACGCCAAGTACCATCTCTTTTTTTAACCAAGAGAACCGGAGAAGAAAACAGACTCCGACTTGCTCTAATGATACCCGATTGCAACATATCCGCCCCCAGTTTTTCAATTTCCTGTTTTTGAAAATGAGGGTATCAATATGGCTTACATTGACAGGAGCAACATTAGGCTTCAAATGAATTTGATTATCAATAGCCCGATTTGGAGGTAACCCATCAGCAACTTGAAAAACATTCTCAAATTCAAGCAAAAGGTTGTCAACATGAGTGCAACTCGTCAACACTGCTGGATCTGGAAATTCTATACTTGACTGTAAACAGAAACAATGAGATACCACATTTAATTTTTCCATTTTTTTTCAATTGATGAAAATGAATCGGTGATGGAGAATGTGGCTTTTCACCAACTAAAGTCACCAACTGCTACTGCCATTCAAACTGCATAACAGAGTTTTTGTAATATGTAGTAATCAATCTCAAAAGTTCCAACCATTGAACTTCCAAAACAATGTCTGTCCCTTGTATTGGAAGAACAAAAAAATCAATGCAAAATTTCTGATTTTGAATTTTAACCTCTAGCTGAGAACACAATTCAGTGCAAGCAAGTTCCTCACCACTACCCACTAAAACCTTGAAATGCTTTGAAGGTTGAACAATTAATTACAACTGGTTAACCAATTGATCTCTAATGAAATTATGGGTAGAGCCTCCATCAACTAAAATCTGTACTGGCTTTCCAGCAATTGATCCTGTAAACTGAATAGTGCGAGGAAAGGTCTGACCAGCCAAGGCATGAAAACTAATGGCAGGTATATCTTCATTATCAGTTGTTGTATTGTCCATAAGCAGAGTATCCGTAGAAGCATCACCATCAGAATTAATACTGTCATCATCTGCTAACATCAACACAAACAATTTGGCTCTGCATTTATGATTTCGACTGAACTTTTCATCACAATTATAACGCAATCCTTTATCTCTACATTCCAACATTTCAGCAGCTATAAGACGCTTAACCGGGATCGTGAAGATTTAACATTCAAAGTATTTTGGTTAGGCTGAATTTTCGGAGTAGGAAGCAATGGCGGAGCTGAAGTATTTATTCGAAAGGATTGTTGATACTGATTTTTACTAGAAAAATTCCACTGCGCATGATCATTCAATTTATCTTCCATCAATTTAGCCAAATTAATGGTCTGATCTAAAGACCATGGTTTTAACGCACGTACCTCACGACGTATATCGTTTTGCAATCTAGACTCAAAGCAACTCTGAAGAAAGGAAGGTGATACACCGACTGTCTGATTCATCAAAAATTCAAATCTGTTCCAGAGCAATTGTCGTCTGAGTTAATTTGGACAATTCACCTTGCAAGTCCCTGTACTCAGAAGGGCCAAATCTAATCAATAAAGCCTGTAAAAAATCTTGCCATGTACTGACGCGTTCATTTCTATGCATCCACTGAAACCATTGCAACACAGCTCCATCCAAATGAAAGGAAGCTATATTCAATCTTTGAGCATTATCCAATTCATGAAAATCAAAGAAGCGTTCAGCTTTAAAAACCCAACCATTCGGATCTTCACCATTGAATCTAGGAACATCCAATTTCAAAGATCGAATCAGTTTATATTGATTGTCAACTAAATTTTCAGCTGCTTTACCTCTGCTGCTCGAAGTTTCCACAATCGCTGGAATTGGATTTCGAATGTGCTGTTCTATACGGCCTTCCATAGATGTAAGTTTCACGTTAATCTCTTTCAACAGATTATTAAAATCCAAGAATTGTTGATCGTGAGTTGAAAGTTTATTTCTGCATTCCTCCAACATTTGATTCTGAACAGAGTGAGAACGAGTACCTTCCTCCATGGCCGCAACTCAATGAAAGCTCCAATGATACTGTCAGTTCGCAGTTCAGAGCTGCAATCAAGAAAAGAAGAAGAAAACTGAAGAACAAGAAGAAGTTTCATTTTATTTCCTGCATCTTCTCTGTTACAATGTTCTATTTATACAGACTTGAATCAGTTATGTAACTACCAACTTTACAACTATCTATTTGCTGGCTATACAATTCTTTTATTCAGTAAAGTCATTAAGCCACATAGGTTTCTTCCTTATTCTCTTCTCTTTTATCTGACTATCCTCCGTGTTCGCCCTAACACCAAACCTCCGGGTGTGATTCCGGCAGCGGTGAGGTCTTCTCCGTGAGGTAAGTCTCCTATGTTTTGCTCCTTGGCCTCCATTGCTGAGTATTGTGGATTTCGTGAGTTTTATTCTGAATGCCAATTTTGTTTTGCGACTCGTTTCTCCTCTATCGTGTTTAGTTCTGTTGATGGGCGTCGTGCTCCATCGTCGGGTGTTTTGCGTCTTAGTTTTGGATGAAAAATGGCAGAGGCGAAGTGAAGGCAGTGGTATTTTGGAAGAAAGGGTGTGGGGGCTTGCCGGAGGAGCTGTCTTCGATTCTGGGCTCTTCTCAGACTTTCTTCAGGTAATAGAGTCTTTCTCTGTTTGATTGTTGGTCTGCAAACGTGTTAGGATTGATGTCCTGAATTGGTTTTGGACGTTGAAGCACGTGGATAATGCCCGGTTGCTATTGTTTTGATGATTAATACTAAAATATGAATTGATACTCTACTGTTTGGATAATATTTCTTGTGGTTACTACTTGGGTTGTGGGTTGAAAAGCTAATCTGTGTGAAGTTACAGTTCGATGAATTGAAAGACAGTTGTTAAGGGATGATTTTAGCTACTGTTATATAATTCAATAATGAAGCATGAATGCACTTTGCGTTTTGGTATTGATGGATGATTTAATTGATGTTGTGTTGGTTTGGTTACATGTTTTCTAAGATAAGAGAAGATAATTGGATGGTTTATGCTTTGCTGTCAGTTAGTGATGTTATTCGCTGCTTTGTTACAGTTTGGATAATTGGAAAAATATTATCAAGGATAAGGCACTGTGTTGGTTTTATTAATTGTGTTGTGGAATATGTCATTAGTCTTTTCTGTTTGGCTATGCTTGGTGGTGCTTATTGTTATTTTTATTATATTTTGCATGTTGGACCTTGAAGAATAACAATAGTGAAGATGTTAAGATTAATGGATTATTGAAATGGGATTTTGTGGTTTAATTACTTCACTACTTTGTAGAGTAAGTATGGGGAACTATATCATGCAAATTTAGTTAAAGAAAAGTGTGGGGAATAAGATTTAGTTGATGACTTGAAGTTATTAGGCTCTAATTCATGTCTATAAGCGTGAGGAGTATGTTTGATTATAGCTGAATGGTTACCAATGAGTAATGATATTTATAATGAAGATACTAAAAAAAGAGAAGAAAAAGATAACGAATAAGCTTTGAGTGCTTTAAGGAAATGTGGTAAGTGATATGTGTATGCTTTGGTCCTTAGGGCTCTACATCGTAAGAATAGGATATTCACGTTTGACTGCTTACTGCTTTATTAGATATTGAGCATGTCTACTATTTTAATAGTACGTCTATTATTTTATAGCATGTCTACAACTTTATAGCATGCCTATCGTTTTACGAACATGTTCTGTGAATCGCATGTTGGGTGTTTGTTTATATTCTCTTATTTACCTGTTAAAAATTGTATGCATTCACGAGCATTATGCATCACGTTTTTTAAAATCTACGAAAATAGTTTTCATGCACAGTTTTGAAAAGGAAATAGAAAACAAAAAAAAGTACAAATGAACGATTAAGAAAGATAAAGAAAATGGTGTTGATCGAGATAAGTAATGTTCGACAACCCAAGTAATAAACTATTTTAGTTTAAGATTTTAGTTGTTAGTGAACATTGATCCTAAACTATTAAGTCTGTCGTGTTAATTTTTCTAAAAATCTACATAATTTCGTTGACCTTGCGGGCAAGAATACATGGGACAGTAACACCAATTGTACAATGGTCAACCTAAGGCCGACTTTCAAACTAAGATATATTTAATAATTCATTAGTTGATAAATGTATAATATATATGATATAGAAACATCAATGTTATTGCGATGTAACATGGATCACTTTTCTTTTAGTCAATAAAGCTAAAAAGATGCTTTAATTTGTCACATTAGATTAACACAATGACATAACAGAAGACAGTCTTTACTTAAACATCGTCAAAACTAATCATAGAAATTGGACACAATCTAAAAGTCAAATCATGAAACAAGTTTCTTTACAAAAGAAAAAAAAAACAAGCCCATGTTTTTAGTGGCCGGAGAAGTATGAAGAAGAAGGAGAAGACGAAGGGAATTTCTCTAAAACTAGCACAACTTCTTTCATGGAAGGTCTCTTCTGTGGAGATAGAGCTGCACAACTATATCCTAGCTTGAACAATGCCGGCAGGGCATCCTCTTTTCCTTCCAAATCAGCTCGAATTACAACGTCAGCCATTCTCAAAGCCCGGTTCTTGTCTTCCACCGAAAGCCCAAGGACTTGGCCCATCTCATCCAAAACAATAACTTTTCCGGTCAAGAGTTCTAGCAAAATCACTCCAAAAGAGTAAACATCCCATTTCGGGCTAGGCTTCAAGCTCCGTAGTGATTCAGGTGCATGATAAACATACGAACCTGAAATTGAACTTGGGCTCGGGCCTGGGCTAGGACCACCAACACAGTCTTGGAAGCTATCTCGAGAGGCCGTCGACCTATTACTCCCGAAATTTCGGGTTGAGCCTCCTTTGTAACTTGTTTCGCCAAACAAAAGCTTATCAATGCCAAAATCTCCAATTTTTGGCTCATTGTTGTTGCCTAAAAGAATGTTGCTCGGTTTCAAATTACCATGAACATGCTTCTTGTCATGAAGGTAAGAAAGTCCTCGAGCCACTCCTCTTGCTATCTTTAATCTTGCCTCCCATGGAAGATGGCAAGGTGAAGATCCCATTTTTCCTACAAGTCAAAAATTATTACATTAGTAAATCAAATAAATATGATATTATAAAATTTATAATATAAGCCCATTTAGAATAAGGAAATGCTGGTACGAAGCTTTAAATGGGGTACGTTAATCGCTGTCAGTCTCACTGAAAGTTGACTTCCTTCCATGCATTGAAAACAACGTTTCAGACGTTCAATTTCACCTACTCCATCTTCAATGGCGTCTTCGGCGCAGTTTAGCACTGATATCTAGTTTGCCAACATGAACATAGGAGAGGGATAAGAGGGGAGCGAGCTTACTGTAACGGGCGTTGGCTAGGCTGCCATTTGGGACGAAGTCGTAAATGATAAGCTTCTCGTCGACCCCCCAGTAGAACCCACGAATACGAACCAGATTAGGGTGTACCAACTTTGCTACGATGCGCACCTGGTTTTCAAACTCCTTCAGCCGGTCTACGCTGCTCTCGCCGATCCTACGCACAGCGAGCGCGCTTCCGTCTTCAAGCACTGCCTTGTACATTATGCTCGAACCAGTCGCGCCTAGAATGTAGGCCGAAGCTTTGAGCAGAGTTTCCAGTTCCAGCTCTTTTTCGCCGTCTACGGTCACTAGAGTTCCTTTTCTGCTCTGCTGCTCCTGCTCCTGTTTCAGCCCTTGATTTGTTACGCCATTTTTATCGTCTTCTTCGCTCTCGGAGGTCAAACTCTCTGAAACTTCTTCGTTCCCTTTTTTTCTCAAGCAAACCCACCTCCTAAATCCTCTCGGCTCCGATGACCATGTTTCCTTTACAATGGTACCGTCATTCTTCACGACCGTTTCTACCCTGTTTTTCTTCTTCTTTAATTGGTATACATATAAGAAAATCAGAAACAGAATACAAAATCCGACGAAATCTCCAACTACAATAGCTATAATTGTTGCTGTTGTTAGCCTTTTTTGGATATGAGTTTGAGACGATGGCATAACTGGGTTTGGATTAAGATTCTTTGGAATGGCGGCGATCGCAGGAGGAGAAGTTGGCGGAGAGACATTCGAGGAGGACGCCGGCGAAGAAGGAATAGGGCACAAATTCTTGGTCGGCTCCCCGCATAAATAAGGATTCCCGGCAAAGGACGTCAATTCTTGGTTGAGAAACACTGGTGTCTGGGGAATTTCTCCTGTGAAATTGTTGAATGAAAGATCAACGGTAGCGTTTTGTGAGAGTTTCTCTGCGAATTCCGGTGGAATTCGGCCGGACAGTTTGTTGTAAGAGATGTTCAAGTAAATCGAACCTTCGCCACCGAAATCAGGAGGCAGAGATCCGGTTAACAAATTGGAAGATAGATCCAAAACTTCAACCGATCGAAATACAACTGGGAGATTGCCTGAGAAGTAATTATTCTTGAAAGATACAAGAGTCAGATTACTCAGAGCAGTGAGATTAGTCGGCACTTTCCCAACAAACGAATTATCTGAAAGATTAAGACTTTGGAGACTACTAAGCTGACTTATGGTCTCCGGCAGCTCGCCCGAAATCAAATTATTGGACAAATCAAAAACCCGAAGCGTCGTAGCGTTAAAGAGAGATTCCGGCAGAGACCCATTGAAGGAATTGTTAGCGAGGTTGAGATTTTGGAGAGTTCCGATCAGGCCCAAATCGGCGGGAATGGAACCAACAAGCTGAGAGTTCGGCAGAGATATTCCGGTGACAGGGGAACTCGAGTTGACGGACCATTGATCCTGACATACAACACCGTTCCACAAACAAGGATGGACGTCGTCGTAATTCCAGTTCTCTAGAACGCAGAGAGGATCTTCAAGAACAGAATACTTGAAAGAAAGTAAAAGTATTCCATCTCTGTTTAAACCAAAACATTGAACTCCAAGGAGAAGAACACCGAGAATTCCTCTCCATAAATGGAGACGCAGACTTAGAGAAATCATCATTTCACTGCTTCGTTATTCATCTCTGCAAATAGAAAGCAGAGAGAGAGAGAGAGAGAGAAACAGAGATAGTGGCTTTGGTGGTGGTAAGTTAAATTTATGACGCCATGGTGGCCACGTGAAGCCAAGAGTGTAAAAATGGAGTTCAGTTTACACGCTTTGGATCGAAAATGGAACTGGAAAAAAAAGGAAGAAGAAATCACAGCTCAGCAAACCCAATTTTTGAAGCAGTATGATTTAATTGCAGAATATATAAACATAAATATAAAAAATCAAGTCTTCGTTGGGATGATGGATGGCTTTACACCGTAGAGCTGATCTCACCTTCACTGTCCACATTTAAGAAACATGAAATGGTTCTTGGACGGCATCTCTGCTACTGGACAAGCAGATAGAGCCTACAATGGCAGAAACTCCCATTAAGATTGACTTCACTCACTCTTCTGTTCTTCATTAGTTTATTCGCTATTTGCAGAAACCAGATGCAATTGTCTCGAAACCCTCAATTATTATAATCTCCCAGATTATTATACGTTTGTACAGTACGTATTTAGCAGAAAATACTGAGATTAATTCATTATTACAGAGATATTTCATGTGGGTGCATCTGAAATCACATTCTTTCTCTCTCTATCTCTTTCTCTCTCTTCCATTAATAGGATTCCTTGCTGTTTGATGACAGCATTTCTGGGTCCCTGACTGTAATCTCAACAGAGTTTTAGTCGTATAATTGTGTGTTTTTAATGTTCATCCACTACTCCCTGCTTTCAATTTGCAGCCTTTTGTCCCAGAACGCAGATATTATTAGAAATAATTAAGCAAATAAACCAGATTAAAAACAGTGTGAATTTGATCAGCTATGTCATGCGCGAGGATGTTAATGGCGGAGAAGATGAGGACGGGCACCATTTATCTCTCTTTTTCTGAGCTTTTATGTGGAATAAGAGGGACAGTTACGGGTTTGCCATTGACGACCAGTGAAGTGAAGCCAGGTTTAATTGCTTTGGCTTTGGTCCTCCACAAACTGCAACTATCACTTTTCAATTAATGCAATTCCACTATCTTGTCACCACCCCTCATTTCTTCTTTTTTGAATTTGAAAACAATTTATAGAGCTACCATCTAAATTTTGTAATGAAGAATTAAACAAAGAGAGAAAGTGTCACCCAACTAAGTTATAGGTGGCAGTTTTATGTAGTATCAAGAAATTAAACCTTTGCGTGTAATCCATAAACCTATTTTAATGATTTTTTGAACTTCCAAAACTTGTTAAGGATTGATAGTGATGCAGTGATAGATCACTGAAAGTTCTTTGCAGAATCAAAAACTTGGGATTCTCGCGATTGTACGATTCGTCTGAGAAGCACTTCTAGCGGGAAGCTGGCAAGGCCGAGCTAAGGAAACCTTTCTCCACGCCTTGAACTGGATGATTGGGTTCTCGAAGAGAATCGAGTCGTTTGACCATACGGTTCTATTAAGTTCGCCTTCGAGTCGTGACAAATAATACATCATTCTTCAAAAACAATTTCATAATTTTGAGACTCTCTATAATCTAGGCTAATTCGGAATCTAAATCCATTAAAGTGCCCAGCCAAAGTTGGTAGCTTTGTAGGTGGACCTTTTACTTTGCATGCATAAATTAAGAGAATGTCGATAAAAATTCTACTTTATAATGGAAAAATGGATGATAATTTTAATGGCTGAAAGTGGACCACAATCATTTCCCTCTGTAAAGAGTTAGTGGTAGGTGTGAAGTAAAAGTTGCAGGACAATTAGGGTTTGTTTTTCCAGGAAGATCGCCCAAGAATTAACCTATTCAATAATGGTTGTATAAAAGCTGCAAATTATTCATTAATTCCTTCCAAAATTAAATTATTCTTAAACTCAACCACTCTACCATCCTTGTGAAAAGGATCATACGCAATATAATGTGAATTTCATTATTGTACCAAATTATAATTTTTTAAAAATATAGTGATACACCTTTTGCCCGTAGTAAAATGACGTGTTATGATAAAAATTGTTAAACTTATTATATACATGACACCTAATAGAATGCGACTCGTCACAAATATTATCATTAACAAAAGTTGGTGTCAACTTTGATAGATGTCAACCTTGATCCATTTATAGTTTGTGCGAGGAGCCTTCAAACATAAAATATAAAATTTTAAAATTCTATAATTCTTCTCCAGAATTTTTGATTTAATCAAACAAGCAAAGCCTCCACGAAGAGATTCTCTAGAACGATATGGAGTGAAAAGGTAAGTACTACAAAATCCTTATTTGTGTCAGTAACACAAAGACTCTTAATTTCAACACAGTGATACTCCTAAGGTTTAGTATAAGGTTTTCGAGCAACATGAACAAGCTTATAGTTATAAATCTAAATAGTTCTAGTACTATTAAGAGATTTCTTTCGCAACCTGAATGATGACTGTAATAGAAACAGGGAATCCTCAGAAGAATCGAACTATTTGACCCTCAATGGAAATTATAATACTTACAACAAAAGACTTAGAAACCAATAAAAAGTTTGATAAGTCAAAGTCAAAAAATGATAGGCTAATACAGTAGTCTAACAGTGACATCAAAATATGTAATAATAAAACCCAGTAACATAAGATTGTGGTAAAAGTAAATGACGTAATATAGATTACGAAGCTCTAAATAAATAATTAAAATAAAAATAATGTCTCACCACAGAAATACTACGACAGCCCACCCTTTAAAGGGAAAGACAAGTTAAAATTCTGTTAATTGTATGGGGTCTGTCATCTTAGGAGAGGTTTACAATCTCACATTGCTTGGGAGAAGTGAATATAAATCGTTTATAAATAGAGTTCTCTTCCTTATCTACTGCAATATGTTTTTGAGATACAACTTAAGAAAAAAATTATACTTGGAGGACTGAGAACTCTATAAATAGTATCAGAGTCATAATCTAATCGAAAGTGTATTTGACGGGGATGTCAGGCTCCTAAGGGGAGAAGATTGTGGTAGCTCATTCTATAAAGGCAAGAACGATCTAAGATTCTGCTAATTGTCAGGACTTAGCTCACATCAAAGGAGGTACATAATCTCATATCACTTGGGAGAAATTAAACATGAATAATTTATAAGTAGAATTCTCCTTCTTACCTAGTATAATGTGTTTGAGATAAAACCCAAGAACATAACTATGTAGGCTTTGACTCAAGTAGAAAATATTATACTAGTGAGATCAAGAACTTCACAAGGAATAACTAAAAACTAATAAGAAAGTCAATTTCATTCCTATGTCAGCTAAAGTAAATCGCCTTAATTACGACTTGACAAAGAAAAGTCATCTAGAGTAAGTTGACTAAATTCAATAAAGATTCCAAATATTATATTCAATATTTCTATAAAAATGTAAGCATGCATGCATAAAGAAAATCGATATATAAAAATGATAAAAACATTAAGTAATATTTGCCAAATTATTTATGAAAAAAAAATTAATTGGGAGACGTTTTCCCCTTCTGTAGATATTCAGGAATTGGGGAGGAAATTTCTCACTGATTCCCTCCCTTCCATCAAAATATAGACACCAGCTTATCCCTTTTGGCACTCTCCAACTTCACCCTCTCAAAATTCTCATTCGCCTTCAATCTCTCATCAAATTCTTCCTCGTGTTTGGCGACACTGCAGCGAAGGAAACAATCAACTCCTTTCGACTCGGTAATTCCAAATTTCTTTAGTTGGAATTCTAATCCCTCTATTCTACACCATTGAAAGGAGATTATGCGGGCTTGAGGAAGGCAAATTCTGGAGATAACCTATTCACAACTGAGGATTCTTGGTGGTCATAAACCGGAGGTGTTGAAGGTATAAAAATCCAATTTTTAGCTTCAGAATGTTGTTTTGTTTGCTGGCATTTTTATATGTTGAAGTTGGATTTCAATTCATATTGTTGTTGGCCAAACATTGAATGATTCCGGCAAAAGTTATTACGTGTTTTCCATCAGCATTGAATTGCCAGCAAATAGCTCAACCTAAGTCTCCAGGTTTGGTTGGCTGGGCGACTGGCAGAGACAAAGAGTCTCAGCAAGAGTCAAACTTGTTCGCGTTGAAACCATGACGTCCACGTTACGAGACAAAACCGTCTGTGAAGAGGACGACAAAACTTGCGAGCTTTAGGCACAATCCCAAGTCGTGTGGACTGCGGGGCAAGGAAAAAGTTGGGCTTGGTCTTGGTCTGCAAACTGCAGACCAGAACAGTGGCTATGGTCCAATCCGATTTTGGGCATTGGTTTGTGTCTGTGAACTGCAGATCAGACCAGTGGGCTACAGTTCAAGGTTTATATTGAATTTGTTTTGTGCCAGAATTTTAGTATTTTTCAGCCAAATTAATTTTAATTTAATTTTTAAATAATAATTAGAAATTTTAAGGTATAAAAATTTGATCAAAATTTAATACTTTAAATTTTGGATAGGTACCCATATTTAATTAAAAATCCACGGACTGTTCGATTTGTGCTATTGAATTTTGGGCTTTAGGTAGTGTAAGCGACTTTGAGGTAGGTATTTATTTTTATGCACTGCATTGCATAGTTTTTATAAAATAAATATTTTGAGAGGTGTCTCATATAAAAATGACATGTCATCTTTATGGTCATCCGATTTTAAATTATATTTGATTTTTCACTATACACATTTCAATTAAACATGCTTATTAAAATTTCTGGATTAACTCGATCGTCTGAATCGAGTTCGATCGACCCAGTTTAGAGTTTATTTTATTTTACGCACATTCGAATGTTGGAGGAAGTGTTTGTATGTTGTTAACTAGAGTAATGAGACAGTTGTATGTGCTGTGTCCCTAAGTGCAAAACCATAAACCTGATCAGAGTATTTTATGTGGCTTTCGTGATCGCTGAACATCGCTTTTATTTTGTTATATGTCCAGAGTCCTTGAGTAACTCTATTTCAGTGGGATTTTCATTTAGTACAAGATGTGCCTATTTTAATTACATACCACATATTAGTGGGTTATTTTAAACACATATCTATTTGTACAAATCTTTTAAAATGAATTTATAAAATCCAAGTTTTAAATTCATGCATACTTAAATATTATTTTAATCAAAGTTATTAAATTTAATCTTTATTAAGTTTAGTCAACTCACCTCAATAACAACTTTTATGATTCTATCAGCCGGACTTCAAATTTTCAAGTCAAGATTAAAAATGGTGAGATTTTTATTTTATTTTCTATACTTTTATAATTTTCTTTGAGAGACCCTTTTGAGAGGTAAATTTTGTTAAGGATAATTGTAATATCTATTTTCATTTCCACACAGTTAATTTATTTAAATTATATTATTATGTTATCTGATATTACTATTGGACCTATAAAGCTCATGTAAACCGGGCTTTGATTTTTGAATAATGATTTTAGTCTTTTGCTGTTAATTAATAAAACTTAAAGTGAAAAAGGGTTGGATGATTCGATTTTTTGGGTCGGGTCGGTTCGGGTGGTTCCCCGTTCTGTCTCAGGTCCCTTGCCGGTCATAATAGAAATTTTGGTATTATAGCCAGATTTCATCTTGAAAAGTGACATCAATAAGATGGATAATGTAGTAATAATATACAAGGAATAAAATTGTTGTACCTAAGAACAAAGTACAAAAATTAATTTGCGTTAAAGTGCTGCTGGAAAGACATCTTGAGGTTGTCCGGTGGTGGATGAAGAGATTTCTCTAATCAGACACAGGTAATTTGGAGTGATCAGGATTTAGTTAAAGGTGATAAGAAGTACGCTTTGTAAATTATTAGTAACAACATTTTTTGAACATATGAGTCTGCAAACTCTTTTGAGTTATGTGTGTGGGCATGTGAAGTTTGAACTTAAGAAACTCATCATGGAAGAAGGTACAAAGTCTAAGTTTCTTCAAAAATCCAATGTTTGTTCTGTCATATTTTGAATCTATTAGTCTAAGTTAGAACCTTGCATTTGAATACTCTAATTTGAAAACTATTGGTAAAGACTTCTAATTAGTTTTTGTATTGTACAATTCAGCATTAGCGTAAGTTTCTGTGTAGGCAGTTAGGAATATTTGGACCAAATATTAGAGTTGTTATAATGGAAGGATGACTTTAATAGAGAGTTCTTTGAAAGTAGCTTGTATTAAAACAATATAGGATGAGATTATAAAGCAATTATAAGCCAGTGTTTGTGGGCGGAGCTAACCCTTAGAGTGCCGAAAATTGGTTAAGGGTGATGCAAAAGAATTTGACTGCTTTTGGAGTCGGAGTATTGAGTTGGGTTTGCAACCTTCTATTTCGAGAAGATGACCGAAGTATGGTGAAAGTTTCTTGAGTTAGATTAACCACTAGATATGATGATATGGACTCAGTTTTAGGCAATGTTCAGAAACAACTATTGCATAGCTGGTCATCACCAAAATATGATAAGTGTTTATTATGATTTGGAACAGGAGAGTGTGACTATAGAGAAGCTAGAAAATTCTCGAATTTTGAGTACTCTCATGAATAAGAGATATAAAATGTATTTTGTTAACTCATCTGCTGCCCTTATTATTAGTGGACATGAATATCGATTGATCTTATAGTTATACCTATGGATCAGTTTGATGTCATCCTAGATATGGATTGGTTAAACTTATACAAAGATAAGATCGACTGTTATTGAAGAAATATTACCCTTACGTGGGAAGAAGGACAGATCCTAGTGCATCCATGTAACACCCACATGTTTCCTATTGATCCTGTTTTGCAAGCTTGTTTGGGTGATCGGAGGAAATTGGAACATTACAGGAGTATTTTTACTATTACTGGCCATGTTACGCTTAGGCAAGATTATAATTTAACAGTGGTTTGTGATTACCCTGTTGTTTTTCCTGAGGATCTGCCTGGGTTGCCAACTTCTTCCATGAGCCGATTAGAGTTATTGTTGCTTAATTAGTTTACTAGAATTTAATAATTTATAATTGGCTATTTAAAGCCACTTTATGTACATGTTTAAGGGAGTTAAATTTAATAATAGAAAAGCTTTTGCTTATATTCGAAATTTGAGTAATTCCTATTTCAAACCTTTGGTGTGTCCCAACCAAAGTTTCCCTCGTGTGTGTTATATCACGGGATTAAGATTATTTGTAAGTTGGGTAACCTTTCTCATTTGCATCAGCGTTCTTACTTTTT
The DNA here is from genome assembly GCA_022433065.1 of Begonia loranthoides. Lineage (NCBI taxonomy): Eukaryota > Viridiplantae > Streptophyta > Magnoliopsida > Cucurbitales > Begoniaceae > Begonia > Begonia loranthoides. The sequence goes on from CM039471.1 coordinate 15,420,243, forward strand.
GGAGGAAGAAGGTGTGAAGTGGTGTCTAACTTTCCAAAAGAGCTTCATCAACAAATCATCCATACTGGAGTGTTTATCTCAATTATTTCTATTTATGGCGACATAATTTCTATCAAATATATTTCCTAATCAATGGTGGATATTTCCAAAGTTCTTGAAGGAGTTCTTTACTATTTCATTCAATAAGGCGTGGTCAAAATTTCAGCGCAAAAGCTTTTAAACGAAGGACTTACAAGCTTCCAAAGTAGGACTACCCTAAAGTGAATTTTCAAAAAATTAAGGAAACCAAGAAACCGGTCGACCAACTTGACCGATCCATCGATCGATCTATCTGGCAATTTTCAGAGTCGCCACTGTTTTATTTTTTGGTTGACTGACTCGACCGCCCCATCGACTAATTTATCAACCGAATTCCAAGGGTCGCCACTATTTTTTTTGTCGATGCACTCGATCGCTCCGTCGACCACCCTGTCAACCGTCGCTCCTAAAAACAGCCACCTTTGGTTGAACATACATGTTCAACACTCCGACACATATTTTCAGGTTATATTATAATCTTCTTCCACTGGTGCATCAACTTCGTAAAAACATGTATTGTTTAGTTTTCATTATTTCTTTTATTCCATTTAATAGTCTAGTTGTTGAAGGTAATTCAGTCTAGGGGAGAGGGTGACATCATTTGGTCCAACTCATGCGGAACAACTAGCTCAAACCCCACCCCACAACAACTATTTACATACATTGATTCAGTCTTTCTTAATTAAAATATTTTCATGATGCATACAATGCATATGATCTTACCATACAAAATTTAACAACATGATTTCTATCAAGTCTATTTCTATATGTAATTAAAATTAATAATGTATCACCATAGAATATCACATCAATCTATCATCCACATTAACATGAAGATAAATATTAAATAACACATCCTCGATCAACGTCATAGCGATAAAGCATTATAATAGCAATAAAGTTATTCTATCACTTTGTGATGTAGGCAAAAAAGCTAAATACTAGAAAATATTTCTTATTTTAAGATCTTAGTACAAATTTTGAAACTTAAAACAGTTATCTCTTACTTTAGGTCAACTTTCAATTGCTTCGATTCCAAAGTCTTTAATATCATTGAAAGATCCATTACAATGCACTAAATTAGTAATGAAATAAAAATTTCTTAAATTAGGCTAATTATGAAAAATTCTCAAAACGATAAAAATCCCTAATTTAACCCAATCTTGTTATTAAAGGTTTGACCACAAAATCCCAACAATTTCATATTTCCTTAATTGTTAGTATGTCCTTAAAACATAAATAATTTTTGACTTTTTAGAAAATCGAACATAAGAAACTTCGTGAACAAACCCTAACAATAACTATTTGAAACTCCAATTAATACCCTCACCTAAAACTATATTCAATCCTATAAACAATCAATAATCCAAACAGACAAGATTTTAAAACCAACTAGGCTTACCTCTAGTGAGATTGAAAGAAAGAGTGGTGAGACTTGTGATTACCAACGAAAAGTGATTAGGGTTTTTGCTAAATTTTCTTTTATATCTTCAGTTAGACTTGAGATCGGTCAACCGCTCATTAAGTTTTAATTGACTACAAATCTACCCAAAGTTTATATTTTGATTTTCAGTGGATCGATCAACCACTTTCCTTATGTTTGGCCGATTGCTCAAAAATGGGTTTTAAAGGCCCCATAGTTGACCTATAATAAGCAGTTAGTCAGCCAGTGAAAGGTATGATCGAACATTGGGAAGCTCAGTCGACCACAAATGTGGCTAAGAACAAAACTAGTTAGCAATCAACATAAATTAAACATTCAATTGATCAGGGACTTCTATCAACCAGATCATTAGCTATAGTCGACCTAAATGTTGACACATTGAATATAGAAATAAATTTGAAAAGTGGTCAACCAGGTATAAAAAATTGATTGACTAGTATGTGTCCATAAAGGTTTGGTAGAACCTTTGGTCGAACGATTGTGATAATCGATCTATTGAGTTTTTGAAAAAACTTAATTTTTCTCTGATTTCTCAACACTGATCAATGTTAAAGCCAAACCAAATTAATATAATCTATACTCGTGCATCAAAATGAATATTTAATCATAAATATCAAACCTGTAATCCAAAAGTTAGGTTTTATAGAAAATTCAAAATTAGTAGAAAACTATTGGAAATAATTAAATCTGACTGACCCTTGTAATCTTTTGATAGTTGTTGTAGATGATTGGGTCCAAACTGCAGATACGAAATTTTATCTCCTTGAAAATTAAATTTCCATAAAATGTTAATGAAACGATAATAAAATCCAACATCGTTTCAACAGAATTTCAAATACGAATTAGATTTCAAAATTAGATTTGGATATTTTATAAAAGATGATGAAACCATTAGAAAGTTCAAGTTACCTACATAGGACTTTTAACGTATCTAGAATATGTGTCTTGCCTATCCCGTTTTACTACTATCTTGACATAATTCCCAATTCTCTTTGGATGGCTACTACCAACTCTGGATCAAATGAGATAAAATAGCTTTTGGGCTGTACATGATGTCATTTATAGTAAAACTTGGCCTATCAAGGTGATGACCCATCTGTTAAGCCACATCACCATAACTGACACCATCAATATGGGTATGTAACCACATGTTTAATGCATAAATTTATATTTATATCCAACCTCTATTAATTTATAGATGTTAAATGGGCGGGCTAGGAAGCTTGACCCGCTACAGTGACAAGCCGGCCTGGCCCAGGCGCAAGCGAAGGCCCGAGCCGGGCCTAGTGTTTCGGGCTCATGAGCCCATCGAAGACTGGGTTAGGCTAGTCGACTCGCAAGCTGGCTCATGAGCCAAGTGGGCCAGCCCCGTTTGGGGCCTGCCTCCCCAAGTAGGGCAACAATCATTTACCATCCTCCTCCTCCCTCCTCTCTCTCTCCTCTTCCTTCTATCCCCTCTCTAGTCTCTCCCCTCTCCCCTCCTCTATAAATACTCTCAAATACCTTCAAATTTTTTTATCAAATTTTCTTTCAATCTCTTATTCTCCTACTTTTGAATTTCTAGTACTCAATCAATCTCTCTAGTTCTTACCAATTTTCATACTCTTTCCATTCATTCAACAATGTATACATTATTATTTATTATTTAATGTATTTTTATATTATTGTTAATGATACGTGTATGATTTGTTTTTGTTTGAATTTTGGTAGGTTTCATATACGTGGAGGTGATCACAAAATTCACACCTACTACAAACTATTGTTGATCAATTGGATTTATGATATCAATTTGTTATTTGAAATATTTATTTTTAATGGATCCACGTAATCATGATATTGAGAATATTGATGATGATATTGAGGAAAATAAGGAGTTAAATCTTGTATTTTTAATAGGACAATCATTTACACAAGCATCCACTTCTTCACTTAAAAAAAGGAACAAAACGTCTGAGGTATGAAAAGTAGAATTTATAGCTCAATGCAAATATTGTATTAAAAATTATGCATTTATTACTAGCAATTCAACTAACACACTTGGTATGCATTATAAAAAATGTCACTTAAATAAGCAAGTAAAAGACCCTACACAAAGATTATTGAATACTAATAGTAGTGACACTTTTTTATATTCACAAAATAAACTGAGAGAAGGAATAGCAAAACTTGTAGCACAATGCGAGTTGCCTTTATCGTTCACCGATAGTGATGAATTTCAAAATTTCATAAAAGAGTCTGATACTCCTAATTTTAAATGTGTTCCTAGAAGTACAACTAGAAATGATATTATTAAAATGTTTAATAATATGAAAAATGAACTAATTTCATTTTGTTTTAAACGCCCCTTCAATATCTATTTGTATTTCCTCTAATTTTTAGAGTGCACGTAATGTTATAGGCTATGTTATTGTAACTTTTCATTTTATTGATGAATCTTGGCAATTAAATACAAGAATTTTAGGATTTCGTAATTGTGAATATTCTCACACAGTTATTACTATTTATAGATATATTGTAGCAATATTGCAAGAATATTCTATTAGAGATAGAGTATTTAGCATAACTCTTGATAATGCTAGTGCTAACGATGTTGCTATTTCTCATTTTAAAAATTATTTTCAATTAGATATTACTCACGATTCTCTTTTCTATATGAGATGTGTATGTCATATTTTGAATTTAGTTGTTAAAGATGGTATGACATATATTTCGCCTCATATTGAATTAATTAGATCCACAATTTCTTATATCATTGGATCTAATTCAATACAACAAGAATATAAAGATTTTTATAAAGTTACCCAACTTAAATCAAGAAAATTAAAAACCGATGCAAATAATAGGTGGAATTCGACTTATTTAGTGTTGGAAAATGTTAGGCCATATTGGCAAGTTATTTGTGCTTTTATTAATGAGAAAACACAAAGTATTAATTTTGGTAAATCTAGTTGTGATGTACCTAATACATTTCTTGATTTTTTAAAAACCACTCAATTCTCATCTTGTTCTTCCAATTTTAGTAAATTTAACGAGTAATTTTGCACAATATAGACAAATAGATGAATTTAGAGATATACTTAATAAAATGGAAACAAGATTTAAAAAAATATTGGCTTGACATTCCTCCTATTTTTTGTTATGTATGCATAATGGATCCTAGGTATAAATTAAGCGGAGTGAGTCTCATGATTAATAGAATTTCTACTAATTTATGTACTCCTCCTTTATTTTCTAGTAATTAAATAACATATGAAATTGCTAATTTATATCCATCTTATGAAATTAAATATTCTAATGTTAGTTGTTCATATCCTTCTTCACATGCTAGTTCTAGTAGTGGTGGTGGAGCTACAATAGCTCTACAATTTGATATTCATAATATTTGGAATGAATTACATATAAATGTTTATTTTAGTTTTATGCGAAATGAACTAAATATTTATTTTTACGATTGATATCAATTTTTTTGCAATGAGAACTTTGATATTTTAGATTGGTGGAAAAAGTTTTCCACTACATATCCTATTCTTTCTATAATGACATGTGGTCTACTAACACCTCCAGTCTCTACCGTAGCATCGGAGTCTACTTTAAGTGCAGGTGGATGTGTGTACGATGAACGCCGATGAAGACTTGCATCCGATCTTGTGGAGGCACTCATTTGCATGAAGGATTGAAACGACGCCATTATGAGAAATTAACAATGAGAGGACGAAATACTATAAGAATTTAAAATTTTGGACGTTGAAGATTAGATTTTCATTTAAATTTGGATGTATTGTAACTTGAAGTTTGAAGTATTTTTTTAACTTGTAATTTTTTGGCATTTTGTACATGAATGACAATTAGATGGATGCCAACCTAATTGAGATGTATCTAATTTGTAGTGATGCAAGTGTAATACCCAGATAAATCACTCTATGTATAATGTAAAGAATTTTTCAGAATTATTTATTTTGATAAAGGAAATACGTTCCGCAATAATGTATGGTATGTTAGCTTAAGTGTTATTAGGCTTATTTGTTGTGATGATGATTGTATTGAGTGTAATTATAAGTTGTTTATTGGATAATGTTATTAATTGCATAAACATTACATTTATATGAATATTAATTGGAAATACCCTTAATTAGGGTATTAATGTTGCCTAATGTGTTTATCTAAGTCCTTGTAGCCCTATGGTATAAATATTGAGACTTAGAGAAATCAAGAAGTGCAAAATGAAGACATGAGGTCGAGTAAACTGAAGATTTGGTCGTCCAGTTAATCGACTGAAATATAACACATATTGCATTTTAACTCTGGGGTCGAGGAAGCAGTCGAGTATGTGCACGAAGAGATCAACCAAAATACATTACAGATTGCATCTTGGTTCTGCGAGCGATGAATCAGTCGAGTATGCGGACGAAGAGATCGACTGAAATACATTATAGATTGCATCTAGTTCTATGGTCGACAAAGCGGTCGATTAGCGAAGATTTGGTCGACCGATTTAAAAGACAGATTGCTTCTCAAATTTATGGTCGAGAAACAAGAAAATGGTCAACTGCAACATATTATAGATTGCCCATCAGATCTGCGGTTGAGTTAGCGGTCGAGCATGTGGTCGACCAAAAATACTAGACAACGCAATGTCTAGTTTCCAACGGTCAAATGAGGTGATAAAAAATGAATTGGTTGATCGATTCAGCTGAGTCTATAAATAAAAGGCACTCCGAGGTTGAAATTAAGAACTGAGAATCCTACCAAAACGCTGCCAAATTTTATACTCATTGTCTCACTTATTTAACGAGTGCAATGTCTAACTCTCTCAATCCACAACTTGAGGTTTACTCTTTAAGAGTTAGGTTCTAAAGTGTAATTTTTACTTTCACAATTCTTGTAACAGAACGAAGTGAAGGGTAACGTCCTTTGAATCAGTTTGTGAATGGTTGGATTGACGCCCGTGAAGTTCAATCAATTGTAACCCAAAAGGTTAAGGTGAAAAGATCTTCAAGGGGGAGCCTTGAAGCGCAAACGTAAGCGTGCTTTGTCAAACCCCGTTAACAATTTGTTGTGTATTTCATAGCCTCTCTCATATTGTCCATTGCAGTTGTGGTTGTTTGATAATTTATTCTAAGATTAATTGCTTCGAATTTACTCAATTAAATTGAACTAATTAATCAATTGAAAAAGTTTTAAAACCTAATTCATCTCCCTCTCCCTCTTAGGTTATTTCAATATTTCATGGTACATTTGATATAATGCAATAAATATTAGCATGAAAATTAAGTGAGAAGTAGTGTTAAATTAATTAAGTTATAACCTAATTGAAGTGAAAATGCTGAAGGATTGGAAAAAATGGTAGTGGCGTAGGAGAATATTGGCCATGTGGGAATGGTTGATCTTTTGAATTGGCAGGCAAAACCACGGTGGAGCGGTCAAGCATATGTTCAACCGGGACAATGGGAAATTTGGCTACGGCGGAGCGGTCGATCCTGGGATGGACCAGCTCCACGTAAAATTCCAAAAATCCATCTTTTAGCAATGTGTCGGCTTGTGCTTTGCCTGAAACGACGATGGATTAACCTCAATCTTCTCGAAGCGATAAGATTATCCATGTGGCAATTGTGGGTTGTTCCACCTATTGGTGGTAAGTGAACCTCTATCAGCAGGAGGCTTCTCAGATAAGCTTCTCTTGCTTATAAATTGTGAATGTCAAAAGAAAAGGAAAGGACTACAATGTGCGAAACTGATCCGAGCCAAACCGAATTGATCGGTTCCGATTCGGTTTATGGGTTCCGATTCTTTTTGCACACCCCTATCGTGATGCACCACAGAATCCTCTCAATCTCTATCAAATGGAGAAGTTGTTTAATTATTTTTCAAATGTTTTCTTTGTAGGTACTCAAGGGGAAAGAGCTATTAAGGTCTTTAATTATGACCTTAATATATTCAAACTAAAATATAGGTGGAAGATCAAGTATAATGGAACTTCCCAAATCCACCTAGAATCAGATCTCTGAGTACTCGTTGGTGCTTTTGGTAGTTAAAACAATCTTTTATCAAAATGCAAGCTTCAAGGAATTTGTAGCTGATGTGTCAAAATTTCCAGAATGTGCTTATTCCTAAAATTTAGTGTTTGTTTACTATGTCAAACACTCCTTTAACAGAGAGCTACAAACTTCAATCAAGGATAACTTTGAAGACCATGTGGCCAAGGCTTAAGGAAGATCATAAGTTGAAGATATGTTCCTCTACCAATTTGACATATTTATTTACTTTATGTTTTATCGAATTATTGGATTTAGGATGTATTTTGGTTAGCATTATGGCTGTTTGGATTTTAGGTAATTAGTGTGCTCTGCTAGTATGTTAGCCGAGCACCCATGCTGAAATTTTCACTCTTAAGAGCATTTTTGTAAATTCTGCTTAAGGCCAACTCTTAAGGAAGTATTTAAACTTCTTAAGGCTGTCTTAAGAGAAAATTTTGGATTTTTGAATAAAGCTACAGGCAGTGTTTGGAGTTTTCCCTCTAAAAACTCTCACCTTGCAATTCTAGGGTTCACCCAAAAATTGTAACAAAAAAATTGTCTCACTCAATTTCTTGTCTTGATCTTGAAGTGAGACTCTTACACTAAAGCCTCCATTATCTCATCCAGAGGTGGTATCCAACGTGGGGATTTAGAAAATCAAGTGTGAAGCAAGGTGGAGAGGTCTCTTGGATAAGGGATCCGTGGAAGTCAAGATTAGCTAATTCTTATCTAGTCTTGGGCCAGCTTGTAGGTTTGATTTTTGTTCTTATTTTTATATTACGATTTGGACTCTGAAATTTTGGCATTTGTTTGGTTACTGGATAAAAGAATAGTGATTAAAATTTGGTGTTATTTAGACCGAAATCGTGGATTTTGTGCACCTTTCATTTTGAGTCAAAAACTGCCCAAATTGGCACCCTTTCGGGCAGAGTCTTCCTGCTTACATAACTATTGCTCTTTTCCTAATTTGAACTCAATTTTTGAAGGGTACATTATTGATTGATAATTTTGGTTGTTGTCCAAATTTGGTGCTATTTGGAGTTTAGGAGAGGAAGTTTTGTTGCTGGTAAAATTAGGGTTCTGTTTTAATTGTTCATTGGTGCCTCTCTGAGAAGTCCATTTCTGTCTTGCATAAATTCCGCGTCCTTGGGAATTTTAACTTGATTTTTGGAGGGTGCTTACTTAACTGTATTTTTGGGGTATCCTCTAAATTTTGCGTAAATTGAAGTTCTGGAGAGTGAGTTATAGATTCGACAACTCTGTGTCATGTTCTGTTTGTGCAAGTCGATAACCACCCTTGCGCCATTGTTGATCATTGGCACCCCTTGGTGCATCATATCGTCTATCATATTTTAACATTACAATAATAAATATTTATTATAGTTTTAATAACTAAAACTTTAAAAAAATATATAACATATGTATATAAAATAATTATATTTATGTATTCTAGACTCGTTAAGCTCGGCTCGTTAGGCTTGTTGGGCCGGCTCTGCTCGTTAGGCTCGTGTTGAAAATTTTTTGGGGTCGACTCATTAGGTTCGACAGGCTTGGTGAGCTGGACCTTCACAGGCTCGGCTCAGCTCGGCTCGGCCGGCTCATTTAACATCTCTAAATTAATTTAACTCAAATCTATAACGACCTAACTTAATTTGAAAAAAAAATTGTGCATTTAACAATTTGAAAATTGACGAGAGCCAACAATTAAAACATAAAGAATGAAGAAAAGAACCATGAACCATCAAATTACCTATCCAAGTAGAGATTTAATTTTAAAATTGAAAGAGAGAAAAGGAAGAAGAAATAGGACATTAAACCATAAAAAAGTCATATTTCAAATTACTATGGTTAAGAATTGAACACAAAATTAAAAAAAAATACGAAAATGAAACATTGAGATTAAAAGTGGAAAAACTAAGAAAAACTACATACATAAGAGAATATCTATCATGAAGACTAAAATATAACGATCAATTTTATAATTTAAACTTACGTGTATTTATATAGAGTACTGCAAAACCTCAAAAAGATTAATTATATGGCCTATGACTCCAACCTAAAAAGAAATACTAGTCACTGAATTCTTACAACTATAATTAGAATAATTTATGATTTTTGTATAAAGTGGATGATAAACGTTGCTAGCAAACCCTAGTGGAGAGAGAACCGAGGGGAAGAAAGAATTCTCTACACTTCGAATACAATAAACCCGTATAAAAGAAAAAATCTCGTCAACAGCATCTCCTGGCAGTTTACTATTAAGATGAAAACTTCATACGAGGAAAAAAGGGATTTCTTTTGGAGTTCACGATGACCAAGTAGAACAAACAACATGTGGTGTCCGAGGTATCAATGACTATGTGTTCTTTGGAATAAATGTGTCACAACCAAATTTCATACTAGAAAAATAGCCGAAACACTTATCTTGAGCCACACACTACATACTTGAATTACAATTACATCTCAGCTTTCTAAGATGAAATTACAAAAGAGAAAACCCGAAAGATTGAATTAATGGAAGAACACCATAGTCTAACAAATTTATTCACTATTTCTAAGTATATAGTGACTGAATTTATAGTTTGATGGCACTTGTAAGAGGTCTTCCAAAAAGGAAGGACAATAATGGAGTCCAAAATCAAAACCTCATAAAAAAACAAAAGGACCAACCTCATTATAGTGAATAAATTTATAGTTTGATGGCACTTGTAAGAGGTCTTCCAAAAAGGAAGGACAATAATGGAGTCCAAAATCAAAACCTCATAAAAAAAAAAAAAAAGGACCAACCTCATTAAGATTGGAAGACCCCCCAACAAAAATTTCTCACTTTCCCTTGAATTTAGGCAATTGATAGATATGGATGTAAAAAGAAACATGTATTTAATATGGTTATTAAATATGTCCTACAAAATCAACTGGGCAAGACAGACCACACGTACATATAGAAAAATAAAAAAAGATACATGTTGACAGATCCTAAATTTATTAAAAATGACACAAAACAAACATAGAATCCTGTTGTTGTGGTTGAATAACAATAACAATGAACTGTGGATCGAATCCATATGTTTGTACACTTCGTGGCCCATCATCTCTGCTTTGCTAGTACAGCACTGTCTCTGGGCCCAACTAAAACATCACAGAAAGGGACATTGAAAATATTATTTTTAAATAAAAATAAGACATAAACGTAGTCACCTACTTCATGATTTACCGCTTAACAACTTCTTAGAAAAAAATAAGGTTAAAATATTTGGTGGATATAAAAAAGACCAGATATTTATTGCTCTTAAAATACAGATTGGCGCTGGGTGAATAAGATGTATCAGATCAGCAACTATTGGTTTAAAGATCTGAAAACGATCAATATTTGAATGTAGCCTGGATCAATTGCAAGAAGCCCAAAACATGTGTCCTCATACTCCAAAACAAGTGTCCAAGAAAAGAGGAGTGGCTTGTACTCCCAAGTCCCAAAGGCGTGTGGTAGGCCACCTATGAGTAAACACTCCCTAAATGAATACCGCGGGGTAAAATGATCACCAAAAATAATTGAGATTTACGTACCAAATCTTTTTAGTAGTAGTAGCAGATAATAGAATTTCATCATTTAAAATCAAAGAATAAAATAGAGTTGGTATGTGCAATAAATATTAAAACACCTAAATAAAAAACTATGAAATGAATAGGTCAATATCGACGGAATTACATTGCTCTATCAATTTTGCCAACTAAATTGTGCCTTCTAATAAAAATAAGTCTAGAATGATTAAAATTCGAAGGTTAAAATATTGTTCAAAACAACTAGAAAATTCAACGATTTGAATGTTGGATGTTTTAGATTAGGGTTTCAATCAAAGCCCTATAAAGACAGTGCCGAAAGAAAACGACCCAATAGCTAATCTAAAGACCCAAATGAGAGGGGAGGGCATAGGCTCCACCCTTTTGACTATTAGATTTACATTACATACCTATAATATTTTAAGTCCCATATTTAATTTTGTTGATTAAAATATTAATTTTTATAATTAGAGAATAAACAAACACATAAATTATCAACTTACAGTCATGTTTTTGATGTAGACGTTGATCCGAAAATTTTTATTACCTTGATTATTTATTTCACTTTTCGTTTTTCCATTGATGATCAAGAGAGAATAATGGTTGCGTTTTTTTTTAGAGAGAGATGGACAGTTTCTTTCTTTCTTGTACCCTTTTAAAAAATCCCTCCGTTTCAATCTCTTTAAGAGAATTTAAAGAGATTTCTTACAGAGAATTTACAAATTTGTCATTTTATCTTACACAAAATATATATAAATATTTTTCCATTCATATCTATTTATTTACATCTCTTTAACTATATATTATACACTTTGATAAGGTTAAGAAAATGAAATTAAAACTCAATCAACTTAATTTCTTTTATGCTTAATAATCATCATATTAAACACTTTAATATTAAATTAATCCACTTTAATTAATATGGACTTACAATAGATTATTAAAATAATCTAACATTGACAATATGACAATATTTTCTAACACTAGAGGATTTCAGTCACCTGTTTTCCACATGTTTTCTTTTACTCTTTCTCTTTGATGAAATTACTTTTACAAAAGAAATGGATAAAGCTATGGTTTTAATGGAAAACTTTCAAACAAGGATATTGGTCTCGACAATGTTTTTAATGGGTCTTATATAGGATGTTGGGCGAGACTGTGCTGGTTTGGTTTAGTCCCAACCCGAATTAGAATAGACCTCAACAAGTTAGATTCTTGATTTTTGGAATCCAAAGTGAAACCATGTGAAGCTTCATTTTGGAGTGGCTTTGGTTGGGTTTAGGTTAAATTTTGGCTGCTGTTTTGGTAAGTTGGTTTTTGCTAAGTTTTGGTCCACTTGGTTGTACTTAGTTCAATTATAAATTGGGAAAATGACAAATCAACCATCGTAGTTTTCGATCAATGATAAGTCAACCACTGTAGTATATTTGCTAACAAGTTAATCAGTAACGTATGAGAAATTGACAAATCTAACATCACACTCAAGTTAACCCAGGAAAAACTGCCTGGACACCGCAAACAAGTGCCTGGACGCCGCAAACAAGCGGCGTCCAGGCAAACAAACAAGTCTAGACGCCGCAAACAAGCGGCGTCCAGGCAGTTTTGCCTGGGCGGCGTCCAAGCACTTGTTTGCGGTGTCCAGGTAGTTTTGCCTGGTTTAACTTGAGTGTGATGTTGGATTTGTCAATTTTTCATACGTTAGTGGTTAACTTATTAGCAAATATACCACAGTGGTTGACTTGTAATTGATCGAAAATCACGATGATTGATTTGTCATTTTCCCGTTTTATTTCATTCTCTTAAAGTTGGACGGAAAGCGAATTGAATTAAATACTGCTTTGCTCCAGTTTCACTATTTCCATTTGAACTGGTCCCGCTCCTAGTCGAATAGATATAGTAGAAGTTGTTATATATATATATATCATTACAAAAAATATAAATTATATAGACTCAAGTTGGTATTGTTGTAGTTTTCCACGTAATCAAATTATTAGATATTTACTTAAAATAATTAGCTTTTACAAAAAGTAAGTGGATATTTACCAAACCATTCATAGCATATTAAAAGTATGTAAGGAGGCAAAACCCTATTTGGGCATAAATGTTTGTATAGTTTTTTGGAACAACAGAGCTGTGAAACGCTCTAAAATTTTAAAATCTTAAACTTTTTCTCAAATCAATTAACATATTAAGTTTGATTAAGCTTTTTTAAACCATGACTAATACTGTAAATTCTTCAAATGGTTGAATTCATTGATTAAGTGGGAAAAAAATCAAACATTAAAAAATATTTATTTAATTTATTGTTATCTAAAACATTAAACAAATCTTATTTAATAAAATATTTTCGTCAAACAATCATATTAAAATACTATAAAAAATTAAAATTTCATTTGATAACTAAATTAAATACGAAATATCATTCAAAAGTTTATTAAAATATCAAATTGATTTTATTACAAGAAAATATCCAATTACACAATATCTTTAAAATTTCAGCGAAATTTATTTATTAAAAACTATGTGAAAACTAAACAGAAATTATTTCTATGACCCGAGGACGTACTCTTCTATATGTTCATCTGTCTCTAAAATATTCTTGATTAGCTCAAATTTTCATCAATTAAAAATTCACCTACATCACAAAACTAGAGGTGAGATAAACTCAGTAAGTAAAAATATGTACATAATTAAATTATTTCCTTACCGAATTTTCATGCTTAAAGTTACATACTAGTTAGAACTCATTTTCTAGTCTTACCATGTGTTCATGCTTTCATTATCCATTTCAAATTTTCATGCGTTCAGGCTTTCATTAGGTATTTCATAACTTTCATGCTTCTAGACTTTCACTAGTCATCACATCATGATTTCCGTCAATTCTATCATATTCATATATTCATATTTGCATACAATATGACCTACCAATTCGTCTTTATTTAATCTTACGTCAATATCTAATCACGCTTGTACATTTTAAATATCAAGATTAAAATAGTAGAATAAAATTGCAGAAAAAAATTTAAATAAAAATATGTTTTGTGATGTAGGGCTGATAGCCAAAACATTGAAAAATCTGTGTCTTTACTTACCTGGATTCCGAGAATATTAGGGGTTTAGGGGTTTTTTGAGTCTTCGAATAATTTAGTCTGACTCTAGAATTAATCGTGGTTAAATTCTTCTTTAAAAATATTCCCTTAAAAGAACTTAGGCAAAATTCCTTACTGATCAAATCTTAGATTGATTAGAGTCGGATTTGGATCAATTATAGCAGTCCGAGAGAAATTTGGTTTAATAAAGTCAGGTACAGTTCAGCGAGTCTAGTTCAGTTTGGGGTTAGACCGTTTTGGTTCAATTCTGCTAATGTGATCTGGTTCGGCAGGTTCGATCCAATTCGACTTGGTTGGACCAGTTTGGTTCGAATGACTGGTCTGGTCTAGTTCGGTCTAGGTTCCAACTTCAAAACCTGAACTTTTCTTCTTCTTCCTCCTTTGTTCCTCTTCTCTACATTGCTATGAGAGGCTCCTTCCTCCTCCATTCCTTTGCATTGCGCACAGCCGAACACACACGAGGTGTGTTCGCTGATGAACAGAGGTGAAACGCCTTGGAAAATTGCCTAATTTCATTAATGAGTTGTCCAAATTCACAGTTGGACGCTCAGATGAAAACTTTGTGAGAGGCACATAAGTCTGACCGGTGCTTGACAATAGAGAAGTGTTTGACCAGCACCCCAAGGTCCAATTTTAACTTCCTTGATGGATTTTAATGAGGTCTGGACGTTGACCAGTGGTTGGAGGCAGAGAGTGAAGATTAGAACTTCAAAGGTGAGTGTATTCGTTCATCGGTGCTCTCATATTTATAGAGGGAATTCCAAGTGGGAGTTTCACAAAATCCAAGTGGTTTCCAAATTTATCAACAAATTGAATATGTTAAGTTATCTGGAAGATAACAATTTTGAAGTGGAGATTAGATTTCTTCATGGGTTTGTAGAGATTTTTAAGGGAATCTCAGGATAGGGTTAGAGTGGTTGAAGTTTATTTATGATTTTGGGGAAAAGCTTATTTTTAAATTCAAAATTGGAAGATAACAAACCCTAGTATGTTACCATCTCTCATTCTTAAAAGAAATTTCATCCTCGAAATTTAAATTATTATCTGAATAGTTTTGGATAGAGCTTTGTCATTTCCTTCTCTCTTCAATCCATATGTTTACTGAAATCTTTTCCTAAATTAGTCGTCATAACTTCTCCTGAAACTTGTGCTATATTGATTCAATATAAATGAACAATCCTCAAATTACTAGGTCATGTCTTACTATACTTTCGCTGCGCTACTCTGATTTATCTCTCTTAATTAAATATAAATTTTTCTTAATCTTCTGTTAAGTTTTCAATTCTATTTATCGAATAATAATTTCATTCATATTTATTGCTAAAGCTCTATTTTGAATATACTAACATCCATAAGATTAATCTTTAATGTTCATTTCTCCTTGATATATATATATATATAACCGACTAATACAGCAATTCATTAAGACATTAATTGTTTGACATCCTTAAAATTAGCATCATCTTTTAAACTAATCTCCATGTCACTACATAATATTAATATCTTGATAAACTAAACACTTAGTACTAAAACTCATAGTTAAATCCTAGAATTTATATCAATGAACTATATCCTCAATGAAATATATATATATACTTCGAATCAAATCTAATCTTATATTTACTTAATCAATTATTGTCCTAATTTTGTAATTGAATACAAATTTATACTTAAGTGTCTTTATTTTGTTTTAATCAATTATAGCCTCAAAATTTAATAACTTATCAATTACATTTAATTTTTATGTCCTCAATGAATGATTATTCTAACTACATATTTGAATGTAAATCTTATACTTAAGCTTGTTAACTTCAATTCGATTAACTATAACCTCAATATTTAGTAATTTTTCAACTAATATTTAATCTCTATGTTTCCCAAAACAATAATTGATCGACACTAAATACTCTAACATAAAATTTGTACATTATGTCTACAATTTTGTTTCAATTAATTACATCTTCAAAATTTTAATAATTCCTTGAATAAAATCTAAGCTCCATAATTCATAAAATGTTTATTCTAAACTAAACTAAGTACTTCAATATGAATTTCATACTTAAAAACCTCAAGTTAATCTTAATCAACTTATCCTTAAAATTTAATTATTTATAAGGAATAATATAACTCTAATGTTTAGAGAAACAATAATCTCTTTATATCCTAGAGTTCATTCCAATCAACTACTTACTCAAAATTTAAATTCATATTTAAAGATCTTGATTTTATTTTGATAAATCATATCCTCAAAATTTAGTAAGTCTTCAACTATGATCTCATTTTATGGTTCCTCAAATAATTATCATTTCAAATTATACACTCGAAGACATCATTCATACTTAAGTTTCTCGACTTCACTTCAATCAATTAAAATCCAAAAATTTTCAAAGTCATCTATTATAACTCAATATCTATGTCTCATTTAGCAAAGATTAATCTAAATTCTTGTTTAATTCTATGCCCTCAGTTTTTTTTCATCACCATTATTATAATTACTCTTGGAATATAACTTTCACACATTCTTCTCGTATTACTTATTCCAAATTGACATCTAAATATAAAATTTGAACTTAAGGTTCTCAACTTTCATTGATCGACTATAATCCTCAAAATATAGCAATTTCTTAAATAAAGTCCAACTTTTATATTTTTTCAAAATTTTCTTAGACTAAATATTTCAATATATTTTCATCATAAAATTCTCAACACCTCTACTACTCACTAATCAACTGTATCCTCAACTAAGATTTAACATCAAATTTTTCTCTAAACCATGATCATTACAAATTCTCACATCACTTAATTTCATTTTATTAATTATTTCTTTACTAAAGATGACATCGATTTTCTTGAGTAATGATCAACTTAAAATATTCACTCTAATATAAAATCTATACATAATTTTCTTAACTTTACCATGATCTCATGTAGTCTCAAAATAAAATCTGACATCATTTCTAATTCCTCAAGTTATTTAAACTATACCATAATGCATATTCTAGTATCCTTTGTTTTATCATAAATCATCAACTTTTCATTGATATGAAATTTTCACATTTTATTAATTTATTAATTCAAATCTAAATTCAAAGTTTTCTACAAGTTACGTTCTTACTAACTCTTAAAATAATTTAATTCTAATAATTAAACCATAACTAAGAACAATCACTTTATCAATAAACTAAATCATAAAGCACAAATATCCTTTAATTAATTCTAATCATTCAATGTCTTGTCTAATCTTATCAAATTAGTTTATGATATCACACAATCTCCTATTATCACAAAATTCTTAACAAGAGAATATGATAATTTTCTAAATTATCTATATAATTTTTCTATAAGCTTTTGTACCAAAAATGCTTAAACTTCATCTAGTGTATTTTCCAAACTTAAGTTTTTATTATTGCATGTCAATGTTTTAAAGTTTTCATAGAGGAATCCCTAAAGATTCTAAACTAGTTAGCTTACTTTGCAAGGTTGGTATAATTTTTTTTAGAAGGGAATTTGTTTAACAGAATCAAGTCTTTTAATTGGGAATAATTATTTTAAATTTAGCGATAGACATACATCACAAGATAGCTCTAAAATACAAACAACCTATACCAAAATATAATTTAGAATACCTTGAAAATAAATATATAAAATTCTAAAAATAAAATCTGACATCATTTCTAATTACTTAAGTTATTTAAACTATACAATAATGCATATTCTAGTATCATTTGTTTTATAATAAATCATCAACTTTTCATTGATCTGAAATTTTCATATTCTATTAATTTCTTAATTCAAATCTAAATTCAAAGTTTTCTACAAGTTACATTCTTACTAAATCTTAAAATAATTTAATTCTAATAGTTAAACCATAACTAAGAACAATAACTTTATCAATAAACTAAATCATAAAGCACAAATATCATTTAATCAATTATAATCATTCAATGTCTTGTCTAATCTTCTCAAATTAATTTATGATATCACACAATCTCCTATTATCACAAAATTCTTTACGAGAGAATATGATAATTTTCTAAATTGTCTATATAATTTTTCTATAAGCTTTTGTACCAAAAATGCTTAAACTTCAGCTAGTATAATTTCCTAACTTAAGTTTTTATTATTGTATGTCAATGTTCTAAAGTTTTCGTTGAGGAATCCCTAAAGGTTCTAAACTAATTAGCTTACTTTGCAAGGTTGGCATAAGTTTTTTTTAGAAGGGAGTTTGTTAAATAGAATCAAGTTTTTTAATCGGGAATAATTATTTTAAGTTTAGCAATAGACATACATCACAAGATAGCTCTAAAATACATACAACCTGTACCAAAATATAATTTAGAATAACATGAAAATAAATATATAAAATTCTAAACAAAAATATAGGTAATTATCAATATGGCCCCTGAAGTAGGAGAATCCTTTTAACTGATACCCTAAACTTCAAAATTTAAATTCTGACACCTCAATGTTTGAGACATTACCAACCAACACCCTCGCCGTTACTCCATCGTTAAAAAAGACACTCCTCTCTCTCTCTCTTTGTAAAGAAGAGAATCTTTCACATCCTCTTATTGTACTTAGGTCTCTAGTCTCAATTTTGATTCCTGACTCGCGGGTGCTCATTCGACATCTGAACTCCCTCGCAAGGTTGGTGCTTATGCGCTTCTTGTTCTAATTTTTGTTTGATTTTTGCTTTATTTGTTAGCCTATTCTAAAATATTGGATCGGTTTGTTGTTGTCGATATTGGTCTTTATAAAAATCTTGCTGCATTTTTTTTTCCTGTAAATTGCTTAATATTGAATTCCCAATGGACCTAAACAAAAAAAAAAAACACAGTTTCTTCAATTTCAATTTTCCATGGAGACTGGTTTCTCAAATCCTTTGTGGAAGGGGTTTCAATATAAATAATGTCTTCATTGCTATAATTTTCAGCTTGTTAGAGGCCATAGATCTCATCCTGGAAGGCGCACAAAACCTAGTCCTCTCAATTCAATCTAGATCTTCCCCAATTTCTAAGAATAATGTCCTCGACAAAACTCCCTCAATTTGACACAACCTTTCACAACAACCGAAGTATTGTTGGCTCACCCAAGAGTACCAAGTTGGTTTTTTGTTGTTTTAGTTTGAGAATATGGCTAGAGTATGGGGCAAGTCACTGAAGCTAGATTACTTGGTTAGTGAGATGAGCTAGGGGCACTTTGAGGCTATTTTCAGAGACAATTATTGCAATGTCGATCATCAACAGAACATGATTTGTGCATATCATAACCAATCTCATAGAGACCTTACCGTTTTGGAGTATCATGAAAAGTTTGTGAAACTTTCCCAATATATCAAGGGTATGGATTTAGTGGAGCGGCTGGATGAACTTAAGACCAAAGATTCGTTCTAGACTTTCTGTTGTGGAGTTCAGTAATATTTCAGAGGTTTTGCTTGCTGCTCAGTGAGTTAAAGTTAACCTTGATGAGTTTCTCGGTGAACACAAAGATAAAACAAAGGAAAAACCAAGAAGGATGAGAGGAATGGTCAAAATCGTGGAGGTCACACTCCAAGTAAATAATGTTGGCAGTCTGGTGGAGCATATTATGTTGGCGGGCATTCAACCCCTTATATTTTCATACATGTGGTTAGCCTAGACACTTGAAGAGAAACTGCTCAGCAAATCAGAAGCCTTCACAGACTAACTCAGCACCTACTCAGTCAGTTCCATCTAGACCTAATTTTGGAGTTGGCTGAGGATTTTCTAGATAGGGTCAGCATGCCCATTCTTGACCCTAGACATTTTTTCCTCAATAATCTACTAGTTATAGGCCACCTTATCAGCATATGTATCAACTAGTTGGTTCTGACTTTTGGAGGCCGACTATCCACCAACAGAGTTTTGCTTCTAATTCCACTCTTGTGGGATCTTCTAGTCAGTTTGCAAGATATGTCCCTAGTTCATCAAAGAGAGATCGTGGTAGGTGACTGGTCAAACATATGTAATTACTGGATCTAAACTTTTGATCAGACTAGCCAGGGTGTCATTGATGGTACAATATTTATCTTTGAAACTACTACTCACGTATTATTTGATACTAGTATAACACATTCTTTCATTTCTTCATCATTTGCTTGCATTTTGGGTTTGACTGTTGAAAGACTAGAAATTCTTCTGATGTTAAATACCCTTATGAATAAAAGCGATGAGATGAATTTTATTGTGAAATTTGTTGCTCTCATTGTTTGTGGGCATGAATTATTAGTTGATCAGATAGATACCTATGGATCAATTTGATGTGATACTAGGTAGGAATTGCTTAAGCCAGTATAGGGCTAAAATTGATTGTCACCGGAGGACTATAACTTTTACGTTGGAAGATGGGCAAGTTCTTGTACACCCTTGCAGTGTTCATATATTCCCTACAAATTTTGTTTTGTGAGCCAATTTGGGTGATTGGAGATAATTGGAGCATTACAATAGTGTTTTTGTTGTTAGCGGTGATCACATTTCGATTAGGCAGGATCTGAAGTTGTTGATAGTCTTCGATTTTTTGGATGTTTTTCTTGAGGACCTACCTAGGTTGTCACCCAACTGCGAGATTAAGTTATGTATTAATTTAGTACCTAGCACTACTCTAGTTTGGATGAGTTGAAGACTTAGCTGAATGATTTATTACAAAAAAGAATTATTACAAAAGAGATTCATTTGTATTAGTATTTTGACATGGGGTACTAGAAGACTGAAAGAGATGTCTAGTTACTTATAGTTTTCAGCAACAATATCAAGAAGATGATTAGTTAGTTTGAATGTTTAATTTGGTAGCGACTCCTTCACTTTTATAGGTTTTAAGAATATGCAGAGTTCTGATGATAAACTGAAGAAAAAATTTAATCAAATTCAGACTGGGGAGTAGTTTGAGGGTTAGAAGATCAGTTCTGATGCTTTTCTATATTTTAGGGATCAAGTTATGGTGCCAAGTGATTCATATTTGAGGAAGGTAGTTTTAGAAGAGAGTCATAAGTCCATATTTTCTATTGATTCCGGTAGCACTAAGATATATCATGATTTGAAGCGTCAATTTTGGTGGATTGGAATGAAGTGAAATGTAACAGAATTTATATCTAAGTGTTTGACTTGTCAACAAGTTAAGACAGAGTATTAGAGACCAGCTGAAGTGTTGTAGTCTTTACCTATCATTGAGTGAAAATGAGATAGCATTACTATAAATTTTGTAACCGGTTTTGTCACGACCCGGAGGCAGGTCGGACAAAACCGCCGGGTCAGGCGACCGGATTCTCGGAGAGAACCCGGTTACCTAGCCCAAGGCGTATTTTTTTTTATGTGCAAAACTTAATGAGAATAATACCAAGCTCAAACGCAAATCACATGGGTTAGGTTCCACAGAGTTATCAGCTAAAGACATGATAACATAATAAAAGAAAATACTGTGCAGGAATTACATCAAACAACACCAAAACTAAAATCCCAACATATCAGGAACGGAGGGATTGAACCGTCGAATCTCCACCCATCCACGGGGAGATCAAGACACCCCTCAGGAAACACCAGCTTCGCCCAGCTGCCACACGCACAACCGGTGTATCGAACCTACACCCTAACCTGAGAAAAAATATAGTATAATGGTTGAGTGACTAACTCAGTAGAGAAATCTATACTAAATGCAATGCATGTTAAAACCGTTTTCTTTATCATTTGAAAACCATTTCATGTTTCTCATTTTACCGTACATGGATTTTGAACATTTAAAACTTTTTTATTATTTTAAATAAATGGCTCATGGCCCTCGATGTGGCTTTATTAAAACCCGCTGTATATATGACAGCTATAATCGCAAAATATGACAACATCGTTTTCTATATGAAAACATCATCTGTGAAAAGGGATGGTCACTCAAAGACCCATTCGTCACTCATTATTGAAAGGTAGTATGATCTCTCGGATGTGCTATGGGTCGTAGTCACTGTCGATACGATCCGAAGATCTGGCGCATTACTAGAGTTGTCGGCGAACCAGTCAGCCATGACAGAACTCGTGTAACCGCTCAGCATAAGTCACAATAAGGTGGCTATTCGCTGATAGCAACATCTCATGAGGCAGGAAAAAATACCAATGATGGCGATTTGCAGATCTAGCACGTCATCCGAGTTGTCGATGAGCAAGCTCCGACCAGACACAACTCTCAAAATCGTAGTAACGGATGAGGTTACCCCACGATAGATCCCTACTCAATAGGACATTGGTGTCCCAAATTGACGAGAGTTGCCGACAAGCAAGTTCAGTCATCCAGCCAACCCGCCAAATAGAACGATATTGTGATAGGCTAATCTTCGTGATTGACAACACTGCCAACCCGTGTGACAATACCCTTGCCAGGTTTAGGGGCTGTTGACCCAAGAAGGCGTCATCACCCTCTCATCCTATTTTCGACTTTCAGGGCTCTCGACCTGAGGACACGTCACCAATGCCCCATCCTCTTTTCTTTCACTTCCAGGATTTGCAACCTGAAGACATGTCATGAATGCCTCATCGTATTTCGCATGTAACAACCAATCTTCACACAACAGAAGATTGAACGGGGATAGACACGTGATGCTTTAGCGCTAGAATACCTAAAACATCAAGAGGATTCATCCTCCCAATGTACATAACCAATGGCAAACCTTCTCACAGTCGAAGGTTGATGGGATAGCCTTGTGATGCTTTAATGCGAGAGTGCCTAAAGTATCAAGAGGATTCATCCCCTAAACACAGGCACAAAAAATCACACCATCAATATATATATATATATATATATATATATATATATATACAATTATCAGTAGTAAACCATGTATAGAATGTAAACATGAGAAAATATACTACTAATAAAAACTGATGTGCCGTCGAGCAGTCTCTGTCAGGTTTTCAAGTGTGGTAGTTCACAAAATAGTAGTTTTGAAAACTATGATGCAATGCAGTGCAAAAATATAAAAATCCCTATCTCGATGGCGACCACGACACGTTTACCGACAAACCAGCTTCAAGTGTTATCGTAAGCGAAAAGTTAGAACATCTGACACCTCCAGAATCTACAAGAAGGCTGATGTCAACATCCTATAAACATAACAAGAATAATAGACAAGTCTCAATCAAGATTAAAATCCAAAATAGTTTCCAAGGATAACCACGAGTCCCAACCCAAAAACTGAAACTAGAAATCTCAACAAAATTTCCAATCTTATCCCTCAACAACTCAAACAAGGTTTTAACCAAACTATCAGTCCCAGGAATACAACATACACATTGGATTAAACCTAATGTCCAATAATATCTAGAAGCAATGACAAATGGGCAGAACAGATACTGAAACAACCGAGTACATACATCTATCAGTCTATCCAGTATTAATCCGAGGAATGAAGAACACAACTCAACCAACAGAGTCTATCAATGAGGACTAAACTCAATTACCAGAGTGTAATCCCTATAGGATATTTATCAATGATGTCTAATAGGTAGATACCAACAAATAGAGAACATGAAGCAACCTTCAATCAAAAACACAATTCAATAATCCTTGCGATATAGGGTCTACTGCCCAACTCAACAATTTCATTTCTTATAGATTACTAATTCTATCTCGGGGAAGATTAAATGGGTAAAGCATCCACAAATTCCAAACTTTGCTAAACTTTATATCCAACTTAGAGACAGAAACCAATTTGTCCATTTCCACCTATTCCCAACTTTCAAATTTTCAAAAACTATGCAACTATCAACATATGTTCCAACAGTACCAAACATTAGCACAACACTCTGTAAAATCTAAGTATAACCAGCCCAACAACATAAAAAATTTATCACTCAATCCAGGAACCCAAAACAGAACCGACAACGTCAAACAGGGACCAAAATTCATCGGTTAAAATAACAGGGGAAAATCTGGCAAAAACAGGGAGCAAAGCATCGGTGACCATAGCAGGAACCCCTCGGGTGTTTTCCATCAGCTGACCCAAATTCACACAACAACCCTTCAATCCTCAACACTTTAATTTCATCAACACAAAGACCTGAACTACCACCCTCGGGTTTAAAAAAAAAAACAAAACAACGAGCAACCTACCCATTCACCCGCGGAATCCATCGACGAAGGGAGAAACCAGAAAAAAAAAAAACAACTAAACACTCGACATTACTCATTAGACCGCATTAGAGGCCGAGAGGCCAAGAAAAAGTTAAGAAACCTTACCTCAATCGAAGAGAATGGCGGAAGAGAGTCAAAGCCAAGAATGCCCTAGCTCCCTGCCTTGACCGACTCCACGCGAAATCACATCAGACGGACCAAACAACTGCCATGGATGACGGTTCTCAACCACCCGCGACTCTCGTCTGCCGGAATCGCTCCCGAGCTCGCGAACTCACCCTCTCCCGCTCGACCTCGCTCTCTGTCGAAGGAGAGGAACGCGAAGAAGACAGAAAATATCTTCAGTCTTAAACGAATTTTGTAAATAAAAAAAAAAAACCTAAAATAAAATTGTAAAAGTAAAATTGTAAAATTTTAGGAAAAATGACAAATTAACAATCGTGATTTGCGATCAGTGACAAGTCAATCACTATTCTTTATTTTCTAACAAATTAACCATCGACGTATAGAAAAATGACAGCCAACATCGCTGTCATGTTCGCCGTTAAGATGCTAACAGGGCACCGCGGTGGTTCACAGACAAAATGTTGGGGCGCCGTGGTTCTCACCTAGGTGTCGTCGAAAGACTTTTCCTGCGATGATTGGAGAGAGGGCGAGAGATTGTATGAACGGCCTGGCTTAATTGCGAAGACTTTCTGGTTGGTTATAACTTCCTCAACAGACTATAAGAGGGAAAATCCATCAGAGTCCTCAGCGGCTTCTTCTTCGGCGAAGAATTCATATGTCTTGGGCTTGATAGCGACGACGAACTTCTGGAACATCTACGATATTTGTGGGGGTCTGAAATTGGAGGAACCATCCATTTTCGGCATCCTTTCGATCGGGATTTCTTTGCCAAAAATTGTAAAACAGAGCAGAGAGAGAGAGAGAGAGAGAGAGAGAGAGAGAGAAGATTGAGCTTCGGCGTTCTGATGGAAGAACGCCGTGGTGTTCTAATGGAAATGCCGCAACGTTCTTCCATCAGAATGCTGTAACGGCGTCCCGCGGTTTGTTACTGGAAAAATTTTTTATCGCAAAATTGAGGGCTTAAACACTAAAAACCGAAAGTTTCATGGGTACTTCAAAATCTCTGTGTATATGTTTTTCAAATCCAATATTTTTATTAGATTTTTGACTTCTTCAACTTCAAAGGACCATAACTTTGGCTATAGATGTCGTAATCGGCTGCAGAAGGTATCAAAACGAAGATCTCTCAGAGATCTATCACTTACTATGGGGTTTACCCCATGCCTCCCTTTCTCGGCCCCAAAATCACCCGTTTAAGCCCTCAATTTTATGATCAAACATTTTTTCAATAACAAACCGCGACGCCACCGCAGCGTTCTGATGAACGCTGTATCGGCGTCCTTGGAAATCGCAGCGTCTCAGCGGCGTCTAGGCCAAATTTGGCCTTCTTTCCACAGACCGCTGCAACTCCAGATCAGCTTGTTAACAGCAAACGTGACAGTGATGTTTGCTTTGTCATTTTTCCATACATCAGTGGTTAATTTGTTAAAAAATAAAGGATAGTGGGTGACTTGTCATTGAACGCAAACCATGATGTTTAATTTGTCATTTTCCCTTCTTTTATATAATATATAATATATAAAATCTATATAACATATATAAATCTAACTCAAATCCGGTTTTAAAATCCGATTAGTTTGAAATGCCACTCGAAATGATTTCTTTAGTCAAAATAATTTTTCAAAACATTTTTGAAAACAAGTTTCTACTCAGAGAACCCAATTTGACTGTTTGACTGAAAAACGTACACATTGCCGTTATGCGACAAAACTTGTCAACTCATCCATATTTGACCAAAAATTTGCGAAAAATTTACACGTGGTATTTTAAAATCATTTTTAAAAAATCTCAGATTTTATAGGTTTGCCTAGAACTGCACAGAGTTGGATATAGTATGTGTGATAGTTGATCGATTGACGAAAGATGCATATTTTATACCGGTCAAAATGAATTTCTCTTTGACAAGATTGGGCAAAATATATATTGAAAACATCGTTCATCTTCATAGTATTCCATCGAGCATAGTGTCAGATAAAGATCCTAAATTTACTTCTAAATTTTGGAGAGCCCTTAAGTGAGCTTTGAGTACTGATTTCATTTGAGTATAGCTAATCATCCTAAGATGGATGGTCAGTCTGAGCGTACTATTTAGACTATGGAAGATACGCTGAGATCTTATGTTTTGGGCTTTCGTGATAATTGGGTGAATCACTTATTAATAGTGGAGTTTGTCTATAATAATAGCTACCAGACCAGTATTGGAGTTTCACCTTATAAAGCTCTTTATGGGAGACTTTGCAGATCACCGCTATGTTGGGCCGACCTCCAAGAACATGTCACTCTTGGGTTTGATTTGATCGAGGAAATGACCTAGAAAGTGCAGTTGATTAAGGAATGACTGAACACAATTCAGAGTCGTCAGAAAATTTATGCAGACCTTTTGGGGAGGAAGTTGACTTTCAGGCTGACAATTTTGTGTTCTTGAAGGTTCGACCACGTTGCAACATTAGTCGTTTTAGTGTGAAAGGTAAGTTAACTCCCAGATATATTGCCATTTTTCATATTATCGAGCTTGTTGGTTTAATGACTTATTGGTTGGATTTACCACCACAGTTGAATTACATTCCCAACGGGTTTCACGTTTCTATGGTGAGGAAATATATTTTTGATTCGTCACATGTTATCTCCTGGCTGACATACCTATCCTGGAGAATGTTTTTTATGAGGAAGAACTTAAGAGGATATTAGGCCGTGAAATTAGAGTTTTGTGTCACCGTGAGATTCCTTTGGTATGAGTTTAGGGAAATAACCATAGTGAAATAGAGGTCATTTGGGAAATTGAATCGAAGATAGTGTTAGTACAAATGGTGTTAGACTTAATTATTTTGAGGATGAATGTTTTGATTATAATCATAAGTTGTTTATTGGTTTTATTCTTAATTGTATAATCATTATGTTTATATTGATATTAATTAGATATACCCTCAATACGGGTATTAAAGTTGTGCTAACATGTTTATCTAAGTCCATGTAGGGAATGAGACTTAGAAATATCAATGATGGCAAATGGGAGGAGATGAGGTCGAGCAAACCAAAGTTTTGGTCAACCAAAATCACCCTGCAATGCATCGTTCGAGGACGCGGTTGAGGGTACGGTCAGCGGGATCGACCGAAACATATTATAGTGCATTACTAGGATTTGCGGTCGATGATGCGATCGGAGGTACGATCGACAAGATCGACCGAAATGCATTACAAAGAGCATTCTAGTTTTTTGGTCGAGTAAGCGGTTGAAGATGTGGTCAATAGGAACGACTGAAATACATTACAAACAGCACCTTGAGTTTTTGGTCTAAGCGGTCGAGGACGCGGTCCACATGATTGACCGAAAGACATTACAGATTACTCCCAGGGTTTTCTGTCAACAAAGGAGTCGAGCAAGGAGAAAAGTGGTTGATCGAAAAGTGCAGAATAATGAAATGGCTAGTTCTTAACGGTCAGATGCGGTCGACCAAAAAGGATTTTGTTGACCGATTTCTGAGTGTCTATAAATATAAGACACTCCGAATCTCATAGTAACGAACTAGGAATTGATGCGAAGTCTTGCTAAATTTCATACTCAATTCCAAATCATTTATTGAGCATGTAAACTAACTCTCCATATTTCCTGTAAAATCCAAGACTTTTAAATGATTTTTAAATTTTTGTGTGTAAATTTTTCATAAAATTTAGGTCAAATGTGGAAAAAGTTGACCCATTTTATTGCTTAATGGCCACGTGTGTATTTTTTCGTAAAACAACCAAATTGAGTGTTTTTAGCAGGAATTTATTTTGGGAATGTTTTTAATAAATTATTTTGATTAATGAATTATTTTTGGTTGGCGTTTAAATGATTTAATATATTATATAATTTATTTTTATTAGAATTATATATTTTATATAGAAGAAGAAGAAGATGAAAATGAGGGATTCTTCTTCTCCTTCTTCTTCGACCGCGAGGAGTGACGGAGCGGGAGAGAGAGAGAGAGACGTCCGGGGAGGGAGCATTGGCCGAGTCGAACCGTCGACTCCGGGCAACGAACAACGGCAACCGACGAGTCTATCTGCAGGCATTGCGGGAGGGAGGTCGATCGATGGATGCAGCGAAGAAACTCGACCCTGTCTCGGCTGAGTTGGTTTCGGGACTTTGGGCGACAATGTGTCTCCGTTCAAGGGTCCTCCGAGGGTCTTTAGCAAGGTCAAGCTGAGAGGTGGCCTTCCCCTTCTCTGAGTGAGGTAAGAAGCGAAGTAAATTTCTTGGGTCTCTAATTTGGAAATTTTAGGGTTTTGTTGTGATTTCTGTTTTGAAAGGAATGTAGAGGGCTTGTCCCTGTTTTGGATGATTAGGTTGTTGAATAAAATCTTTCTCTGTGATTTTATTTGGATGGGGAATCGAGGGAATGTTGGTTCTGCCCTCGGTTCTTCTGCTATTTTGCTGGAGAGTGCCGAAGTGATTTTTGGCTTTGTTGCTGCTTGTTCTCCGTAATTGTGTTTCTGCTTTGGTTGATATGGTTGGATGAAATGTTGAGGTTTGAGAGTAGATATTCTTGCCCTGTCGATTTACAGGTGTATGGAAGGAAACTGTTTTGGGTTTATTTTGATGAAAGTGCAGAATTCCATGATTTATTTGAATTCCGTTTGATTTCTATAATGAATTTGGATTTATAATTCTGTTGAAGTGTGGTTATGTTGTTGAGTGATAAAATTAGGAATTGTATTGGGATTCCTAGTTTCGGTTTCTGGGTTAGGACTCGTGGATGTTCCTAGAAACCGTATTTGATTTTAGTCTTGTTTAAGACTTGTCTGTCATCCCTGTTATGTTTGTAGGATGTTGACACTGACCTTGTTGTAGGTTCTGGAGGTGTTGGTTGATTCGATTTTTCACTTTCGACAATGCGTGGAGCTGATTTTTTGGTAACCGTGTTGTGGTCGCCATCGAGGTAGGGATCTTTATATTTTTTGCACTGCATTGCATCGTGGTTTTCAAAACAGCTTTTTTGTGGGATACCACACCTGGAAACCCGACGGGGACTGTTTGACAGCACGTCAGTTTTTACGTATACGTATGTTTTCTCACGTTTACATTCCGTACATGGTTTATTCTTGATATTCTACCATATTGATGATGTGATATCTGTGCATGTGTCGGAATGATCAAACCTCTTGATGCTTTAGGCACTCTAGCGCTAAAGCATCACGAGGTTATCCGGTGACATCTTCTACTGTGAGGAGATGAGTTATGTGATACGTACATTGGGGGATGAATCATCTTGATGCTTTAGGCACTATAGCGTTAAAGCATCACGAGCTTGTCCCTCAAAATCTTCTACTGCGAGAAGATTTTATATATACATTGGGAGGATGAATCCTCTTGAAGTTTTAGGCACTCTAGCACTAAAGTATCACGAGGCTATCCCCGTGCAATCTTCTTCTGCGTGAAGATTGATCATTTACGTGCGAAATGGAAATGGGGCATTCATGACACGTCCTCAAGTTTTGATCCCTGGAAGTGGAAAAAGAGGATGGGGCATTGGTTACGTGTCATCAGGTTTGAATCCCCGAAAGTTGGAAATGGGATGGGAGGGTGATGACGCCTCCTTGGGTTGCAAGTCCCTAAACATTGGTAGGATATTTGTCACGCAGAGATGGCAGGGTTGTCAGTCGCGAAGATTAGCCGATCCTAGTACTGTTTTAAGTTGACGGGTGGCGTGACAACTTGAGCTTACTCGTCGGCAACCTTCATCAATTTGGAACACAGATGTATTCCAGGAGAAGGGCGGTGTATCGTGAGCAACCTCATCCGTTACTGCAATTTTACTAGTTATGTCATCGCTGAGCTACTCACTGGTAACTTAGGTGACGTGCTGGATTTGCGAATCGCTGTCAATGGTATTTTTCTTGCCTCATGAGGTGTTTCTATTGGCGAATAGCCACCTTTCTGTGACATGTGCTGGGTGGGTCTTTGCGTGACCATCAATTTCATTGAGAAGGGATTGAAGGTTGTCAGTCGCTGAGATTGGTCTATCCTATTACCGTTTCATTTGACGGGTGGTGTGACGGCTTGAGCTTGCTTGTTGGTAACCATCGTCAATTTAAAACATTGGTATTTAGTGAGAAGCAGTTTATCTCGAGCAACCTTATCCATTACTCCTATTACATGAATCGTATCGGTGTTGGTACAACTCGTCGGCACATTCGAGCGATTATATCATCTTTCTACGATGAGTGATGGAGGAGTCCTTGTGTGACCATCCATTTTCACTGATGACGTTTTCATACGAAAAATGATGTTGACATATTTTGTGATTATAGCTATCTATGTATACAACATGTTTTAATAAAGCCATATCGAGGACCATGGGCTGGATTTATAAAATGATAAGAGGTTTTGGCAAATTTAAAAATCCATGTATGGTAAATGAGAAGCATGAAATGGTTTTTAAAAGATAAGGAAAACGATTTTAGCATGCATTGCATTTAGTATAGATTTTCATACTGAGTTTGTCACTCACCCCTTAGACTATATTTTTCCCCAAGTTAGGGTATAGGTTTGGTGCACTGGTCGTGTACGTGTGGCAGCAGGGCGACACCGGTGTTTCTTGGTGGATGTCTCGCTCTCCTCGTGGATTTGTAGAGGTTTGTCAATTCAATCCCTCTATTCCTGGTATGTTGGGATTTTAGTTTTGGTATTGTTTGATTTAATTCCTGCACAGTACTTTCCTTTATTATGCTATCATGTCTTTAGTTGATCACTCTGTGGACCCCAACTCATGTAATTTGGGTTTGAGCTTGATATTATTCCCGTTAAGACTTCCACAAACTAATTCACGCCTTGGGTTGGGTAACTGAGTTCTCTCCGAGAATCAGGTTGCCTGACCCAACGATTTTGTCCTGCCTGCCTCTGGATCGTGACACTCCCAAACTTGAGTTTTCTATTTGGAAGAGTTAAGAATCTTTGTATTTTACATTTCTACAATTGTACTCAAACGCTAAGGGTGATGCCTTACGAATTAGTCAAGCAAGAGTGACTGTAATACTCTGACTTTTATATTGGAATTTAATGAGAATGATTGAAGGGTAATTGGGAACATTGGTGTAATTGAGTAACTATCGGGGTATTACTAATGAAGTATTCGTTAAATTATTAAATTTTTGAGAAATTTGTCGGATGATAATTATAATTGATTTGGAAGAATGATAAAACGAGATCTGTATTGGATTAGATGGGATTAAAATGTTAGGGAGTGATTAAATGCGGTTAAAATTTAAAATAGAAAATTTAAATAAAAGAGATTAAGTGAAGAATTAATATAATGGGAATTAAGATAAAATAAAAAGGAAATTAAGTGGAGAAGGAGAACCTGTTCAGCTGAACTGGTTCACGCGGGTTCATATGGTGGTTTATGGGTTTGGTTTGAAACAATTGAAGAAAAGGGAGAAAAGGGCTTAGGGCATGACTGTGTTTTTTGGAAGAGGCGGGAGCTGAATAGAGGAAAGGAATTATTTTGGCCTTTGACCGACTCCATTCAGAACTGAGAGGGAGATCGTTCTAGCGAGAATGGTCCCCAGCGAGCAAGGACCTCTGCTGGTTCGTTCGCGAAATTCCAGACCGCGGCGAATAATGATTTGGAAAATTGGTGGGAAATCAACCCGTAGCCAATGAAGGCACGATCCCCCGACACGGAGCCGCCCCCAGGACCTGACCAGCAGAGCTGCCTCCTGCATCTTCTCTGCGAAGCGTACGACCTGTCTACAGGAGGTGAGCCTTCTCTTTTTTTAACTCCAGCGAATGCCTCCTTCCCGGGGCATCTCTCCCCTTCTTCTTCGTCCAGTTCTTTGCCTCTAGAGAATTTCCTGTGCGGAGTGTGGAAATGAAGGGGGGGTCCTGCTATCTGTAAGCCGAATCGTCAACAAAGGGTAAGGATTGGGTTGGTCTTTGGCCATGTGGAGGCCTTACACTCAAGTAAAACGTGTGTGAGTTGTGATGATTTTCTTCCATTGATTACTGCTATTAGTTCCTGTACTAGTTGGTTTTATTGCTGCTAGTTGCTCTAAAGTTCTTGCAATTTCTCTAATGATGAAATGATTGTTGTTAGTTCTCTGTATTTCTTGTTGTGAGATGCTGCTTCCCTCTAGATTTCAGTTGGTAGCCTTGTTCTATTTGAATATTTTAGCTACTCTATCTCAACATTTTTTGCTTCTGTTTTTAGTCGATAACAAGCATATTTTTCATTGTTCTGTTCGAATATTTCCGCTAATCTGTTTCAACATTATTGCTACTGTTTTTAGTCGATAACAAGCATGTTTTTTTGCTGTTCTGTTTGAATATTTCCGTTGATCTGTTTCAACATTATTGATGCTGTTTTTAGTCGATAACAAGCACGTTTTTCGCTGTTTTGTTCGAATATTTCCGCTGCTCTATTTCAACATTATTGCTGCTGTTTTTAGTCGATAACAAACACGTTTTTCGCTGTTCTGTTCGAATATTTCTGCTGCTCTGTCTTAACATTATTGTTGTTGTTTTTAGTCGATAACAAGCATGTTTTTCGCTGTTCTGTTCGAATATTTCTGCTGCTCTGTCTCAACATTATTGCTGTTGTTTTTAGTCGATAACAAACATGTTTTTTGCTGTTCTGTTCGAATATTTCCACTGATCTGCTTCAACATTATTGCTGCTGTTTGTAGTCGATAATAAGCATGTTTTTCGCCGTTCTGTTCGAATATTTCCACTGATTTGTTTCAACATTATTACTGCTTTTTTAGTCGATAACAAACACGTTTTTTCGCTGTTCTGTTACAATATTTCTGCTACTTTGTCTCAACATTTTTGCTGCTGTTTTTAGTCTATAACAAACATGTTTTTCGCTGTTCTGGTTGAATATTTCTACTACTATGTCTCAACATTATTGTTGTTGCTTTTAGTCGATAACAAACATGTTTTTTCGTTGTTCTATTCGAATATTTCTGCTGCTCTGTCTCAACATTATTGCTATTGTTTTTAGTCGATAACAAACATGTTTTTCGCTGTTTTGTTCGAATATTTCCGCTGATCTGTTTCAACATTATTGCTGCTATTTGTAGTCAATAACAAGCACGTTTTTCGCTGTTCTATTCGAATATTTCTACTGCTTGGTCTCAACGTTATTGCTGCTGTTTTTAGTAGATAACAAGCATGTTTCGCCGTTTTAATTCGACATTACTCGCTGCTGTTTTTAGATGTTCGATGTTTTAATTCGATATTTATTCGCTGCTGTTTTTAGATGTTTAAAAAGCATGTTCTGCCGTTTTAATTTGACATTACTCACTGCTGTTTAGATGTTTAGTAAGCATATTTCGCTATTTTAATTCGACATTATTCGCTGCTGTTTTTTAGATGTTTAAAAAGCATGTTTCGCTGTTTTAATTCGACATTACTCGCTGCTATTTTTAGATGTTTAGAAAGCATATTTCACTATTTTAATTTGACATTATTTGCTGTTGTTTCGCTGATTTAATTGCCGTCTAAAGCTTGTTCCGTAGTGTTATTTCGATAATGTACACTGCTATTTTATTTCTGCTTCGTACTATCTATTCACTGCCAAAGGATGTGTATGTAAGGCTTGCTTAGGTTGTTGGTGTAGCTGGATCTAGACTTGATTATGACCTCTGTTTAGTAGCATGCATTAATCTACACTGTTATATGTTTCCTTTATAGCTGTCTTATAATTATTTCAGATATGCCATGCGCTTTAACTCTTACCATATAACGATTGATTGTCATTCCTTTAGACTTTTGTCATTTATTTCCTGTATGCGTTATTTAACTTAAGTGTCATCATGCAACATGTTAATAGAAACAAATAGCGAGTGCCACCTTGGGGTGGTACTTGCATAGTTGAATGAGGAAAATGTTAAGGAAGATGAATGAAAGGAATGAATGAGGAGTTAGGGGTGGATGGGTAGTCGGGTCTAGTCTGGCAACTAAGCACAACCCCTACTTTGACGAGAATAGGACCTAGTGTGCACCAGGAGGCTAGCCCGATCAACTATATCATTCCGTACGGGTCCTCCAATCTCCCGCTCGACATATGAGTAAGGAACGAACGAATGAATGTAATGAAAAGATTGGTTTGAGACGGTATCCATTCCAAAAAGAACTAAAGAGAGTCATAAGCATTTGTATGAACTCAATTCCTTACTAGGCCATTAGGCTCACGTTCTTACTTGTGGTGTAGGTAATGAGGTGGTCGTGCCAGGAGCAGAAGAGGAGGTCTTACCCATGGAGCCTGTGGCGTATCCGGAGGAAACGCAACCAGAGTAGGAGTATGGCTCAAGAAAATGAGGATGCATCTATTTTGTAAGGGTTTAATGGCAAACGTGTTCTGTAAAACAACAATTATTGCCCTAATTCTTGTTTTAAGTATTTGGTAGGTTATGTTTTTAAACTTGACTTTGTTAACTGCTTGAGTAATATTCCAGGTAATGCTTCCGCTAATTTATAAATAGTAGTTTTCCACTATTTTATGATTGTCAAGAATGAGTTTCAGTGGCGATCGGATTTTTTTTTTTAGAAAAACACTCTGATATTGTTTTAAGAGATTTTTAAATAATGATTTTAGTCGTTTAGCAAAAGTTTAAAATTTAACCTATTTTTAAGATAAACGAAAAATCTGGGCCGTTACAGTGACGCCCCGCAATAGTCAAAGGCTAGATTGATGCTTATGAAGATCAATCCAGAGGGTGACGCCCTGTGAATAGTCTGTGAAGGTTAGTTTGACACCTATGAAGTCAAACATCGTCAACCAGTGAGGTTGGACAATTAAGGATCTCTAAGTCAAAAACTTGGAGAGCGGATGTAGGCGGGATTTGCTGAATCGCGTGAACAACATCGTTTGCACTCTTTAACCCCTACTCTTTATATTTATGCATTGATTGATTATATAATTGTGATAAATCACTTAAGAGTTAAAAAAACTAATATCGCATGAAAAAATTTAGCACACCTAATTCTCCCTCCCTTCTATGGGCGTGCATACGATCCATCAATTGGTATCAGAGCAGGTTCATTAAAATTTTTGTGTGATATTGTGATTATTTTGAGATATTTGCTTAAATTGAATTCATTAAATTGAATTTTTGTGTTGAAGATTGGTTGGATAATTTTGGTTGAATTTATTGAGTATATAAATTTTTATGGCCTTCAATATGCAAGTCAAAGGACAATCTTTACGTAGGCCTCCATATTTTGACGGTAGTGATTACACATATTGGAAGGATAGGATAAAAGTTTATATTCAATTTATAGATTATGAAGTTTGAAAAATTGTTGAAAAGGGACCTTTCATTCCGCTTAAATCTGAAAATGGCATAAGTGTTTCAAAATTAGATGTCGAGTATAGTGATAGTGATATGTGAAAATTGAGCTTGAATTTCGAAGCTGTAAATATGTTATATTGCGTGCTAAACAGTGATGAATTTGATAGTGTACAAAGTTGTGATAGTGCCTATGATATTTAGAAATTGTTTGAAATTACACATGAGGGCACTAATCAAGTAAAATAAAATAAATTGAGTATAATTATCCATGAATATGAATTATTTTGTATGGATAAGAATGAACCATTAGTTGTATGTTTACTCGTTTTATTAATCTTACTAATGGTTTGAAAGTGCTTGGTAGAGCTTATCCTAACGAAGAGTTGGTTGGGAAAATTTTTAGGTGTCTACCAAGAAAGTGGCAACCAAAGGTGATGACAATCCAAGAGGCACGTGATCTCAAGGCTTTAAAAATGGAGGAATTCATCAGTTCCCTAATGACGCACGAGATCATGTTAATGAGCAACGAGGAGGAGGAACAAAAAGAAAAGGAAATTTTTAAACCAAGGGACATAGCCTTCAAAGCCTCCTTAAGCACTCAAGATGAATCTGAGGAAGAAGATAAAGCTGAGAGAGAAGATGAGGATGAAGACTTAAAGTTCATCACCCGAAAATTCATCAAATACCTTCAGCGAAAGAAAGAAAAAGGAAAGAAGGTAATAGTTTGCTTTGGGTGTGGAAAATGCGGACATACCTCAATTGAGTGTCCCAAGGCAAAGAAGAAGCCTAAAATCTAAAAGAAGAAAGCGCTTAAGGCACGTGGGATGATAGCGATGAAAATTCTTCTTTTGAGATTGAAGATATATCCCACATTTGCTTCATAGCTAATGAGGATGAGGTACATAATTCTTCTAGTGATCTGATAATTGTGATAATGAATTGGTAAATGCTTTCAATGAGTTATTTGATAATTTCAATATGCTTAAATGTAAATATAACTTGTTGAAAAAGTAGAAAAACAATTTGATTGAGAAACATGTTGATTTGGTAAAATCTCATGAGAATCAAATTGTTGATTTAAAAAACATGAATGAAAATATGCTTCCTACTAACAAATCACTAAAAGATAATCTTTGTGAATTGAATGCTAAAAATAGTGATTTGAATTCTATTGTTTTGAAATTTACAAACGGTAGCAAAAATTTTAATATGCTCTTAGGTAAACAAAAGGTTATGTTTGATAAGGCCGAAATTTACTATCAACCATTTGCCAAGAAAAAAAAGTATGATAATTTCTTTGATGGTCATAGTACATGCAATGTTTATAATTATATAGGACATAAATAATTTGTTTGCCTTATAAAATTGAATAATAAAAAGGCAAAATCTAAATTAATTTGGGTTCCCAAATGAACTATTCCTCCAGATAGAGGGCCAAAAAAGATTTGGGTGCCTAAGAAAAACACTTAGGTGTTTTTCAATTGTAAATCAAGAGTATGCATAATTGTTTGATAAAAAATACTCTTGATTAGATATAGAATTAATTTGAATTGATAGTAAGCATATAGGTTGGAATTTCATTTGCTTTGTGAATATTGATTCTTAAAGTTGCATAACTCCTTTTGGTATCATTGGTTTATTTTTATTCTAATTGGTTATTTTGGCCTTAATTTTTGTTAATCCAACAAGTGGCATTATGAATTGCATATATTCAAAAATTGTTGGAATTTGAGTTTGATACTTAGAATTCCCCATTGATATAAAATTGATTATTAACATAGGAGGAGAAAATAGAATTGTGTGTTTTGATGCAAATCCCCAATTTCTATTGTATGCTTAAATGACAAAGGGGAATAATTAGATTGGTTAAATTGTTTTGGTTGATTTTTCCAATTCTTATATGTGGATTGATTTAGGGGGATATAAGTGTTTTAACTTGGATTTTTTTTATAGATTATTTCAATTGGTATATTATTCTTGGAAATAGAATAGAATTGAATGATTGATTTTGGTTGTTTTGTTCTCTCCAAATATTCTTGATGATAATTCAATAGGGGGAGATAAAAATATATTGTATTCATTGCTTAAATTGTGATATTCCTCCAATATTTTCAATGTTTTGAATTTTGACAAAGGGGGAAATTTCTTGTTGTTTTAGTACCTCTCCAATAATTTATTTTTTATTATGACAAAAAGGGGGAAAGATGTGTAAGTTGGTAGGAAAGCATGTATGCATGAAATTGAAATTGAGTGTAACAATTGCATAAACTTAGGGAGAGAAATCATATTATGGAATAATGTATGCACATGCTTAGATTTAGAAATAAACAACTAGTAATATTTTGTCATCATAAAAGAAGGGGAGATTGTTAGCCTAAATGATGTTAGGCTTAATTATTTTGATGATGAATGTTTTGATTATAATCATAAGTTGTTTATTGGTTTTATTCATAATTGTATAATCATTATGTTTATATTGATATTAATTGAAAATACCCTCAATACAGGTATTAAAGTTGTGCTAACATGTTTATCTAAGTCCATGTAGTGAATATGTATCATATTGAGACTTAGAAATATCAAGGATGGCAAATGGGAGGAGATGAGATCGAGCAAACCGAAGTTCTGGTCCACCAAAATCACCCTGCAAGGCATTGGTCAAGGAGGCGGTCGAGGGTGCTGTCGACGGGATCGACCGAAACATATTACAGTGCACTCTTAGGATTTGCGGTCAATGATGTGGTCGGAGGTGTGATCGACAAGATCGACAAAAATATATTATAGAGAGCATTCTAGTTTTTCTGTCGAGTAAGCGGCCAAGGACGCGATCGACAGGAATGACCGAAATACATTACAGATAGCACCTTGGGTTTTTGGTCGAGTAAGTGGTCAAGGATGCGGTTAATATGATCAACCAAAACACATTACAGATTACTCCCAGGGTTTTCAGTCGAGCAAGGAGAAAAGTTGTCGACCGAAAAGTGTAGAATAACGCTACGACTAGTTCTTAATGGTTGGATGCAGTTGACCAAAAAGGATTTGGTCAACCGATTTATCAGTGTCTATAAATATAAGACACTCTGAAGCTTATAGTAACAAACCGGGAATACAGGCGAAACTCTGCCAAATTCATACTCAATTCCAAATCATTTATTGAGCGTGTAAATTAATTCTCCATACTCCCAAACTTAAGTTTTCTATTTAGGAAAGTTAGGAATCTTTTTATTTTACATTTCCGCAATTGTACTCAAACACTAAGGGTGACACCCTATGAATTAGTTAAGCAAGGGTGACGCCCCACAATAGTCAAAGACTAGATTGACGTCCGTGAAGATCAATCCAGTGGATATCAACCTATAAATAGTTTGTAAATGTTAGTTTGACACCCGTGAAGTCAAACATCGTCAACCGGGGAGATTGGACAATTAAGGATCTCCAAGTTAGAAACTTGGAGAGCGGATGTTGGAGGGATTTGTCG
>CM039471.1:15459540-15522340 GCA_022433065.1 Begonia loranthoides
GCAACAAAGTTCCCTTACTTGTTTGACGGGATGTTTGAAGTTGTCCTAAATTTCAAGAACAAAATTTTCTAAGTGAGAGAGAATGTAACGGCAGTAAAATTTTAGAACAAAGCAGTAAGGGGAATGAATCAATTTAAATTTATTAAAGAATAATTTTTCCCCATTTTAGGAGGAAAGTTACGCTGTGAATATGGAAAGTTTCTCTCCATGAGTAACTTCTCATGTAATACCCAAGGTATTTAATTACGTGTAAATCTTGGATTAAGTGAAATGTAATATTTTGGTCATTGTCTAAATGTCACACCTTATTGTGATATTTTTATGGAAGATAATGTTTTAATATTTGGAATTATAGTGATGCAGATAGGAAAAATAAGAAATTATAATTGCTGTGTTAAATATTCTTGGCAAATGATCGTGGCGGTTGATTGCCATGAGTCTGGCCAATCAACCAGTAATTTTGGAAGCCGAATTCACAGTTGATCGACGGATTGGTGGTCGATCGTCCGAAGAAGAATCAATCGACCACCAAACTGAAGAGTTGTCTGGAAACACATAACCGAATAGCAGACGATTGAAGCATTGCTGGCAAATAATAAGTCGCGTCTCCTGTCGCCATAGGGATGTTACAGAGTGTATTTAGAGGTCTTAGTGTAGTGAAAAGAGGGATTATTCTTCCACACTCCTTCTGTATTCTTTGTCTGAAGTCTTCTGGAATTCTGAAAGTAGAGTTTTGATGTTAAGGGAAGGGGTTGCTGCTTAGGGAAGGAAATATTACAATGTGAGGTAAGGAATAAAGTGTGTGCTTTGTCCGTAAGGACTTACATTATGGGAGTAGGGTGTTTGCTATGTGGTTTTTGTTGTGTTATTCATTGGTTGTTCTCTGTGAATTTTTGTTTAGTGATAGGATTATTGTTTATGGTTTCTCTGCATGTTTTCCTTGATAAGTTCTTTGAAATATTTATGCCTTCGTTGATGCTTCTCTGTTTATCTTGTTCCCTGTTGTTGGTTTGTCAATAGCTTGACGATAATAATCAAATCTGTCGATGATCAGTGGTGAAAGAGAAATGGGTTGCATGTTCTTATTCCCTACTATTAAAATATTGACTATTATTCTGCTAAATTGCATACTTCTGTTAGTTTCCTTTTCCTGCTAATGAACCTGTGTTTTTGAGAATGGAACTGTCGATGTAATATTACTCTGTTATTGTTGCATAGAATCTGCCTTCTTTCATCATCCAACCTAGTGATTATTTAATTATGAAAATAAGTTTCATGCAATTTTCTTAGGAAATTATATTTCTAGATTGGTAGAATTAATAGTGAAGGTCTTTAATAATTCCTATGATATTCACTGTAATATTTTCTACATGAATAAAAATAATTAGAATTTATTAGTTATGTTAAATTGCAAATTTGATGCTTTGATGCATAGTATGGATATAGAAAATTTAGATTAACAACATGATTAAATTTGTTGAATAGTATGTGTCCTAAGTGCATATTAAGATGATTATTACCATAGGTTAGTATTTTTACTATTAAATAATATGTTGGAAATGGAACTATAAATATATGTTGGAAATGATGTATGAAAAATAAAAGAGTAGGTATGTTGTATTTTTGTTAGGGTAAGTAGTATAATTGAAAACATGTTTAGTGTTAAATTGTCGTTGAAGCATGATTGTATTAATTGTTTGTTACTTGTTTGTAATAGTGTTGGCAATATGTGAACTGCTGTGTGACATTCATATAAGTATGTTAGTAGGATTGCATGTCATGCATTGCATGATAATAATAATGAAGATAATAAATGACATTTTCTACGTGGGTTTGGAGACTTAAGAGGTTGCTCACACGTAGAAAACAACTCATTTGGATGAATTCGGAGACTTAAGAGGTTGCTCTTACTCAATGGGTGGGTGAGTTCAGAGATTGAAGAGGTTGCTCTCACCTAGCTTATGAATATATCAGGCTAATGCATGTAGAGTTGTTATAGATATGACATACGCATTTCATTTATATTCCTTACTGGGCAATAGGCTCCTTATTCCTCCTGTGATGTAGGTATCGATTGTGATCCAAATGAGATGAACATGGAAGAAGTGTGATGCGATGCAAGCTTGTGTTACCATGCGCGGATCGACCTCGGGGGTTATGGCTCAAAAGAATAAAAGTTTTTAAAATTGCATAAAGATTCTATTTATAGTTTTAAGTATTTTAAATTATGTTGTTTTCGCAAAACAATTTAAATATTTTTTATTATTCCGTGTAACGTATTATGATGTTTTTCTTTAAGTATACTTTAAATGAGTTTTAAAATGTTCAAAATTTTTATGAATGTGTAAAAATGCATAAACGGAAATGGTATGTTACATCTCATTCTCTCCTATACGCACCAAACACCTTTAACAAAGATTTTTCCTTGTATTAGGATAGGGTGCACTGGCTGAATAAAGGAAGGACACCTTTGCGCAACCATAGTCAGAAACGGAGAGAACTCTAGTGAGTAAAAGCTATCGAATGTGGTGTAAAACTTCTTGAGGAGGTTGAAATTTTAATCATTAACTCCATGTTAGATTTTCACTGTGAATTTGGAGTTAAAAGGTTTATGAGGATCGAAAGTCATACAAAGGTAAAGCTGAACCTTTATAAATATTCATCACTTTTTAGATTTTAAGTTTTGATGAATTGGTTGAATGCTGATTTTAATGAAAAGTTTGGATTCTAGACTTTAGGTTACTATGGTGTGGATAAAAAATTATGTATTTCGTCTACCCAATGCGTTGTCGATCATTTTGGGCCTTGAATCGCTGGAAATTATGAAAACTTAGGCAAAATAGTGTGGTCGTCGTAGGAGATGACGACGTTGGGTTACGGCCCGAACCTTGTTTTGGGCCAATTTGGACTTTAAAGCCCAAATGTTTTGGGAAGTTTCAAAACTCATTTTGGAACCATTATGGAATTTAATTTTATGTCCAACATCATGACGTTTTTATAAAATTTTATTTTTAAACGTGTTCTCATATAAAATTATGTGTCTTGACCATTTTTATGACTATCAATTTTTATACTATTATGTATTTTAACTAGACATGTTTTATTTGAGCATTCATATTTCGTACATGGATCATCTTGGTTGAGTGAACCAAGTTTGATCGACCCGTGAAAGGGTTATGTTTTTTTTTTGACACACATTCAACCGCTAGATGATGTGTTTATTTGTGTTAACTAGAGTAATAAAACAGTTGATTGCGTTGTGTCTATAGGTGCAAAACCCTAAACATGATAAGGTTCTTATTTTTCGTGGTTTTAGCGATCGTTGAGTATCGTCGTT
Source organism: Begonia loranthoides (assembly GCA_022433065.1). NCBI lineage: Eukaryota > Viridiplantae > Streptophyta > Magnoliopsida > Cucurbitales > Begoniaceae > Begonia > Begonia loranthoides. The sequence continues at coordinate 15,462,878 of CM039471.1, forward strand.
CTTTATGTGCATCTAGCATAGTGTACTTGAAGTCTATGAGTGTCACTATTTTCCCTGAGATTTTTACATCGTATAGTAAATTTTATTTTCTGTATGTACCACATTATAGTGGAGTATTTTATCGTTTATCCTACTACGCAACTGTTTTCCATTGACATGCTCCCCATTTTTATCATAATTTAAAATGTTGTATATAAAACTATTTCCTTATTGAGTTTAGTTAACACACCACAAACGACTCCCCCTTTTAGGTTTTAGTTTGAAGAACCCTCAGTTGCTAACATAGAAGTGAATTCGATAGTAGTTTTTATTTACTTGGTGTTTTCCTTTCGAAAGTTTTTTATGAGGGTGGAACTCATTCTAAACTTATATTAGAATTTTTATCATTTTTCTTTTATGACACATTTATTTTTAGAATTATATTTATTACTTTATTGTATTATCATTGATGGATCTTAGTTTAGCCCAATTTGTTGGGCCCTAGCTTTTTTTTTTAATATTCAAAACTTTTGTTGCTAATTAAAATTAAAAAAAAAAAAAAAAAAGGTTGGGGATGGCTTAGTTCGTTTTGGATAGGGTCTTTTCCCAGTGTCTCTAGTCTCCTTTGAAGCGTGACAGTCTATGAATTATATAATCATTTATATTCTTATGATAGACCATATTTTTTAATTATTAAATGTTTAATCATCACCGTGTTAGATCATATATTGGAACTACTAAATTTTAGAAAAAAATAAAGAGAGGCAAGTTATAACAATTTGATCTTAATCATGTCTACTAAATAATATGTAAACTTAAATTATAATAAAATAACAAAAAATGGATCTCAAACCAAAAAAAGAAGGGAAACGTATGAATGAAACTTATGTTGATTAGGTTTAATGTACACACCTTTATGTCACGTTCTTAGGCATACTTTGCATTTAAAAATATTTAAAACTCAATTAGGGATGTTGGCTATAAATAAAGAAAAGTCATTAGAGTCCAATCATGTTGCTTAAGTACAAATTAGTTGCAAGCTACTAGCAAGTGGGTCTAGAAATATAAAAAGCTTTTGAAATTTTAAAAACATATTTGAGATGAAGAATTTGAGATTAGGAAACTAATGACAAGTTTAATGGTAGTTTATTATAATAAAGATGTGATTATTTGCACTCCATTTGTCACATCTTTTATAAAATAAAATAAAATAAAAAAGCGTTAATTAATTGTTATTTAAATGAAGCTTTTTGTACTCGAATGTCTAGTTGAATAAAAACGAAAAACGAAAAACAAAGGCCATGATTGTGGTCCATTGAAACCAGTTATATGTAGCCAGCGCAAACTCTTTATTAAAGGGGATCTTCAATTATCTATCGGACTAAAATAATTTGCGTCTTACAAGAGTAGACTTTGTTTCTTGACCGAGGATAATATTTTAGTAGGTAGAAAATCAAGTGTAAGAGAGGTGGGTGCCGCAATGTGAAAACGTAATTAAACCCTAATTACATTTCCAAATAAATAAAAAAAAAATAACAAATCAATCGCGAAATAATTTTTGCTAATAAGTTAAACATTGAACTATAAAAAATAGACAATACAAACAACACTGTTACATCTTGAAAGAAGTATTACCACGAAAATGATGCTGAAACTTTAATCTCTGTACATTCTTATTCTATTTCACTTTTATGTTAAAATCGCAATAATTGAAACAATATTAAAGAGAAAAAAATTCTTGAAAGCTCCAACATGATCTTCTTGTCATTGAAAACAATTCCCACATTTTCTTCCGAGCATCTTCTCGTCGTTGAAAACAATTTCCTCCTCTCGATTTCACTTTCCAGTTCTCATCGCTATTTTCTCTTTCCTCTTCCTGATCCATCATTGTCATCCAGAGCTCATCACTTTTCATAGAAAAAAGTAATATTTTCATTGAAGAAAATATTCTTTCCACGGCGAAAAGTAATATTTCCGTAGTAGAAAGTATTCTTTCCACGGCGAAACGTAATCTTTCCCAAAGTTGGATGACAACATTCCGCTGCGGACCATTGATGTTCTGCATCAGAACATCGGCTTTCCCACAACGGAACATCTTCATTTCCTGGTGGAAAGTAATCTTTTAAAACTATTTAATAGAATGATAACGTTCCACCATAGAAAGATAACGTTCTGTAGCAGAACGACAATATTTTTTTTAACGAAAAACGAATGGCAATGTTTGTGTAACCAATTTCTCATAGTTCAGTGTTTAAGTTGTTAGCAAAAATTGTTCAATGATTGACTTGTCATTGATCACAAAGTACAGTAATTGATTTGTTAATTTCCCTAAATAAAATCGGTCCAAGAATAGGTTCACATTGCATGCATGTTTTCCTTTTTTGCCCATTCTTATGCGATCTCTACAGGAGTTTGAAAAAATTTGAGATAAAGTGGAACCTAGATCTCAACATTTGATTTCATTTACATATCAGACTTTGAATTATTTTTTTTAACCTCAAATTTTCAATTATAATCAATTTAAACTTTTCTGTCAATTTATTATTTAAACCCAACACACGTGTTTCACTTCCTCCTCTTAATGAGATATTTTAACTTAATTTCAAATCCATTTCGAGATTTCTAACTCAATTTTAAATTCGGTTGATTTTCTCTTTAATGATTCTAAATTTTGTTGAACGTGTGATAAAGTACCAAATGAGGTTAAAAATCGTCAAAAAGAGTTAAAAATTAGATTAAAACACCTCGTTAATGAAAAACATGTTATACATTTGTTGGATTTAACATATAAATTAGGATTTAACATATAAACAGCAAAGTCAAAAAAAACTTTATTTGTCAAAAAAAACATTTAGGTCTAATTTGTTAATAACTCTAAATGTTATGACATAAATTATATTTTACCCAAAAAATCTATAATTCAATTTTATCTTGAGTCTAACATGCATAGCTTTCAATGTGCTATGACTAGGGATTCTTCTATTGAAATTTTGCCTCAAATGAAATGTTTTCTCATTGTACTACAATGGAGACATCTTCCTCTTAGTTAAAATGATAGTGCATTTCTCGTTACAACACTTCAAATGTTTAATAATGTTATAGTGTCATTCTTTCTTTGCAATATACTAACTATTTTAGAAACATTTTACTTGAAACTAAAAAAAAATATTTATAAAATTATAAATTTAATTCCATAAAGTAAATAAATAAAAGGATAATTAACACAAAAAATGGGCTCAATGACAAATCAAGCTTTAAACTAATTTTGCAGTCATGTTTTCCGTTAAAAACGTGTCCCGGATGTCCGTGCCAACCTGCGGATGTCTGATTATACCCTTTACATGAAAGTGGACAACAGTACTTATATGACGGACATTTATATAGAAACAAACGTCCGACGCTAAAAGTGGACGTTCACACCCTTATTGTTATACTATGAAGGACGTCCATTAATTAGAAAGACGTTTGCCCTCTCAAATAATTTTGCGCATTTTTTGTATAAGTGCGGACATCCACACATTAAGAGTAATGTTATTTTAAATCCATCTATATAAGTTGAAAGGACATTCGCTATGGGAGCAAGCAGTTCAACCTTGGCTATTTTCAAGTGACATTTCAACTTTCTAAGAGCAATCTTTCTAGATTCGAAATTTCTAGAACCCTGAAATGGTGTCAAAGGTTAGAAAAGTCACTTTGAAGGGTAAAGTGGCTCCCTTTGAAGCTCAATGTCAAGCACAAGGTGATTTAACCCGTTCCCATCTACCAACACACGAATACCTTTCATTGGCATTAAGGACAACACTGTCCAACGAAAGGTACGACAATGATATAAGAAGTTGTTATATTATTATCTCTATCAGAGTAGAATTCTATGCGGTCACACACTTAAGAATAAAAAATCTGTTTAAGCACATTGAACTTGTTGGGCTGTGCAATATGATGGGATATTATTGTGAGCGGGTTGTCAAACTATTTTACGTAAATCTAGAGCTAGGGAATCAACCCTTGAAGCCAAGTACATACATGTTTGGACATGAGAATAGGGTAATTCTGAATGTATTAAATGAGCTGCTTGGATGCTCTATAGAGGAACCGACCAAGGAGTATTTTCATGTATCCAAGAATCTAGAATTTATTAAACAAGGAGAATGTATGACATTGCTATAATAGTTGTACATAATTCTACCTTGAATACAAGCTCAAATCAAAGGACTTCAACACATGATAGCCCACACAATACAAGCTTTGTTAGTGTAATACCCTGAAAATATTTTTTTCCATTTTGTGGATGTATTAAATCTGGATAATTAATATGTATGAATGTTATATCGTGTTACGTGATGATACACATTATTTTGCGTTAGGAAGGAATATAGGTTGATATTGGAAAACAAGTTAAGTCTAAAAATTTAAGAAAAATGCATAACTGTGAGTTCGGACAACTTGCGGATGATGGTGGACAAGGATGGCTCGAGTCCGAATTGAATCTGTCAAAATCCTAGACACATTTTGGACGACTTGCAGATGATGGTAGACGAGGATGGCTCGCATCCGAATTGAATTTCTCCAAATCCTGGACACATTCGAATGCCTGCGGACGCTGAACGCGAACGCCAAATCTCGTCCGAATGTCACCTACGGACGGTATGGACGAATGACTAGGACTCATTTTCTTGTCCAAAATTGATTTTTGGACGTGGCCCGGACGACTTTTCTCATTCGAATGTTCGGGAAAATCCGAGAAACCCATTTATATTTCCCTTCTCTCTCTTCCAATTTCATGACCTACTCGTCAAATTCTCTCTCCCCAGGCTCCTACGGCAACTCTAGTCCTCCTCTGGTGGTGTGGAGACTTTCCACTTGGACCTCCTCCATTGGACCACTTTCCATTGGTATGGGTGAGTGTCATCCCCTTTTTTGGAAGCTTATCCCTACAACTGCTCAACTCTCTCTCTCTCTCTTTTGTCTATAAGAGGTAAGTCCCCTGTATCTCTTTCTCTGGCAACTGTGAAGTGTGAGGGAGTGTTACCTTGCTGGGAAGTTATTGGTGAGTGGAGTGGTGAGCTAAGTGAAGAGTGGTGTGAAGTGAATGTGTTACTCTGTTTGTCTATCCGTGAAGTGAAGCAAAGGTAAGGATTGATTATTGGGATTTATTGATCTAATTATGGACCTCCGATTTAGGTCAAGTTGGTTATGAGGAGGGTATTAATCACTAATGTTTTCTTTGTTTAGGAACTATTGGGAGTTTGGAAGGTTAGAGAATATACCTTGGCTTCTGTTTTGCTTGTATTGGCTGCTGGAAATTTGAGGTAAGAATTAGGTTAATGTTGATGGCCAAGGAAGACCCTACATTACGGGTTTTTGGTTGTTAAATTATCAATTTGGACTATCAATTGCTTGATTTTATCTCCCAATGTGAAAAGCATGGATTGTTAACTGAATAGGAAATATGAACTGCTTGATGATGAGTTGAGTATTAGTGTCGTTGTTGTCAAATGTGGATAGCAGTAAGTGTTAATCTAGCTTACATGAAAATTTGGATTTTGTGTGTTAGGAAGGATGGTTCTATTTATCATGGATATTGTAGTTGGTGAGGTTAAATCATGCCTAGAGATTATTCTGCTTGGATTTGACTCTAAAAATTCTTGAACTGCTGTTATCTATGGATCATAAACTGAATGTTGTAGATTTGAGTATTGCAAACTGTCATTCTGCTCACATTTCGTATCATTGAATTTCGAGCATGCTTAACAATTTAATTGTTTGGATTAAATCTAGAAATCCGCATAGGATAGTTGAAATAGAGATGAAGTTGAACCCTATTTTTGATTGGATCTGAACTTGTTTTTCTTTGCTTGTAACGATTAAAGAAGGATTCAAAATTTATATTACTTTATTTTAAGTTCCTACACTAAATCCGGTTATTATAATGAAATGACGATAGTTATAGTGTCTTCAATTTGAATTCCAGCTGCAAATTAAATTATCATTGTTGTGTTTCTCTCGTGCATTTATATTGTGACATTAATGCATCGTCCTAGGAATTATGAAACAGTTTACATATCGCATGTCATACCTAATATATGAAATAAGCATGTGGAGGTTTGGGTGAATTGGTGGCATTCCATATGGTAGGATACTCCCATGTAGGGAGTGGTGTGATAGGAGTTAGCTACGTGGAATCTAGGGCTCACCTTTTCCCCGTTCTGAAATTCCCAACGTCTTCAACAAAAGTGAGGATACCGCTTGTGGAACACTCTCGATGGATATATCTCCTTGTCGGAGTGAGTGGTTAGGCCACATGACCCTAGGGAGTATTCCACCTTAACTTCCAGAAGAGATACGGTTCTCTTCTGTAATACATTGTGTGATTATGCATATCATTTGCATTGCATTTAAATTCTGATTCTTGCTGGGCTTTAGGTTCATTGTTTTCCGCATAATGTAAGTGATGCTTTTGGTGATGCTTATGATGACATTGATATACCAGTTGAGAAGGAGGCGTTCCTGTATGACCCCTCGTGTTATCAACCGATTTGACCTGTTGGGTGTGTTTCACATGGTTTGGGATATTTGGGTATTTTGGTAATATGGATATTTTAGTAATTTGGTATTAGTACTATTTTGAATGTTACAAATGATTTGTTACTAGGGACTTTGGGATTTTTGATAAAACACTAGAGATTATGTTTTGAAATCCTATTATTTATTCCGCATAGTTTACTCTGATGTGTTTTCTTTCAAATGAATTTCGAATGTTGAATAAATCAAACGAAAATTTTATATGACGGATTTTTAAAATAAGGATAAATAGTTTTAAATAATCGGGCGTTACAGTTAGAGTCATTCATCACATGATAGCCCACATAATTTTGCCTTGTGATGGATATAGAGACCATGTCAGTTGCATGAATCTCTATGTGATGGAGAAGCTAGACAATAGGAAGAGATTCAACCTTGAATACATGATAATAAATCTCATGCATGACATCTTGAATAGCCCAAAGAAGAATATCTCATATAACTGGCTCATTTAGAAGATTGTTGATAGTAGCAGATTGGCACTCCCTCTCAACGAGTCAATAATCAATGAAAATATGCTTGACGTCTACAATCAAGTGACCTTGGCTCAAATGAAAAGGGCCAATGTAACGCCCTGAAGCATTAAAACCCCTTTTTTTAAAATACGTCGTACATAAAGATTATGCCTTTAAACCATACACTGCGGAAGTCTTTAAAATAATTTTCTTTTGAAATCCAAACTTAGTAGTACTCTACATTAATTAAATAATCTTTTGTGCCATTTTTAAACCATGCAGCAGAAGTCTCAACAAAACTCAATTAAAATTATACGCAGTAAAACCCATCATTTAAATAAAAATAAATATTTAAAAAATGTTTTAACTTAAATCCTAACAATAACAAACATAACTTTGAATGAAAAGCTTAATGACTCGTTATAAAATCCTCTTCTTTTTCAATCCTCATCCATGGGTCAACGTTGCTTCGACAACGCTCTAGCTTTGCCCATGAGAATTCCTTTTCAACCGCGCTATCAATTGTTTCAATCATTATGTTCCTTAATAAGTTCTTCATTACCAATATCACAAAGTTCACCTATAAGCCTAACACTCAGTAAGAGATGTATAAAATAAAACATGACTAGGAGATGCAGTATGTAGAAACTATGTCTTTTTCACTTTACAATTCAATCGTTAGGGGTCATTCAATCTAGGGGAGAGAGTGACACCATTAGGTCCATTGCATGTGGGATAGCCAGCTCAAACCCCGCCCATAACGACCATTTACATTTATTCGATTCGTCTTTCATTCTTTCTTATCTTTCTTAAAGAAAACATTTTTCATGAATGCACAAAACATACACGTAACAAATAATGACAATCTAACATTCATGAACATACAGTAAACATGTCCTCAATCAACATCTCAATATAAATAGTAAACAAGCAATAATCATTCCTTAATCAACAGCCCTTAGGCATTACATCATATCATCATCAAAATATGTTCTCAATTAACAACCAATAGAAATCACATCCTCAAATAATATCCCGATATGAACAGTAAATAGTAAACAATCGGAATACATCATATCCTTGAACAGCAGCTCATAGTCATCACAGAATAACATCATAAAATCTAACTTACCCTAGTATTTTGTGATATAAGCCAAATGCCAAACACGATCAACTTCACTTTCCTAAAGTTTGTTTATGTTCTGACTATCCCAAACTCTTCCTTAACGCTGACTTTTCCTTTAAATAGACAAAAAGTTAGCAAATAAAGAATAATTTTAAATATTACTCACTATCAAATGTAACTTCATAAACTAAACAATGGAGAACCTACCTTGAGAATCTTGAAGGAAAGTTTCTCCCGAGAGCTTGAAAGAAAGCTTCTCTTGTCCATGGGGTACTCGAGTGATTAGGGTTTTGGCCCCAAACCCTAATATTTAAAGACCAATAACCAGAGACCTTCTCGGGAGAAAATCCCCTAAAATTTTATCTTTTTCTAAACAATCGAAAGATCAAATCGTAGCTCAGAAGGATATGAAAAAACTAACATATTTAAAACCTTCCCAAGCTACAGTGAATGCATGAATAGTCATTGGGGATGTTCGTAATAGCCCACTCGTCCAATGGCCAACAGTCATGTCAGCCCTAAAACTTATATTCGCAGTGGCCAAAGTAATCGCAGACGCAAATACTTCTGCAAAAGCCAATGCTTCCATGGAAACTCCAATCCACAGGTTCGTCCATCACTCGTCGTCTGCCATGTGATGGACTAGGTTACCCAATCTAGGCCATTTGGCTTGGGTCGCGGTCAAACTTCTTTTGGGTCACTGTCCAGACATATTTTGGGCTTGTTTGGGCATATTTTGGGCCAGAAATTTTGGGTAATTTAATCCAATTAATTTGGGTTAATTTTAAATGATAATTGAACATTTTAAAATATAAAATTTAATCTAAAATTTAATGCCTTTATTTATTATAGTTACCCAATTATTAAATTAAAATTTGTGAGCTATTAGATTTGTGCCTTTTGGAATTTTTGTGCTTTGGTTGGTGAAAGTCCACTTCAAGGTAGATATTTATTTTTATGTACTGCATTGCATAATTTTTTTTTTAAATAATTTTTTTGAGACTTGTCTTATATTAAAACGATGTATTCAATTTTACGGTCGTCGGGTTTTTAATTTATATTTAATTTTTTATCGTACACGTTTAATTAAGCATGCATATTATATTTTTGGATGAACTCGGTTATGTGAACTAAGTTCAATCGACCCGATTTTGGGTATATTTTCTTTTCTCACATTCGACCATGCATAACATGTTTTTTGCTGTTAACTAGAGTAATGTGACAGTTGTATGTGTCGTGTCCCTGGTCACAAAACCATAAACCTGATCAAGGTATTTTATGTGGCTTTCGTGATAGCCAAGTATTGCTTTTATTTTGTTATATGTCTATGGCATGGTGTGCCCGGAGTCCGTGAGTGGCTCTATTTTCACTGTGATTTTAATTAGTACAACAAGAATCTATTTTAATTACATACCACATATTAGTGAGTGGTTTTAAATACGTAATCTTTTGTATATATTTTTCTAAAATGAATTCATAAAATGTGAGTTTTAAATTCATGCATGTATAAACATCATCTTAATTAAAATTAATAAATGTAATCTCTATTGAGTTTAATCCACTCACTCCAATAACACCTTTAAGGTTTTAACCAATCATATTTCCAGTTGCAGAGTCAAGATTAGACCCGCCGGAGTTTATTTAATTTCTGTAATTTTAATAATTATTCTTGAAAGACTATTTTATGAGATATACTTTATTTGGATAACTGTAATCATTAATTTACTTTTCGCACATTATTTTATTTAGTTTATATTATATGTTATCTGATATCACTATGGGAATTGTTAAGCTAAGTTTTTGGACCCTAGCTTGTAATAATTATTTTAAGTCTTCCGCTGCTATTTTATAAATTTAAGTGAAATGGGTTGGGTGATTAGGCTCTTTGGGCCGAGTCGTTTCCTATTCTGTCTCGGGTTCCCTACGGATCATGACATAAATCCTCCCTCTTGAGCCACACTGTAACACCCAACTGCTTAGAGAGCTTTAGGGTGAGCTGCAACGGGGATTCAATGGCAACGTCATAGACCTTCGAAGACAAAATATTAGTAAGATATTCCATGGCATTGAGATCCTTATCAGTTCCCCCACCAGCCGTACGGTTTGGAACAACCCCTAAAAAATTGGCTTCGAATTGTTGCGAATCTGGGTATACTTTAGGAAGAGAGTGAAACGTTAATGATGGATCTTCATGTTTAGGGACGGAGGTGGTGGTGGAGGACTTGGCAGAGATTTCTTCTACCAACTTGAAGAGGGTTGCCAAAATGGATGAGATTATTTTACGACATTAGGCGGCGGAAATAAATGTGGTGGAGACCTCTGCTCCATTAAAGGATAACCGACGAGGAAAAAAATGTTTAGAGGGGAAAAGGTGAAGATAGGTAGATGTACAATGACAAGCCTCCATATTCTTCGATCGAAGAGAGAGAGAATCACCGAAGTGATTTTTAACATTGTAGAAACGCAGAGGGTATTTGTTGGTAATGACTTAAACATTGAGGTGTTAGAATTCAAAATTTAAAGTTTATGGGATATGTTGAAGGGACCCCCATACTTCAGGGGCCATAGTGATAATTACCCAAATAAAATCATTTATTTTAACTTTCCTAATTCTAATAATTATTTAATAATTTCTAATATTTTAATTCTTTCATTGAAATTCTCCAAATAATATAATTAATTCTAAATTGTTGTAGTACATAATTAAAACTATTCGTAAGAAAAATCTAGTTATTACATCCAAAATCGGAGGAGAGTGAGTATTCAAGGGCGCACAACCTCCATCCACAACATCTGCACAGCCTCTTTCGACGTTAACTATACAACTTCCATCGACGTCAGCATCTCCATGCTCAGATCAAGTGAAGGTGGAGGACGATACTATTCAACCCCTTCTTCAGTCTTCTCACTCTATGTTGATGGGCAAGGAGAGGTGGATTTGGATTGCAGACTACTTAGAGAGTCTGACTTCCTCAGTTGTAGCCTATGGCAACCGAATGGAAGGAATGGACGAGCGAATGGAAGCAATGGGCAAGAGAATTGAAGGCATGGGCAAGCGAATTGAAGAGTTTTATGTCGTTCAATAGCCACTCGTGGATCAGCTGAGGAGGCAAGTGGATTTTCCACCAGCCCCTCCAGTAGCACCTCTAACAGCTTCTCCATCTTCCGACACTGGACTAGACGAATGTTTGTAAGTCTTTTACTTTATATGCACTTTCACATATGCATTAATACTTTAATTTCGGCTCTTTGAATTAGATATAAAATTGTGTTACAATTGTGTAGATTTCTTATCATCAGGCAATTGTCTTCTTCTCCAACATTTACCAAAGTTTAGAAGATATTGTCAACAGGTTCTCCATCAAATGAAGCAGTTTTAGGACTTGCTTCACATCAGAAATTTATATGTGGTATATCTTTAGTTTTTTTTTGTGTAATGTATTGAATTTACACTTAATAGTCTAGTGGTAGTGTTTAAACTAATCATTGCAGCCTATAAAATTGATAGAAGATTTTATGAGATTGACTGATGCAAATACCACAAAGAACCTAGAGAAATGTGGTATTCCTATGGGCATTATGGTAAGAAATGCTATCAGTTGAAAGTTATTCTCATTTTTGATTGCATGGCTAATACATCTTGCTTCATGTTGTATTTTCTAAAAAAAAAACAATGTTTTCATAATCACAACACTCATCATTCTGAAGCAAAAGTCAACATCTGGCTAGATAAGAATAACTTCTTATCAATATTTAATCAATGTTTACGAAGTTGTTATGTTAAATATATCTTTTGAATGTTTTCTTTTTATTTAGTGTGTGAAGGACTACAAGGTCCAATCACTAGAGCTAGTACCCAAGACTCATCAACATTTATATTTCTAATTATTTGGAAGGTAACTCAATAATGGGTAAAGAGGAGGATCCACCAACTCATGAAGACAAAGGAAAGCCCACACATATTTTACTATGGAAAGTAGCCCAAGAAGCCAAGTTTGAGAATCAAGAAAGGTCAAGGCAATAAGAGATATGGAAACCATCCCAAGTGTCCAAGCAAGAAGCCAATAGGAAGACCAAAGATTACATGGATATGGAAACCATCCAAGGGGCCAAAACTTGAAGAGAAAATAATTGCCAAAAGCCATCAAAACATGGAGGTAAATAAAGCAAGAATTAAGTAATCTACTTTTAGTTAAGTTACCTAAACATACTATGAAAAATCAGCCAAATATGTTTGTTGTGGATAGCCGATTTAGTATAGTAGTTAGAACTTATTTCCTTTATAGTTGTTTTTTATTCTATAGTTTGTAATTAGTAATTTAAAGCCACCTAACGTGAGTGTTTAATAAGTTGAATTGGAATATTAAAAGTCTTTGCTTTGTTTTTTGAAATTGGAGGGATTCCTCGTTTCCCTTTGGTGTGTCCTATCCAAAGTTCTTGTGGTGTGATATCATAATTAAGGTTATTTTGTGAGTTGAGTAATCTTTCTTATTGACATCCATGTTCTTGTTCCTTGGAAGAAGAACATGTGAAGTGGTGTTTAATTTTCAAGAAGAATTATATTGGTAGAGTTATCCACACGAAGGTTCAAGTTGTGATTTTTTGTATTTTCGGCCAATCAAATTCATCCATGCATATTTCCATATTTGAGGTGTTTCTTAGCCTTATTTTTGAGGAGTTATTCATCATCCATTGAAGGAATTTCTATCCAAATTTTGTGAGAAAAGCTTCTATATTCAGCAAGATATTGTATAATACCCTAACTTTTTATATCAGAATTTGAAAAGGATAAATTGGAAAGTAATTGGGGATATTCGAATTAATCGAATAATTATTGGGGTATTACCAAAGACGTAATTGGATTAAATTGGAATAATTAATTAATAATGAGAAAAATAAATTAAATGGATTAAATTGAAATAATTAAATTGTGGAAGAATTAAATTAATGAGATAGATAAAATGAAAATGTGGTTAATTAAATAAATTATGAAAATTTAGATAAATAGAATTAGGAGATAAGAGGAAGGGAAAAATCGGTTAAGGAAGAATTAGTAGAAGTTGAACCGGTTCAGTTCAAACCGGTTCAATTTAATTAAAATGGCCGCTGGCCATTTGAGAGAGATAGAACTGGAGACACAGGGGGATCGGGCAATCGACGGGGGAAGTACGATGCGATTGCGAGAGACTGAGAGGCGACGGCGAGCGACGACGGGTTCGACTGGTGTTCTTCGCGGCGGGCTGCTGCTGACTGCGCGGCGACGACGAACCGCGTGTCGTCTAGGGCTCGGGAAGGGAACTCCCGCGAGCTACGAACTACTAGCCAAGGTGTGTCGACAAATTGGATTTTGATTTCTCCTCCATGGCTTTCTGAATTGGGCATCTCAGCAGTTGGATTTGGTGATGACCGAAATAATTTGGCAAGGGCAGGGGCGATAATTCTGGTTGGGAATTGGCTGGAGCAGTTTGTTCGAGCTGGATTCCTCCGGCTGTTTCCTCTGGCTGGCTTTCCACGTGGAGACTTGTAAGTGGACCACTCCTTCTTGAAGTGTGTACTCTTCTGTTGACGCATCTTCCTTCCTATAAATCGATGGCAGTGGATTTTGTTGCAGGGGAGGGAGCTTCTCTCGGGTCTTCAGTGAGAAGATAGAAGCGTGTAGACAGAAGAAGTGGAAAGTGTAGTGTGAAGCCGCTCTCGGGTCTCTCAATTCTGCAGGTAAAGAGTTTTCCTTCATGGTCTTTCTAGAGTGTCAACATATTTCCCATGTTTTGAATGGCTTGGATGAAAATGTTCTGGATGGTTGGATTAAATTATGGCAGAGTGCTGCCTTGATGAATGTTCTCGGTTTGTTCTTTGTGTATTACTTGTATGAATTTTAGTTCTTGGTCTTTAGTACCTCTTGGTTGTGGAGTTGGGTAGGGGTGTTCATGGTCCGGTCCGGTACCGGTTCCATAGTGTACCGGACTGGACCAATCGGTACCGGTTCTGAAAATTCAGAACCGGTACCGGTCCCATTAAGGTTCGGTACCGGTCCGGTACCGAACTGGTGTTGTCGGTACCGGTCCGGTTCGGTACCGAACTTTTTACCTTTTTTTTTTAATAGAGAAAAAAAATGTGAAATACGAAAGAACAAACAGAGTAGGGACGTATAAAAATTTTCCTGCAAATTAAAAGGGACGTATAAAAATCTATGGAAACCAAAGATAGAAAATGTAAATACAGTGTTAGAGTAAACAAAAATCATAAATTCATAAATCATAACCGATTAAAACACTAAAAAGTACTAAGCCAACAACTTAAACCTTAAAAAAAAAAAACAAAATGAAGATAATTCTCCCATAGCCTTCACGACAATGTCATCTGAATTCTGAACCTTTTTCCTATAAAATAATCAACAAAATACAAAACGAATCAAGATTGGACATACACAATAACAATTAACATGAGAGAGAGCAAGCGATACCTGACAATCTCATCTATCATCACTAATTCACTATCAATTTCAAATTAATTCCTTGCATCGTCATTCGTCATTAATTTGTATAATCTCTGAAAAATATAAATTGAAAAAAAATTTAGAAAACATAGTAATTAGTAATTAATACAAACAAATATAAAGGAAAAACTATAAATATAGATGATACCTTGTTCATCCACATCATCTTTGTCGTTGATTGATTTATATTTTGAACTTCGAATCCAGCTTTGAGTGCAAATAATCGCTTCGACAGTCTTTGGGGACAAAGAACTACGAAATGAATCAAGTACTCGTCCTCCGCTACTAAAAGCTGACTCCGATGCAACAGTAGAAATAGGAATGGCCAATATATCTCTTGCCAAGTTGCTCAGAATAGGAAATTTTAATGAATTCATCTTCCACCACATGAGAATGTCTTGTTTGCCTGAGAATTTTTCCAATGCTTCATACAAATATTGATCCAGTTCTGACCGAGTACTTGAAATATCTTCTTCTTCGGGGTAAGTATAAAGCATCTCATGTAGTTTGTTATGACTCAAATTGCTCTCTCGTATCATGATTGCAGATGTTGGTACACTTGCAGTATTGTAATTATCTTTTAAATTTTCCAATCCCGAAGCAACTTTATACTCGAGATATAATTTTTGAAGCACTAGTTGTACTTCATTTAACAAATCATTTGTCTTCTCATAATCCATTACTGGGGAAAGACAATGTTTCAAATACTTCATTTTATATCGAGGATCCAAAACAACTGCAACATACATCAAGATATTCATTCTGTCGCAGCTTCCCCAATATTTATCAAATTTTCCCTCCATTCCAATCGCCATTCTTCTCAATAATGGATTGTCACATTGAGCATACTCTTTGATAACCATTCTCAAGTTGCATACTTCACAAACATATACATTTGCAGTAACATGCAACGAGGCTGAAACATTTACAGTAGTATCATAAAAAATCTTCAAGAACTTTACAAGTTCTCGAATATTATTCCAATCTTCTTCCGTGGGAGGACTCTCTCCACCCAAATCAACAAGATAATTAAAATCTGTTCCTGTCAACTTCTCAAAAGCTTTTTCATATTTTTCAGCGCTTTCCAACATCAAATATGTTGAATTCCATCATGTAGGCACATCAAGAGACACACTTCTTTTGCACCCAATTTTAACATTTTCCGCACATTTCTGAAAACTTTGAAGTCTCGCAGGAGAAGATCGAACATATTTCACGGCTCGACGTACTCTTGTCATAGATTGGTGATGGTCTTTTAAACCATCATGTACTATCAAATTCAATATATGCGCAAAACATCGCATATGAATGTATTCACCATTCAAAATTAAACCGTTCCAATTCCGAACACATTTAACCAAATAAGAAGTGGCCATATCATTGGAAGACGCATTATCTACAGTTATTGTCAAAACCTTTTCAATGCCCCATTCAAGTAAACATCTCTCGACTTCTTTTCCGATTGTTTCACCTCTATGATTTTCAATCAAACAGAAATTCATGATCTTCTTCTGCAAAATAAAATCACAATCAACATAATGCGCTGTTAAAACCATATAATTTAAATTCTGAATGGAAGTCCACGTATCTGTAGTCAAGCATACGCGTTGAGATGTATTCTTGAAGTATTCTTTCAACTTTGCTTTTTCTTTTTCATACATTCCAATCACATCTCGTGCAAGCGTAGTTCTAGATGGTACAACAAATTTTGGTTGTAAATATTTGGAATAAACTCTAAATCCCTCTGATTCAACAAACTTAAAGGGAATTTCTTCAACAATAACCATCTTTGCAAGTAGTTCTCGGCAAGTCTCACTACTAAAAGATGCAGGGGTAGAAGAAGTTGATCCTGTTCTATCCAAATTTTGGAAGCTTAAAGTCTTTTGCTTCATATCAACACTTGCCAACAATTTTTTACAAGAATTCATGTAGTTCTTCTAGCTTGAAGTCCCATTTTTGGTGTGATGGCATGCGTATGTCTGAGAACAATAATTGCATTTCGCTCTAGGGTTGTTTGTATCATTGCTTTCAACAATAGCAAAATGCATCCAAACATCAGATTTCTTTCTCTTGTTCTGACTCGTAATAGGGCTAACATTACCACTCTGTATAGTTTCATCATAGCTTTCCATTATCTGCATTTTGAACAATGTAAAAACTGAATATCATAATTAGAAATGAATATCATAATTAGAAATCTAAAACTGAAATGAATATATAGAACAGAACAGAACATACAGAACAGAACAGAACATACAGAACAGAACAGAACAGAAACCATTAAGGCATCAATAGTTACAGAAATCATTATCATATTTCCAGTATCAGTATCACTATTGAAGCCATCAACATTTAATTCAACAATCACTATAAATTACTATCACAATTCACAGAAGGACCACTTTGTTCAGAAAAAAAACACTAACAAAAATTAACAATCAGAGACGAGTAATCAAAAATCAACAAATAGACAGATTCAGAAAGAGACAGAGACGAGTACCGACAGCCAACACTAACAGGATTGATAATTTTGATCACAACAACAATCACATACATTAAATCACTATCAATATAGAACAGAGTAGAATAGAGTACCGACTGGCGACTGGCAGTGGCGAGGCGACGGAAATTGAACTCCGAAGTGTCTGAAGACTGAAGCTGTCGACACTCGACAGAAGATGGAAACCTGGACATTTCGGGACTAGGGTCAGCGCCAAAGGGGAGACGATCGTCGGGACTAGATGCTGAACCTCGCGGGCTTCGTCTCTTCAACGGGACTAGGCTGTCGAACGCGAACTGTTGAACTGGAGCAGACGAGCAGTGGAGCTCGAAACTGGTAGGCCGGTCGTCGGTCAGTCGTCGGTCGTCGCTGGAGCTCGGGTGTCGTCGGTCGTCAGGCTACGGGTTGGGAGCAGGGAGGATCAAGAGAGGAGTTGTAGTCTAGATTCCAGAATGCAGAGTGAAGAGAGTGCCCTAAATTAATTTTAAGTTACCTGTTCTACACACGGTACCGGTGCTGTGGGACCGTGCACCGAGGACCGGACCGTGTAAACTGGTTCTGTGAAAATGGGACCGAGTCCGGTCCGGTACTAGACAAACATGGACCAAAACCGGTACCGAATGACCGGTTCCGGTCCGGTTCTTCAGTACCGGTCCGGTTCTGCACACCCCTAGAGTTGGGGGAATTTAATTGTTGTTGTTGTGATGATTTTCCTCTCGGTTGAATCACCCTATATTTGCCATAATTTTTCAGTAATGTATAGTTGTTGAATGCACCTGAGAACTTTGTCATTTGCACTTAATGGAATTGGAGTGTTGGGGTTCCTATTTATTGATGTTGGTTGTGGTTTAAGATAACATGTTGGTTGATTTTGAGATTGATGTATATAGTCTCTTTCATTCAGAACTCAACTGTTTGTAGTCAATATGTCTTGGACTTGTTAATTCGATAATCCACTACTTGTCATATCCTAGTTGGTTGAGATTTACCATGAAACATAGGTTGTACACTTGGAGGATAACTCCTACTATGTTAATATGGATTACTACATCTGTTGTTATAAACAATAACTAGACCTGTTAGTAATAAAGGGGTGAAATTACAACCATGAGCCATGTTGTTCTATTTTGGAATGAATTTGTAGACTAGTTGGAAGTTCTGTTTTGTAATGGAGCTATGGTTTTGTTAGAAATGTAGTTGTTGTCAAATGAAAGTATTGTAGTTGCTGTCAAAAGAGAATATAGAAGTTGTTGATTTTTTTTAAGTTAGATATTAAAGGTATTATAAGAAGTTGTACGTACAATGGTCTTAGCACTATTGTTGTCTATAGTCTTTATGAGTTCGGTGATAGAATACTGTTTTCGTTGTACATGTTAAGATATTGGAATTTGTTATTGCGAGGTTACTAAAGTAATTAAGTTGACTTTATAAATTATTCACTTGATAAGGCCATGATAAAGAAAGAGTTAAATGGTTCTCTACTCTGCTGTGGAAATACGGTTTCGTGATAAAATGCTACTTGGTTTTGTAAAGTAAATCCTTTATTATCAGGTCACATTGATGGAATGAGCAACTATTATTGGTCGTTGCTAGTTAGTTACGCATGTTAGCTCTGAGACTGTTATGATGTGTTAAGTTATCCTATTCTCTATGAGTGAGATTGATAAGGGCCTAATAATTATTCATTTGACAGTTTTTGAAGATACTAAGCCGATTGACATAATCGTATTGAAAACTCCAAGTAAGTTGATACTTATTGTACTTTAGTCTTCGGACCCTACATCGCAAGAATTAGGATTGTATGCTGTGTGTTTACTAGATTTAGTTTATTTTAATGATATGTTTACTAGACATTTATATCATTATATAGGGTTGAATGTATTCACGAGCATGTTACATGACATAACTGATATACGTAAATAGACGTGTGGGGGTTTGGGTGAATTGTGACTTTCCATACGGTAGATTCCTCCCACGTAGGGAGTGATAGGTATAGAAGTAGCTATGTGGATTCTAGGGTTCACAATTACCCCGTTCTGAAACCCCCAACGTCTTCAACAAAAGTGAGGATACCTGCTTGTGGTAATACCCCCGATGGATATATCTCCTCATCAAAGTGACTGGTTAGGCCACATATCTCTAAGGAGTATTCCACCTTAACTTCCAGAAGAGAAATGGCACTCTTCTGTAATGCATCGTATGATCATGCATATCATGTCCGTTGTATTTCATTCTATCTCTTACTGAGCGTTAGGCTCATTAGTTTAGGTCTTGTGATGTAGGTACGTACGAGAAACTGGTGATCAGGTCAAGACAGTTTAATAATTCCAATAAATCTTCACTTAACCACTCTCTAACATTTTAATTCTAACTAATCCGATAAAGTCTTATTTTATTCTCTTCCACGTTAATTGTAATTATCATCCGATAAATTATCAAAATAATGATCTATTGTTACGCCCTTAGTAATACCTCGATAATTATCCAATTAATCCAAAATCCCTAATTTTCGTCTAATTATTCTTATTAAATTCTAAAATAAAAAGTTCGGGGTATTACACCACGCTTCTTCAACTTATCCATTAACACTTATTTAATCGAGTATAACCATCCATTATCATTCAATAATCTGTAGTGAATTTTGCAGAACATAAAGTCCTAAACAATTAACCAACAAAGAGCTAAAATCCATAACAGAACATAAATCATCTATCAACAGAGCACACCCATTATCAACGTACCTATTTCATCGCCATTTATCAACAGCACAAAGAGCCAACGACAACCCCAACCAACGGAGACCAATTCCAACAACAGACCATA
This sequence comes from Begonia loranthoides, assembly GCA_022433065.1. Taxonomy (NCBI): domain Eukaryota; kingdom Viridiplantae; phylum Streptophyta; class Magnoliopsida; order Cucurbitales; family Begoniaceae; genus Begonia; species Begonia loranthoides. The sequence continues at coordinate 15,482,839 of CM039471.1, forward strand.
ACTCACCACTTATTTAATTTCTTCATTATTTATAAACTAAGCAGTATCAGCAGTAAACCACAGAGAGCATACATCCCAAAATATTTTTCAACCAAATCCATCAACAGGGAACACAATCCCCCCATAATCTCACCTAACTACCCCTAGGCTTCGCTATCTGTAAAGGAAAAGATACGTGGAGGAATCACCGAGGAATAATTCTCGGGATAGGTTTTTTTTTTCTCCTCGACCGAATTAGCACAAAACTTGGTTTTCGCATTTCACCGTGCGACTGCTCCCATGTGCTTTTGCCTCTTTCATGCCATCACCATTGAGCCTTCTCACCCCTGCTATCCTCTTCGCCAACTTCACGCCACTGGAGCACCAATTCCATGGCAATGCACATGAACATAAATCAACCAAAGAAGGAACATCTCAGAATCAGCCAATTCACGGTGCTCGGCATTGAAATGCCGAGAAACCAAAACACACAAGGGACTTACCTCATCCATTCACCGGAGAAGACTCTTCCACACCAACCATCTCTGATGGGTTGCCATCGCTGTCCGTAATCCAACCCTGTCATCACCAACAATCGCCTCGACTTGGCATTGTGAACATCACAACCCACAAGCACACGGTTTTGCAAGCTTCTTCTTGATTTGAGGAGATAATAGGTTTGTCATCTCAGCCATCTTTAGATATTTCAAAGATTCTACACATGATGTCCTTTCTTATCATCTCGAATATAGTCAAAATTAGTTTGTTCCGGGCTAATAAGATGTAGAAGTTAAAAGACTCACTCAAATTGTTGAGACTTATATCACACTTTGAGATCGAACTAAAAGCATGTTTCGACCAAAATCTCGGGTTGATGTTTCACAGATATGTTTGTGTTGTCTGGTCAACTAAAAATAGTTTCTTCATCTCTCTCTCAAAGTGCGCTGATATAGTGGCCCTAGATGCATTCCATATTATATCATAGTACAACTTACCTCAAAATTATTTTTTTAAGTTGGCATACAAGTGTTTGAGCTAGAAGCGATGCTCAGATAACATAACAAACTATTCGATAGTAGACACCAAACCCTACAAAAATAATCAAGCATAATAAGACCAACGTTCCCATACAATATATAACACAAATAAACATGAGAACGGCAATGCACCATACTTTTTGTCGATCGGAGACAAATGTTCATCTCCTATCCAAAGCCTTGTTTGTATCCATAAGCAACAATTGCAAAAACTAGAACCATGAATCTCTACATTATGCTTCAACCCTTCATGTGATAATCATCTAAGCAAATGACAAGTGTACCACATTTCACCAAACCTCTCTTAAATGCAGTCAAATATATATAAATTCTTTTAAATACCAGATAAGACATAAGATCATTTCTATCTATGCTAACAACTAATGTTCTGCCACGATTAGCTTTTTTAATCTATTCTCCATACGACCATAGTTGCTTATATTATTCGTCGTCATCCCCTTCGTTCTGTTTCGAGCTTCATTCATTGCCTTTTTGGCAAGACTCAAGGTAATGTTGATATTAAAATCTTCTTTGACTATCTCAATGATGGCAGGAATGTATCATAAAGCTTGACTTTTGAATCGATATAACTATTGGTTTGCCACTCATTTGACAGAAGTATGTTGGTTTTCCATCTATCGTGAATAGATGTGAACCTCATTATAGCTTTTTATTCAAAACATAAGTTCACCATGCATTTTTTTAAGCATGAATTCACCAATTGCATCATTCCTTGCACACTATCGTCAACCGATAAGATTGGCTTTTGACAAACTTTATCTCATACTCATTCTTCAACGCATAATCCATGACTTTTTCTCTAACTATGTTCAAGGAACTATACTTCTTCCCCAGACAAAGATTCGAGGAAGAACATTCCCGTTGATGGGACTACTCTTCTGCCATCATCATCTTTTGAGTAGCAAAATGAACGAAACCCATCGTCTAGAGATGCCGAGATCGAATTCATCTCTATAATAAACTTCATGATCGAATGCACAAAGCTCATCAGCCTAAAATGCTGAAATAGACTCCACCTTTATTCTCTAGTTAAGGGATTCTTGATCATTGGTTTCTTCAATATCTGAAAATTAAAGCATCCACACAGTAATTATATTATATAATAAGTTGCTACAAATAATTGCAAACAAAAATTACCTTTCCTCGACTTCATTTGATGTGCAATACCTAAACACTTTGATTATTGCTACTTTTTTCACTCTTGAATGGTGTTTAGGGATTTAGGGTCGAAGAGGATTTACCACTATTCATTTGCTACTTTTTAAAGTCAATACGAAGACATCCATTACTTAAATATGATCATCCGAAAGTGAATTAAGCGGATGTCTGCTCCTATGTAAATGCGAAGATACAGATGTTCGTCCTATAAATATGGTCGTCTACTTTCATATAAAAGGGTATAATCGAACATTTGTTGGTTAACGCAGACATCCTAAACATGTTTTTAACTAAAAACGTGACTACAAGATTTTCTTTGTTCAGTTTTCATAATTCAAAAATTTATTTATTAACATAATTAATTTAAACTTTAATTGATCATTTATCTCATAGTTCAACTATGATTTCATTTTACTAAATAAAAAATGCGAAACGCGGGAACAGGTGGAGAGGAGTAAATGAGCCAGGTGGATTCAAATCTGACTCGCTTACCACGTGCTCAAAATGAAACTTCTTTTTTTAATTTCCAATATGAAGCTCATTTTCCACGTGCACCAAATAAGACAATACAGTTTATCAGCTCAGAGCAAGTTAGTTAAAATATGTTTCTTACTACCTACTAATTTATTAGTGGGAGTAATAGAAGTGAGAGCAGACCTATTAAAATATATAGTAATTTATTTGTCAATTGAAATCTGGAAGGCAAATTTTACCTCCTTAAATTATTTGAATTTAAATGATTAAATTGGAAGAAGTCCTATTGTGGTATTAATGCAGTAACCTAAGGTGTCTAGTTTTACATTTGTGGGAATCATCATTTAATAATTAACCCTAATCTCAAATTAGTTTTAATGACATTACATTAGAAATAGGTAAATAATAATGGATTGGAAACCTGCCACGTCCAAACTGAGACATGATTGCCGCTGGGCTGGTGGTGCTTTACTCTCAATAATTCCTTCTTGTTTTTTTCACTTGACTTACTTTATGGCCCTGTCCATAAAAAAAAAAATATATATATATATCCAAATCACACCGACGCCCTTTAATTTAGCACGTTTATCGATTTCCTCTTTATTTGCAATTCACACCCTGCACTCCTCCTATCTCCTCCATCTACCCCAGCTGAAAGTCATTCAGCTTTTTTGTTTTTATTTTTCAAGTCGCCGTTTCTTCAATAATTCTCCGGAATGGCCAGGAGTGGCCACGGTCAAATTCCATCCAGTTTAGCGACCCAACAGAACCAATCCCTGACCAACTGCACTATTCGTTTAGTTATGCCCACCCTTAACTATGGCAGAAGGTAAATTATCATTATATCCAAAACATGGAGAGATCAAGCTGGTGTTTCAAAGGGCGACAGCCATGCACGTGTGCCTCCTATGGACGTAATGAAAATGTTGGGCACATGTCTTGGAAAGTGATGGACGGGTTCTCCATATTCTAATCTTTACTTTCGTAGTTTTAATCTCACATTTTTTTATTTATTTAGTATTTTATCCATAAAAACAAACAAATGAAGTTTAATTATTAGAAGAATGTTTGATACAACTAAAATGGCGTGTTGTTTGTAGTTTAAGCAGAGGGTTGAGGAGGACGTGTGTGTGTGTGTGTGTGTAACTCAAGCCACTCTAACCATTAGGAACCATTCTTCTCAATCAAAACTAATAGTAGATGGCCCACTTCCAACAAGTGAGTAAGTTGAATTCTATCACGAGGGGCATCAACGGTGCCACTCAGGCCCCCTTCTACCCTCCCTCCTGCCTTAGGCCGTCAAGGGCAAGGGCATGTGGGGGAGCCTGGGGAGAAGAAGCCAAGTGTCCACAAAAACCATGCATGGAGACGGGTCTCTTTTTTCAAAGCCAAATTTTGTATAAAATAAGAAGCAATGAAAAGACTAGAAACTTGACAAACTATTGATCCTAAATATGCTTTATTTGCAGTTGCACCACAAATCTATTTTTAAGTAAGTTTTAGAGTGCAGGAGTTATCATTAGCCTTAAAACGACGAAATCTTCATGCGCTCTATGCTTCAATTGAAACATTGTTAATTGAAGTAAAGCCAGCCAAGTTAAAAAAGTGGAGACCCACAAGAACACCCATCGCCCATACCAACGACATCAGCAGCGCAAACTGCAGAAATTAGGTATTTAAATTGAAGTCTGATCTTGGACATGGACAGGGTTAGATGAGTGCCACGTGGGGAGAGGTCTATCCGTGGTGGCAGGTTTACAGGCTGGAAGGAGTGACAGAAAAGCAGTAATATATGTAATAATAGGGAGAGGGTGTTCTCTCAATCGGGGGACCGAGTTTATTGGAAAAATAAATTAATTAATAAATAAATAAAAGGAGAAATGGTGAACAGGCTGTGTTGTGTTGGGATTAGTCAATGTACGACTCCTCAAACCACTTACCAAACCCAACCGTCTCCATGCTTATCTCCTTTATTTTACTTTTTTTTTTAATAAATAAATTTATTATTTTTGTTTTTCAGTTCTTGTCCTTTTCCTCAGCTTCCATCACATTTTACTCTCCTTAATTTATTAATAAAATAATCCATATACATCAAAGTATATGGATGCACTAGTGTAAATATCTAATTATTATATTATTAGGTAAAGGGCAATTTGACGTAAATAAACCTTTATTACTCATCATTTTTATATTTCAACTATTATATATTTTTTAGAAAAATTAATATCAGATCTATTGAGAAAATTTGTTATTTATTATGTTAAAGAATGATAAAGAATTTTGATTTGAATATTTTATTTGTTAGTAAAAATTAATTAAAGGTTGATTTATAATTGACTTTTGGAGGTTATTTTCTTAGTTTTTATTGGACGAGATATTTCAAATCCATTTGTAAATTAAACTTTGGGTTAAATTATTTTATGGAATAAAAAAGAAAAAGGAGGAGCAATAAATTGGAAATAAGAAACGTAAGCATTCTAATAAAGGGGTTGTAACTGTAACAGACGCTGTGTGGGGGAGCGTATACGTGTTTGGGAAGTAGAACGAAAAGCATCAAAGAAAGAGAAAATGACTCCTGTATACCCCTTTATCCTTTGCCCGACACGTGTTCTCCAGCCAGCTGTATCCCAACTCCCAACCGCTTGCCTGGAAGAGACGGTGTCCACTGCCCATTACGTCTTCCCAAGTTCCTCCCCATTCTTCACCTGCTCACCCGGTCACCCGTTTATATATAACTGTATCGTCTTCTCCCCTTCTCTCTTGCGCCATTATAACCTAACCCTCGACCTTCATTGCCAGTGAAAGAAGGAGAAACGCTTTCTTTCCGTTCATCCTTCTTGTTGATTCTGTTTGCTTTACTGTTAGCATCAATGGTGGTTTGCGGTAGAGATGTTGATCGGATCAAGGGGCCTTGGAGCCCCGAAGAGGACGAGGCGCTTCAAAGACTTGTTCAGAAGCACGGTCCTAGAAACTGGTCGCTGATAAGTAAATCTATCCCCGGCCGCTCCGGGAAGTCCTGCCGCCTCCGATGGTGTAATCAGCTTTCCCCACAGGTGGAACACCGCGCCTTCACGGCTGAGGAGGACGACACCATTATCAGAGCCCACGCGCGGTTCGGAAACAAATGGGCTACCATCGCCCGCCTCCTTGCCGGACGGACCGACAACGCGGTTAAAAACCACTGGAACTCCACGTTGAAGCGCAAGTGCTCGTCGCTGACCGATGAGAGTGGATCTCCGCTAGACGTCGATATTAACATACAGCCATTGAAGAGATCGGTTAGTGCTGGTACGGCCGTTAACGTCTCCGGCGGTCTATACATGAATCCAGGCAGTCCGTCGGGATCAGACGTAAGCGACTCTAGCGTCCCAGTTGTTCGCTCCTCTCTCGTCTACCGACCCATTGCCAGAACCGGCGGCGTTTTACCTCCGGTTGAAATTGAATCTTCTCTAAACGATCCGCCAACTTCGCTGTCTCTTTCCCTCCCCGGAGTAGACTCGTCAGAGTCTATGAATCGCGGAACAGAGACGAGGGACTGCGTAACAAATCTCGTTTCCCCAGGTGGAGAAGATCCAACTGGTGAACAGTCCCGAAACAGAAATTGTAAATTAGGGATGTTCAGTGCCGATTTGATGTCGGTGATGCAGGAGATGATAAGAACCGAAGTGAGAAGGTACATGGCATGTATGGTGGAGCAGAAAGGCGGTGGAGTCAGAAATGGAGGTGTGTGCTTGAATGGAAGTGATGTGATTAGAAATGTTGGAGTTGAAAGACGTGGGATTAACAAAATCGAGTAGATATTCAGATTTCAGGACGCTGCCAAAATTGATATGGTTCATCATACTGCAGTTAATCGTCGCAGAGATAAAGAAAAATGGATATCATATGCAAGAAAAACTATGCTCTGTTTTAGAATCTCTATCTGCTTTTTAGGGAATAAATATAGAAAATGTACAGCAAGAGACAGGCAAGAAGATTGAAGATCGTGAAGACTGAGACGAAAGCCACTGTAATTAGGAGAGGAAGCTGGGATAATTTATTGGAGGAAGAAACAGCCATGGAACCAAAATTTCCTACTCTCTTCTTACCATGAAAAATAAAATTCATAAATTTGGGGGAAAAGGGCAATCAACTGATCTTCAGTTCATAAATATCTACTCGTATATTTTTGGGAATATTCTTCAAACTTATCCTTGCTTGTTCAGATCTAAAAATGGCGGGTTATGCTATAAATTGTTATTTTGATAATTTAATGGTGGAACCCAAAAAAAAAAGAAGAGAAGCCAAAAGAACAACTGAGGATGATACATACAATAGGGCTCAGAATGTTTTTATTAAACCTAAAGTGAATGCTTAAACAAAAAGAGTGAGTTTGATTAGCCTCTCTTTAACCATACTTACAGAACATAAAACGTTACTCGCAACAAACCTCAATTAAAAGCAGAATCGGTGATCTGAAGAATCTAATTTTTGATGGGATGGTATCAATTGAGTTGAAGCATTAAGTAAATGGAGGATGATGGGTCATCCGTGGACAGACAAGACCTTTTATGAATTTTGAATCCGAATCCTTGGTGGTTGTATGGTCATATTGACTTGTGTACCAAATGATGTAAATATGAAATAGTAACAGCGGATGGTACATCGTCACCCACCAAAGCTAAGCTTGCGGTCTATCATTTTTGGGGCAGGAGTGCTTCGAGTGGAAAAAGGTCTAACACGCAAGGACTTCCAATCAAAATTTAAAATTTAAAATAAAATAAAAAAAAATAAAACCCACAGGATGGGTTCGGGTCTGAGGAGACTCGAGAATCTAACCGAGAAAATCATTTTAAATAATCAATTCAGTTCGAAGGTTGGAACCGAAGTCACAAATGCAACAAGTCAGGCCTTCCCAAAAACATGTTAATACTAATAAAACCTACCACCCTAATTCTAGCACCTTCCTCTTTAGTTGGCTGACAATGGATTGTATGGCCCATCAGTCTACCTCAAATTGCAATCAGTTTTTTAACAAGGCAGACTATAAACAATGTATGGAGGGGAGACCCTAATTCCAATCCAAGTCCAATTGCAAATCAAACAAAATCCAAGAATAAATTTAAAAAGATATAATAGGAAACTAGTCAACTCTAAATCCAGAAACTAATCAACATTGGACAACAATACAATCTTTAAACTTATGAAAGGAAAATCGAGTTTGTGCAATGATGTCCTCCTACCTGCCCAACTTGCTAAAAAATTTGAGAAAAATATTTGCTAGTTGATCCAATTTTAGACAACTCCAATTTTCTCCATCCAACTTGTCCTTAACGAAGAATCTACCTACTTCAACATCTTTTGCTCGTTCGGGTTGAAATTGATTATAGTCAATATCATGGGCAGCTTGATTATCACAATACAGTTGAATTGCTTTCCTGTTTGGGTTGTCCAAATCTTTTAGAAGAAGTCTTAACAATAAATCTTCACAAAGTCCAAGAGCCATAGCTCTCAATTCAATTTATGCATTTGAGCGAGCTACAACTTTTTGTTTTTTTGTTTGTCCATACCAAGGTTACCTATCATCTATTGCTCCAACCCAATCACCAAAAGTATATGTACGTATGTTTTGACTATCTATGCTTTTAGTGAATTATATCCCTTTTCTGGGAGCAGACGTCAAATACCTCAAAATGCGCATGAGTGCATTTACATGTTCTTGTCTAGGATTGTGCATAAATTGGCTTATAACACTTAATGCTTGAGCAAGATCTAATTTTGTGTGTTAAATACATACGTCTTTGATGCACCCTATATCTGCATCAATATTATTTTTATTATATGAAAGACGTTCAATACAAATAGATCTTGAAGACAGAATTAAAGGAAGAAAAGATATCAAAGATATCATCTTCCTTGAAGATAAAGTAAGTTGAAGATTTTAGAAGATTTTTTAAAATTTTTTTGAAGATTTTTAGAAAATTTCTTTTTTTTTTTTTTAGTTTCTTAATTTATGGTCGCAAAAGACCATATAAAGTCACATAGTCTTATGTTTTACGGAGTTGAGAATTGAATACAAAATAACTTTTGCTAAACCCAAAATTGGAGTGATTTCTCTTTCAAAAACTTTGGTGAGTTACATCCAAAGATCCTTTGGTGCGTTATATCCAAAGAACTCATTGTGTGAGTTATATTACGGGAGTCATATCCTAAAGATTACTTTCCTAAAAATTAATCATTTTTCTTTATTCATCTTTTTCTTTCTTTAAACCCCTTCCGTGCTCTCCTACAAGTCTCTAATATCTCCTTTTATCAACCAGAACTTCATTTGACTTAATATATAATTGGGAATTTAACAAATGAACCATTGTACTATAAGATCAATGACAAATTAACCACTGAACAATTTTTCCTAACAATTTAAACACTGAATTATAAGAAATGAACAAAGAAAAATCGCCTTTAACTTTCTGAGAACTCCCAGTGGAAAAGAGGTAATATACATGGAAAAAACTGCAATAACTCGTGATTTTGGAGACTTTCAGTTGAAAAGAGTTAGTATCCATGAAGAATAGATTTGAAAAAATTCTGGATAAGTTGATTTTAATTTTTCTAATTTTATAATTTAGAAGATTTTATAAAAGAACGTTGATATTTTAGATTTTAGATGATTTAGAATTTTTTTACTGTCTATGGGAGAATTACAGATTGTTTGTGTTGTCTGTATTTTTCTACGAAGAAGACAATGAATTTTTTTTTTATTTGCAGACTTTCCTCTACGGAAAGTTATTTCACTTCAGAGTAAAGTTGTCTTTCCTCTACGAAAAGATGAATTTCCTGAGTTCTATTTCAAGGACTCACTTTCCGCAGCAGAAAGACAACATTCCAGTATGGAAAGATAACGTTCTGCAGAAAAAAAGACAATGTCCCACAGTGGAACAACAACACTATTTAACTGAAAACGTAACATCGGTGTTTACTCTGTCCATTTCTCATAGTTCAGCGTTTAAGTTATTAGCAAAAATTGTTCAGTGATTAACTTATCATTGATCCCAAAGTACAGTGGTTAATTTGTTAATTTTCCTATATAATTTCAAGCATTCCTCCACTGGAGTAGTAACTGGTTTGCATGCAGACATACCAGTCTCTTGTAACAAGTCTAATGCTTCTTTGAGACAAAAAAAATTTCCTTACTTGGATCTAGACAATTCAATTCCAAGAAAATATTTCTAAGAACCAAGGTTTTTCATTTCCAATTCTCTGGACAAGTACTATTGTGAAACCTTTCGTTCTTTGGGATCATTCCCTACAACCACCATATCTTCCACATATATAATAAGTGCAGTTATCTTACCATATTGTTTTTTTTAAAGAGAGTATCATTTGAATTACTTTGATGGTATCCAAATGTTATCATAGACATTGTAAACCTTTCGAACCATGTTCTTGGAGACTTCTTCAATCCATATAATGATTTCTTCAATATGCAAACTTTTTGGCCACGTGTTTATTATATGCATCATGTTGGGAGTTCCATATAAACTTCTTTAGATAATTCTCCATGCAAAAATGCATTCTTTACATCAAATTGTTATAATGGCCAATCCAAATTTACAACCAAAGAGAACAATACTTGAACAATATTTATTTTAGCTATGAGTGCAAATGTCTCTATGTAGTCAATCTCATATGTTTGTGTATACCCTTTCGCCACAAGTCTTGCTTTAAATCGTTTAATTGTGTCATCTGCTTCATACTTTATAGTGAAAATGCATCAACATCTTACCAGTTTCATTCCTGGTGGCAATCAACAATGTCCCAAGTTTTATTTTTTTGAAAAGATTTCATCTCCTCGTTCATCAACACCTTTCCACCTTGGGTTATCTAAGGCTTCCTGCAAACTGTTAGGAATAGCTACAACAAATAACAGATTTACAAATTACACATAATGGCTCATGGGATAGTTAACTTTACTAGAAAAAAAATAGGTTCATATGTAGGTTTAAGAATACCTCTAGTGAGGCGGTTTGGTAGTTGTTTTTTGGGTTGTTCACGTGCTAGATCAAGAACATCCTTAGTAAACTATTGGTATAATGTATCAGCGAGCATCTCAATCTCTTTGTTTGGCAAACTTAGATCTTCTGATTCAACCAATTCTTCGACTTTTAAGTGTCCGTTATCATCATGGTTCAAAGTTATACCACTTATGTCTAGATCGTTGTCAACATTTTTTCTAAGTTTTTATTATCACCAATTACCATATATTATAATCTAGAACTTGAATTTCTTTGTGATACTCTCCCTGAACTTTGGACTTGGAGGCAAAATACATTGAGATTTCATGGAAAACCACACCCATTGTTATAAACATACATAGAGTCACATGATGATAATTTTATTTCGCCGGTGTTTATGAAGATGTACAAACACTACACACAAAGGCATGAGGAGGTAAATTTGGTATTGTTTGGGCAACCACAAAATGGGTGAGAGCTTGTAATGGTGTTCAAAATTTAATGGAGCTCGAGAGTACCCAATTAATTAAATATGTTGTAGAAGTCAATGCTCCTCCCTAATTGGATTATTTCATATGAGAGTTTTAATTAATAATGCTCCAACAACTTCTAGTAAATGTCAATTTAACTGTTCAACGACACCATTTTGTTGTGGTGTATTATAAAAGTGACAAACCAATGTGATCCACCTAAATTTGGAATTTTAGCATGCGCCACACATCAAAATATATAACCATGAAAGTAAGAGGACTTTTATTAAATGAAGTTGGATGACTTTTTACAAGATCACAAACATCACATGAGATACTAGAAACATCAAAATTTCTAAATAAACTAGGAAATAACTTTTTTGAATAACCAAAAGATGCCTGCCCAAGATTCCAGATTTCTTCTTTAGCAATTCACTGATGTAACTTGTCAGAACTTTTTTGGCATTAAGTCCAAATATTACAGCTTTCCTCACCTATTATCACAACCAGTTGTCTGCTTTGTTTGGATGTCCTTAAACATACAAAAATCACGCCATAAGTTCATGGTAATAATCTTTAGTATGTCCAGTTTGATTGTAGTGGATGCATTTATTGGTAGATTTATGTGCAGCATTGTATGTTTTTGATATGTTTCGAGTTGCCAAAACTTTCAGACTCTCCTTTTAATGTTGCACCACGTACTTCCTCTTGTCGAACTAATGCATACCATTCTTCAAAATCTGGAATCGTACAATCTCTCTACGAATTCATTCAAAAATATCATCCAATCCAACAAGAAACATATGCACCCTTTAGACATTCAATTGATTTTCAATAAGCTACAATATCACCAAGATCTTCCATGACCACTTTATCTTGGTGGTTCAATTATTGAAAATCTTTAGACAACTCTCCATAATATTCCGAGAGAGATCTTCTGCTTTGTTTGGCGGTGAAAGCCATTTGGCTCAAAATGAAAACTTGCAACTTATGACTTCCATCATAGAAAGCTTTTGACAGAGCAGTCCATATTTCATAGGCTGTTGATAATCGCAAGTAGCACTTCATAATTTCTGGAGTCATGGAACCTCTTAACTTTTTGGTTCTCGACATACCATTTTTCATATCCATCTTCTGATTCTACAGGTGATTTTTGTCTTGCAATGAATATAAGAAAGTTTCTCCCCCTCTGCAATATGCATTTCCATCAACTTACGGTTTACTAACTTACGGTTATTGACTATCTCTAGAATACTAGTTATAAGGAGAAAAATAAATAAGAGTGGAGCAGATAGAGAGAGATAGAGGAATTATGGCTCAAATACGAGAGTGAGAGAAGAGGAATTTTTCTTCTTGGAGAGTTCCATCTAGCTTGTGTTTCTATGTGTAATCTCTCTCGAGTTGATGTTAATAAAATCTTCCCATTATTGTTCCCGTGGATGTAGGAGATCTCAGTATGATCTGAATTCTATTGGGCCGGGCCCGTAGGCTCGCATTGTAAATCACATTTAAGGTTTTGTTTTCTCTATAAATTCATGTAAGCTAAAGTCGCAAAATTCACAGTTATATTTTGATCATCCTAGTAAATTTATTCATCTACCCATCATTTTTTCCTTAAAGGGTTTTTCTACATAAATCTGGTGTCCCATATCGAATTTCTTTTTTTGGTTGTCGTTCGATCTCTAACAAATGGTATCAGAGCTTTGGTTTTGGGAGTTCGTGTTTCCAAGTGTGATGAAACAAATTTACTCCGGTTATTCCACATCGAATAAGGTTTGTGTAATTTTTGAGAAAATTACAATTTTTGGGAAAAAGAAAAAAAAAATAAAGAACCAGAAAATTGTTCCCCCTCCCATTCGTCTTGCTCATAAAATTTTTTTTCTCTATCGTCCAGCCACCATCAGAAAACAATTCCCTAGTTTTTCATCTCTATTTGGAGTTCTCCACAGCAATTGTGTCTCCGAATAACAGATTCATCATTGGAGGATTTTCTATTTATCGTTAGTCGTCATAGATCATCTACATTGTTGTTCTCCATTTTCGCTGTCAAACCGTTTCGATTAGGGCTGCCACAAGAGTGTCCTTTGCAAAATTAGATTTTTGCCAAAGATAAAAATTGTTGAAAATCATTGGAAATTTTGGAAGATTTTTGAGAGATTAAATTTGATGATTTCTAGCAAATTTGGAATCACGGGAATATCTCAATCTTTGAGATTGTTTTCAATGTTTGAATTTTGTAATATTTGCAATTATTTTGGTGATTTGATTTGATTTGATTTGATTTTGGGATGATTTGTTATGACAAAAAATATCTGAATTTTGGGGATATCTTTTGGAATCTTGTGATATCCATGGTTTTTCGCTTCAATTTGTTAAGTGAATATTTTATTGAAGCCAGTGATTTTGGGTCAAATATTTTGTTCAAGAATGTGTTTTTGTGACGATAAGATCTTTGAAGTAGATCTTCCACTTTTAGATCGGGATTCGATATTTCGTTATGATAAGATAACAATAGTGAAATTTTAAAAGATTTTGAAAGACAGTTTTGAAATGGCAGGTCAAGAGGTGATATATATTCGCATAGATTTGAATGACTCTTTATGGGATTTGAAGATGTCATCATCGTAGTTTAAGTGTTTTTAAACATGGTCATCATCAGTTGCTAAATTTACCCTTAAAGACTTTTATATTGGTGATCTGTATATTTCTTTGAGACGGACAGGTGGATCCTCGTTGCAGATCTTCTTTAAGGGTGTGGAAGAGGAAAATTTGAAGATTTAAAAATTGGTTAATTGCATCAGAATTCATTTTGAGATGAAGATTGTTAGAATTCAGGATTTTGAATTCGTTTTATTGGGTCGGGCTAACAAGCACACACTATGGATCTCTTTCATAGAATTCATGTCAAGTTAGAGATTATTAGATTTCGATGTGACTCGAATTCTATTGGGCCGGGCCGGGCCGGTGGGCTGGCATTGTAAATCTCATTTAAGGTTTTGTTTTCTCTATAAATTCATGTAAGCTAGAGTCGCAAAACTCACGGTTGTATTTTGATCTTTATAGTAGATTTATTCCTCTACCTGTAGTTTTTTTCTTAAAGGGGTTTTCCATGTAAATCTGGTGTCCCACATCGTATTTTTTTTTTTTGTTATCGTTCGATCTCTAACATTGTCCAAACCCTATAAACTTGTATTGTTCTTCATTTTTCTTTGTTCTTTTTTAATTTTTTATGTAGTTCTTTGATTCTTTTTTTTAATAGTGGTGGGGTGAGCGTAGATGGAACACGCGATGCCGAAGTTTGAAGCGGATAAATTTACCAATGAGAATGGCTTCAATCTATGATGTATCAAAATGAAGGTGCTTCTTGTGCATCAAGGTCTTGCAAACACATTCGACTCTAAAGCTTTGCTCAAGATTCAAGTTGCGGATTCAGATAGAGCAACTAAAATGGAATCCAAGACCACATAGCGCCCTTCTACTGAGTCTTGGAAAAGAAGTTGTATACTTTGGTTATAGATGATACAAAAGAAATGAGAAAACACTTGGATGATTTTAATAAGATAATCCTTGATTTGAATAGCATTTGTGTGAAGATTGAAGAGGAAGATCTTTGTAGATACAATGTTATATGAAAAACAAATTGTGACTGTGTCCAAGGTAAAAACAATGTTATACTCCAAAAAACTTCAGAGAAAATCAGATATCAAGAATGGTTCTGATGGCAAAGGAATTACTGTAAGAGGAATATCTCAAACTCGTGACTTCAAGAAGTCTAAAGGTAAGTCCAAATCAAAGCCTAGAATAAGAAATAAATGTTTTTTCTGGAATAAGGAATGTCATTTTAAAAGGGTCTGCTATGAACACAAAAGAAAATAGACAGAGATGAAGATAGAAAAGTGGGATGTTTCTGTGGCATATGAGAATTATGATTTATCCGATGTGTTGGTAGTATCTACAAAAGACTCTAGCAACCAATGGTTACTTGATTCTGGTTGTTCCTTTCACATGTGCTCTGCAAAGGAATGGTTTATGGATTTTAAACCTTACTATGGGGTATAAGGGGAAATGTACAGCCAAAAATTTATAATTTGACATGCATGTTAAGTTTTGAATAACTCACTTTGTTGATAATTATTTATCTGGACTTTAGCAGATTTTGTTGAGAATTATAATATGTGGATTGGGATACTGTATATGTAACGACCTGGATTTTCTTAATTCCTTGGAAATGCGAGAAATTTAAATTTTTTCTTTTAAAAACAAATTAGAGCGTGACGCTAAAGCTGGATCGCTACTGACCCTTCTTAAAACTCGTTGTGAAAACCAATCGAGAAAGTGCAGAAGCGTTATAAAAATCATTATTTTAAAACGTTGAGGAAGCGTAAATGATTTAATGAAATAACTCAATAAAAGGAATGAAACGTTTAAATATAATTTCAATTACAAATGTTTTCTCTTTTCATTTAAGCTTGGCCAGCCACGAGTCTCGCATGTGCAAATCCTTCATCCTTGCTTTATTAATTGTTCGTCGTCTTTTCCATTTACTCATAAGTCTATGTGTTTCTTTCCTCATACTCGTACCTATACCTACACCACAAGTAACTGTAAGCCTAAAGGCTTAGTAAGGAAATGAGGTAAAACAATCATATATATATATATATATATATATATATATACACCACTCTTTAGTTTTCTTAGAATGGATGCCGGTCCAAACCAAATCTTTCTTTACATTCTGTTGTGTTCGTTCGTTCTTTCATTCGTTACTCGTACATCGAGTTGAATTAAAGAAACCTTGGGGATAGGGAGTTGAGACGACCCGTCAATTCAAAACTCTTTTTCTTTATTTAAAATTTAGCGGAATAAAATTTTTCTTTTAAATCCAAGAGGTTAATCAATCAAAAAGCATTTACTAAATAAAAAAAGGAAGCTTTATCAGAGTTCAAGCAGAAATTAGTTTTATAAACTAAAGGAAACGTTCAAACAACTTTAATTAAAACATTTGTCTTTGAAATTAAACTTAAAGAAAAACAACTAAATTCTTTTTCCTTTGGAGAGCCACGGCCTCAGAGGTCTAATTCGCCGGATAACTCGCCTCCTCCACGGGGAATGCTTCCTCTTCCGCTCCCGGACTAATAAACTCGTTAAAATCACATACACCACAAGTAGACACTATAAGGACAAAAAGGCTTAGTAAGGAATTGGAAAACATACAAAGCACAACAAATGTTTCTAACAGATTATATCGGAAAGGGATCCACCCAACCGTTCTTTACTTACTGTTACATCTTTCTTACTCGTGTCTCAAGTTAGGAGACTAGGGCACCCTATAGGCAATGGGGGAAACTCGGCATCTAACACCCTATAGTAGACAAGCTTATCTATCCCATGGGCGGAAAGATCTTAATTTGGTTTACCGAGTCTACCGTTTAGATCCGAACCATTAACCCGGCCACTATCGAGTTGGGAGATTAGGACACCCTATAGGCAAATGGGGGGAAATTTGGCATCTAACACCCTATAGTAGACAAGCTTATCTATCCCATGGACGGGAAGAACTTAATTTTGGTTTCTCGAGTCTACCGTTTAGATCCGAACCATTTACCCGGCCACTAACTCCCTTACATTCATTATTAATCTTTTTATCTCACATTATGAATACCAACCCAATTGTGGTATTTCCTAAGGGTTTATAAGACCATGAACATCAACCCTTAAACTCTAGCAATCAATCTACAACAATCATAAATTTCAAGGAATCAATCTTAAGGCTATCAAGGAATCATTCATATCAATCAACTAAAATTTCTAGCTACAACGATACCCAATTCACAACACTTAACAACCTTGAATTTAGAGCATTAATAGTAAAGCATTCAATAACATAGCAACGAATCAAACAATGAAACCTAACAGTGAAATATAAACTAACAACCTAATCAACAATTCAATAGGCACAAGGAATTAAATGACAATTACCTTATGCAGCATGTTTGAAAATCTATAAATACCACAATTTCGTATTTATGCTTTACCTCATTAATTTAAACTATACATGCATCACAATTTGATTTACCATACGTACATCCTAATTTGTTAAACGAATTACAAATATGCTAGTGAGAGATTCAAATGGAAGACCAAGACATGTTATAAAAATGACGGAGTATTCTTACATAATAGAAACTAATCTCATTAATCACTAGTTCATGCTCACAAATTATATCAAGCTTACAAAACTAATCTCAATATTAACTAGTTCATGCTTTCCAATTAACCTATAATGATGTCCAATAAGTATTAAAACTGATTTTTGAGCAAGAATTACAAGAAACAACTATAACATGCTCATTAGTACTACTTAACAAGAAATCAATGAAATGACTATGATTACATAAAATCTGAGATCAACAAGATAAACAATCCTAATCAGTCCCAAACTCCAAACGGAGTTGCATACAATAAACACAACTAGAGCAACAAGGATTGAAGCTAGAATTTAAGAGTTCATCAAACTATCAACACAAAAATAGAGGAGCACAACTTTCATCACAATTCTTATTCTTAACAAAACAAAGTAAACATACTTTACTTGTGGGTAGGGCTTTTGGAATGCCAACACCCAATTCCTTACCTTCTTTGCTTTGGAAAATCGGAGGTGTGAATTTCTCCAATCAATTTCCGGCACAATCTCCCAATTCAATTTTTAACGTACCCCCTCCCAAGACCTAATACCCATTCACCATCGACCTTTATATCTCCTTAAACTAGCTGGAGAGGGTCGGTTTCGTATGGAGTGGGGGATGGCTGTTACTGAAATGGAGAGGAAATGGGGAAGAACGTGGAGAGAGACGGTTTACAAGCAGATTTCTCGTGAATCTGTGTACTTTCGGACGCATGAGGACGGATCTTTTTGTGTCCTCATCGTCCGCATTGCACCAGAATTGAAAACAGATTCATTTCAGACGCTACCATTTAGCGTCCACCCCATCCGTGTATGTCGTCCGCGACATATCAGAACATTACAGATTCAAATCGGATGCTGCACTTTTGCGTCCGCACCGTCCGCGACACTCCAGAATCTTACAGATTCAAATCGGACGCTGTACTTTTGCTTCCGCACCGTCCGCATGTGTCGTCCGCGACACTCCAGAATCTTACAGATTCAAATCGGACGCTGCACTTTGGCATCCGCTGCATCCGCAAAAGCATAGTATGAGGACGCCAGAATGTCATCCTCCGTGTCCTCAACTCTAAATCTCACTAATTTTCTTAACAAATTCAACCCAAAATTACTCCAATTTGTAACCAATCATCACACAACACATAATTGAGTATTTAACCTCAATAAACATCATTTTCGACTTAAGAAGATTAAATTATAATTTCTTAGAAATTAGGAAAATACGGAGTATTACAGGAGTAGCCTATCAGATATTAACCGCTTAGGGTAGCTGGTCTTGTACCCGAATAGGGAGGAGACCTGGCCAGCTACCTGATTAAACCCGCACTGCCCTTCCGTTCTTTAATTCCCATTTCATCATCATTTCTTTATCATTTCATCATCGTTCTTTCATTTCTTTCATTCGTTTTTTCTCACGTTGTGTTTGTGAGTACTCACCTCGTAGGTGATACTCCCTATTTGTCTCTAGGTAGTACTCCCTATTTGTCTCTAGGTAGCACTCCCTATTTGTTTATATTATTATAAATGTAACAATACCATAGGGAAAGAATTACAACAGTTTATAACAATAGAAAGAACAACCATAAGGAATAACAATTAACATGGAATTACGGAAATTGAATGAGAATAAATAACTAGTAAGACAAGAGATTCAAACAAGAAATACAACTTGAATTTACAGAATATGGCAGTACAAGAATTGACTATTTTAACATGCTTCTAACATATTTAAAGATTCACGGAATCATTTACAAAACAGTAGCAAATTAAACAGTGAATACAACAATTAAAACGGGCTAACATGCTTCGAATTCAATAGGAATTAAGAGCAACTTTTCCTAGTCCATTTACATGCTTCCTACGTTTATCTTTCTAAGCAATTATTCTAATAAGTTATCTAATTAATTTAACATGCTTCTATGTTAATTACATGCTTTTATCCTACTTAACTAATCATACTTTGGTTTAGCGGAAAATAACCTACTAAGGACATATAATCGAAATCAAGATCGTAAGCAATAAAACAATAACGAAAGCATTCATTCACTTAGCCAATGAACCTCTTAACTCATTCACGTATACTTATTCTCGTTTCATCTGTGAGACCCTTAACTCATTCACGTTTCATTCATTTCCTTTTCATCTTCAAGCATTGATTATGAAAGTAATTGAAAGCAACTGAAATTGAAATTGCGCATAGAAACTATAACAGAAATGGAAAGCGCACATAGGGAACAATCATAATTTAGTTCCTTGTCATTTTACATGCTTCCTACATTCCTACATTCATTGTTCTAGGTGATGATTCTAGTTTGTTATCCTAGGTAGGTTACATGTTTTCATCCAATCTTGGTTACATGCTTGGTCTAGTTAATTACGCTAACCAATTTACATGCTCAAGAATTAAATGATTAGACATACTTTTGTATTCAAATTAATTGAACATGCTCAAAGAGATTAAACATGCTTAGTCAATTAACATTCTCAATTGATTAACGTGTAGAGGAAAAAGGGCAGCAGAGAATAAATGTGTAAGGAAATAAAACGATAACTACATAGCATGGGACTCTTAGCTCATCTATCCTTCATTAGCTCATTCCTCATTTACTAGGCATTCTTCACACATTATCTCTAATAATAAAGGAATTATAACAAGGTATATTCGTAACGGAGGAATTAACAAGAAAAGAAAACAGCAATAAATCATCCAAAGAACTAACAGTAACCATTTCAGAAAAACGAACATAAAACGCAAGCACTCTACTTGTGGTGTAGGGCCTCCTCTGGCCAAGACACCCCTATTTCCTTACCTCGAAGCTTTAATGCGCAATATCATTTAGTAGTTAGTCTTCTTCTCTTCTTCTTTGTACCTTCACAATTTAATAACGTTTAATTATTGACATAATCGTTTTAATCAACTTGTTAATCTCACCTTCATTTATATCATTATTTCTTTTACCTCATTTACTCGAGTTTCCTAAACGAAATCGCTTAATTAATTATAACTTATCTTTATTAATTAATCTCAATTGATAACGACTAGAAACTAAACTTAACATATAACGAAGATCATCGTGATTTCCATCTATAATTTATAGACCCATAATTACCATCATAATTTCATCTATGAATTATTGGTCCATAATTCAACACTTAATAATAAAATTTGAATCGAGACATTCTCTACATTAATCCAATTTCTATATTATTCATGAATCCGATTGATGACTCGAACCTGAAACCATAGAAGATATCATCCAACTGATTTCAAAATCCAAAACTAAATCCTAAAAAGACAGAATCAATCTTTCAACATATGGCCACAAAAACAATTCACTAGCAATGGCCTAATGCGCTCTACAACAAGCAATCAATATTATTTTCAAACCAACATATTATTGATCCCATTATTTTATCCAACTTACATAGCATCTTTACTATAACAAAATAACAATCATTTCTAGAGAGCATATATATTTCTTTATCCTTCAATAACAAGAACAAACAACTAACCAACATACTCCACAGAGTAATAACTAGTTATTGCAGTACATCCAAACATACAGAGTATATTCATGCTTTATATTTCGTTTGAACAATAACCAACAGTTTATCATACCTAACCAGATCATCCAACATAAGAAAACTCATCATCCAAACAATCAGCATACTCATTCAGAAAATCCGAAGGCTAAATCCATTACTCATTCATTAAAGAAAGCTAAACCCATTACTCATCATCCAAGCAACAGATTAACCAATTCTAACCATTACTCAAGTGTAACAAGTTATCTCATCCAAGAATCACAGGCTTCACAAGGAAATAATGACAATAGCTGAACAATTATCAATAGAGCAATTAACTTCCAAAATGAACATCCAACATATTCATCCAACCATCAAAGAGTATTGACCCAAATCTAAAAGTTTAACGCTTTCATCAATCCAATTCATTAGTAAATTACTAAAAATCCATATGTTTTTCATCCAACAACACAGGTTATGTCCAGAACACAAATCACACGTCACAGACAACAACCAAAATAACAGAGTCTCACCATCCCCTCTTGGCCATCACTAGAAAACAGGGCATCTAGAGCAGCTCCAACCTTCGGCTTCCTCAGCTCACCATTCCGCTCTCAGTCATTCCCATGAGTCCATTTATGCCTCTTCCTCTCGACAGCCTCTTCAATCCCCCACTGTCGGCAGGGGATAGCAGGCTGGAAATGGGTTACCTCCTTATTTGATTCTGCTGCACAATTACTCTCTCACCATTACTCTCTCGACAAAATCCATAACTCCTCACCTGCAGTCAGCTGTGCCATAAATCGTGTATAGTGTAGGCAACACAGAACAAACCAGGTTCATCACTTCTACGAACCAACCTGGCCGACCAACACCCAGCAACAGGGCCATCAACAAAAGCCCTACCGCACAACCAAAATCCAACAATTAACAGGGAAATCAACCGTGGCTAACCTTGGTTCAGAAAAATTGCAGCCCCCAAATTGCGATTGAAATCAGTCGAACGACACCCGAGCCCTAGCCGCAACTGGCCTTCGCTTGCCGTTCGCCGCCGCAGCTCGCCAGGAGGTCGCCTCGCCATCGCCGTTCGTCGTTCGTCGTCGCGAGCTCCAATCACGGGTCCACCCGTTCGCTCGAGCCCTCTCTCTCCCTTCGGCGTTCTCTGTCTTTCTCCAGCAAACACCCCCTTCTTTCTCCCCTCTCAATTCTTCATTTTACTTTTCTTTTATTTAATTTCATTTAATCTTTAATTAATCACACTTTAACATTTTAATCCCAACTATACCATATTCATTTAATCATCTTCCAAATAATCCAAATTTTCCTTTCCTCCATTTCAATCCTCTTTAATCAAATTCTTCACTTAATATCCAATTAATCCTATAAATCCCATTTTATTTTTCTTGCAAATAAATTCTTAATTATCATCCAATAATTTCCTCTTTAATAATTTAATTAAATCCTTCATTTAATTAAATTATTTTCAATCTAATTTCAATTCCTGATTTATTTCATATATTGCTTGATGATAATTGATGATTACGTCTTTGGTAATACCTCGATAATTTTTCAATTAATTCAAATACTCCAAATTACTTTCCACTTATCTTTATTAAATACCAATATAAAATTCAGGGTATTACAGTATATAAATTGCCTTTTGGATTTTGTGGCTTATGATTCGTTTTTGGGAATGTCTGGTTTAGTGGGAATTCTATTAATAGATCTTGAGCTCGCAACAGGGAAAGATTTTGTAGCGTAAGTATGCAAATGGGTTAGGAGGGACGCTCGTGGGCTAAGAGGGACGTCCATAGTCCGCTTGAGAGCAGCGTAAATCAATATGAGGGGAATAAAAGGGGGGCCACTAGATGAGGTGTAACGACCCGGATTTTCATACATAAAAAAATGCGTTAAATTTTGAGAAAAACATATCAGAGTGTGCCTAATCTGGACTGCTAGCAACCGTTCGTAAAAACTCATTAAAATTATTTATTTTAAAACATTGTAGAAATAAAACATTTGCAGAAACGTAAAGATTTTAACAAAATATACAAACCGTTACAATTACAATTTAAAACACCTTTTTGGAAAGAAACTTAATGAATTTACAATTCAACTCTTCATAGCCTGGCCACCACAAGCTCAGCCCGTGTAAATTCTTCATCAACTACTTTGTGTTTTGTTCATCGTTCTTCTTGTCATTCACGTATACTTACACCCCAAGTAAACTGTAAGCCCATAGGCTTAGTAAGGAAAGGGAAAATGGATATGACATGCCTCTCTTTAGTTCACTTGGAATGGATCCGCTCCAAACCAATCTTTTTATTACGTTTCATTCATTCGTTCATTACTCGTACATCGAGTTAGAAATTGAAGGAACACGTACTAGATGGTATAGTCGACCGGCTTCTAGCCCTAAGTGGACTAGATCCGAACTACCCATCCGCCCTTCAATCTCCCATTGCATCATTCATCATTGTTCATTTGCATTCGTTCATTTCATTTTCCTCACTCATGCATGTGTACCACCCCGAGGGGCACTCCCTACTTGTTTCTATTAACATGATGCAAAAGACGCAATAATATGATAAAATAAAAGCAACAAAAATGGATAGTGAATATATTTAGTTGAAAGAAATTAAAACTGCGAACTATACATACAACACATATAATGAATAGCTACATTTATGATCAATTAAAGAAGACAATAATAACGAATATTCAATACAGTGAATAACCTACTTGATTACACGTCCACGAAAACAATAATAGAAATTGAAGTTAATGACAACAAATTATTAGTACCTACTGAACATGTTGCTAATTAAACGGAAACATGTACTTAATAACAAATTAAAACATGTTTGAATTATAATTATAAAGTATTAAACTAAACTAATTACGCATGCTCATCTATACTAACCGAACTTGTACATACGAAATTAACATGCTAGTTCATTAATTTAACTAAACATGCTAGACAATTCAATTTAATAAGAAATATACTAACGAAACTATATCAATTAAATCTAGAGCATTGATCGCTCCTAACCAGAACCAAGAAAAGCAATTAATATGAGAGACGATATGTAAAGTAAATATTCCAAAATAAATGTACAAAATAGAATCATCGTGAATCACATTCATAGCTTCTTCATGCTTTTCTCATCATCCTACAACTTTCTATTCATCATTCATTTTATTTTCTAATCCCTTCATTTCAACAATTGCAGTAGAGTAGTTTATAGAAATTAAACACACAGCAAGTCGAACTCAACAAACAATATAAGCAAGCAATGAACATCAAGGAAAAACAACACAATTCACACAATACTTGTGGGTAGGGCTTTGACGGCCAAGACTCTACCCAATCCTTACCTTAAGGCTTTATCGCACACTCGCACATAATTGTTGTTCTTCCTCTCTTTTTCAATACCTTCACAATTAAAGTATTTACCATTAATGATTACAATCCATAACTTGAATAATAACAATTCTAAGAACTTCTTTGACATCTAAACGGAATATAACCTATCTCAATGAATTAATCCGATTGAAGACTCAAATTTGAAACCATAGAACATATTATCCAACCGATTTCAAAAATCCAGAACTAATCCCCAAAAGCAACATCAATCTTAAACAGATTATTGATCCAGATTTTAATCCAACACACAAAAAATCTTTTCTTCATGAAATCAAATAGTATCCCTTAACTTAGAACCAATTCCAACAGAGTACTCATCATCCCAAAATGCCAGCAACAGAGCTTAGTCTTAAACTATCAGAGACAAAACCAGAATTCAAACACAAAGGCAGAATCAAACCCATCAGTAAATTAATATTTCCTCATTAATTTCTATTAATCTAATTAACACATAACATAACCACCCTGCCGACATGCCCTCACTAAAACAGGGCAGATCCGATGTAACGACCCGAATTTTCGTAAATCATTTAAAAAGCATAAAAATTTGAAATTTCTTTCTTTTTAAAACAAAACATATCAGAGTGCGTCTAACTAGATCGCTACTGACTCTTTCTTTAAACTCGTTATAAAAACAAATTGATAAAATGTGCGGAAGCGTTGTAAAACATTTCATCTAAAACATAGCGAATTTATCAAAACTTTGCGGAAGCATAAATAAATCATTTAAGGAAGAAATACTAAACAAATGAATACTGCTTTTGAGAAAGGAAAACTAAATGATTAATTAAAAATTCATTTACAACCTTTTCTTCTCTTTTTATTTAGCCTGGCCAGCCCGAGTCTTATGCGTGCGAAATCATCCATCCCTGCTGTAGGATCGAACTTAACCTAAGAGGGAGGTGAATTAGGTTTATTAATAATTTTCGTGCGATAAATATTTTTCTAACTAATATTAATTTGATCACAATATAACAAATAATCCACAAGAGAGGGTTAGAGATATCGAAACCGAGTTGTTAACGCGGTTCGGCCAAGCACGCCTACGTCCGCGCTTCAAGGTTCTCCCTTGAAGATATATTCCACTAACCACATCCGGTTACAATTGATTGAACTTGCACGGGTGTCAATCGACCGTTACAAAAACTGATTCTTAGGGCGTTACCTTTTTCTCTCGAATGTAATTTTTCTCTTGGAAAAATCTCAAGCTTTCACAAATACAATAATCCTTACAACAATTAAATGATCTCGCTCAAATACTTTGGAGGATGTTTTTGTCACTCAAATTCGTACACAATGGTTGAGTCGAAAATTCGACAGAGCTTCGCTTCAAATTGCTTGGGTACCTTCCTTCTTTGAAGTCCATCTATTTATAGATTTTCCCAGTGCGGTCGTCCTCAACTCCTTTAGGATCGTCCGCAGTCGAACGTTGGAAAATAGCCGTTGCAGGAATCTGCGTACTTGCGATGCCATTCTCCCATCTGCATCGTCCGTGTGAATCGTCCGCATTCTACACTGAAATGGACAGAGGCAAATCGGACGCAAAACCCATCGTCCGCGTGAATCGTCCGCGTCAAGCTCGGTAAGACAGATTCATGTAGGACGTCATGGATTGGCGTCCGTGGCGTCCGTGGCCATGTAGTCATCTTCTTCTCCCGTCCGCTTCGCTGAAGGGACGCGGACGCCAAATTTGGCGTCCGCCTCATCTGTGTGACTCGTCCGCATGAATCTTCAAAATGGCAGATTCAAATCGGACGACTCGAAATGGCGTCCGTGGGGTCCGCGGTGTCCACTGCAACACAGTTTGCACTGGGGACGCAGAATTCTCTTCTTGAGGACGCCTCCTTGCCATTCGCACATTGTTAGTCCGCGTCCACGTGTGTACTTGACACTTCAATCTTGCACGAGACGCATCCTCTAAGCCATACAAATCTTTCATATCACTACATAGACTTAGAAGAACATATTAAACAATCGCAATACCCTTGATCAAGGGTATTTCCAATTTAAACATCAAAAAAGATAATTATTAATTCAATGAATAAACAACTTTTACACTTTAGTTAAATTGCTCATCATCAAAATATAAATATGCCTAACACACTTAAGCTAATAATCTCCCCTTTTTTTTTTATGATGACAAAACATATTAAGTTGTTTATATCCAAAAACTAAGCATGTGCGTCAAATATTGTATTTTATATTTACCCAATTTATTTATGCAATTTATCATTCAATTTGTTCATTCACAACATGCTATCTTCAAAATCCCCTTAACATTAAACACAAACCAACAACTAGTCTTCTCCCCCTTTTTGTCATAAGCAAAAAGAAGGCTAGGAAGTTTAAAGCTCATCAAAATATGGGACTAAGAAAAATCTCGCCCTGAATCAAGTAATACTATGGAATTGAAGTGTCTCCCCTTGAATTTAAGGTTCTCCCCCTAAATAAAGGAATCTAACTTGAATCAAGATTAAACAAAATAGGATGTAACAAAGTATAGATCAAAAAAAATATTTCGCATGGTTGTGTTTATTTCTTAAACTCCTCCTCAATGCCAAAAACAATCTGTAAACACAAGGGATCTAAGCCAAACGAGCCAGAATATGCAGAAATAGAAACAACTCATATAAATCTCGACAATTTCATTCATAATATTCAAACGATGCAACACATAACATAATCAAATATGAAATTCAAATACTAGAAATTACAACCAAATTGTTTTTACTCTCCTAAGCCAACAACGAAAGACATAAGTAAGCATAAAATCCTAATCTATGCATCTGGGATGTCCTCGTCATCAAGATCATGCGTAGGTAGAGCTGAAGACGAAGGAACCTTAGGAGGAGCAACCGGAGAAGAGATGCCGGTGTGCCATATGCCACAAGCAAAATCATCCATTCGCCTCTCCATGGCGTCGAAGTGAGTAGTAAAGGATTGCATAGACGACATAAGCTGAACCAAGTAGTCAATGTGCTTATCCAGGGTGGCCTACAATTGAGTTACGTCAGAAGTGGTAGCGTAGGGTCCATGTGATGAAGAAGAACTCTCTCTTGGAAAGAAAGAGGGTCCAGCCTCTGCGTGAAGAGTAAGGAACGGTCCTGAAGGCTGTGGAGGAGGAGAGTCCAGAGAATGGGAAGGAACTGGGACATTGTCTTGCCGAGCAATCCACTCACCATTTGGAGCACGAATGATTCCCATCCGTCCCAAAGTTTGTGGAGAATAGATATCGGAGCGACGAAGTTCACAAAATGTAAAGGACGAAGGAAGAGGAATGTCTAACTCTTTGAACAAGTTGGTGAGGAGTAAATTGAAGGGAAGTGAGAGCGAGACACTATCAGCGGTATCGGCAATTTGAGCCATGATGAAATACCCTAAATTGAAAGGATTGTTAGAATACATATATTGAAGAACATAGAGATCCATGTAGCTAACATGATCTTGATGACCGGCATGAGGAAGTACATTGTATTGAAAAGAATGATGAATAACATGTGCCCTAATGTTGAGATGTCTCGACTTGGGCTTAGCTTGATAATCGTTAATTGGATCGTGAAGGATTTGACGCAAGAGAATATCACCAGCTTCCTTCTTGTGAAAAGACGAAGGAGAATGAGAATTGTAGTATTCCTCCGACAAAAGACCTTGGGGACACTCAAGGAAGACATTAAGGCGGTGAGGAGTGATCTCAATTTCTCGCCCATAGAGAAATCTTTTAACAACTAGAGGATGGTAAGTATGTGTCATATTAGCATAAAACATACGAATAGCCTTCTCAACATATGGACCATCCAGAGAAAATAATTTACGTAAACCCATATAGGTATACATATCCTCTAAATCTAGACTAGAAAAACGCTCAAAATCGATTTTCCGAGAGGAAATTAAGGAACGATTCTTGAAATCATCCTCATAACATTTCTTACACTCATCATTTGGAAATAAATGAGTCCTATAGACTCGAGGATGATCGGAGGTTTGAAGTGAAGTGCGTTTCCTAGGATGACGACTAGACATTGTGAAACTTGAGATAAAAATTGAATGTAACCCTAGGGAAATACTAGACAAACAAGAACAAACAATGGCAAATCAAAAAATAATGACAACGGGAGTCGAAAATCGAAGAGAAATACCGAGATAAGTGAGCCTAGGTCGCCGGAGTGCGAGGGAGAAGACAGGTCTGGAGGAGAGGACGCGGAGTTAAGGTTTCGGTGGATCCCCAATCTGTTTTAAAACATGTTTGCGGACGCAGCGGACGGCATTTATTAGCGTCCGGCTCATCCGCAACTCACCAGAAATGAAGCAGACTTTAAATTTTGAGTAAGCGGACGTTGAGGATGCCATTTATGACGTCCGCACAGTGTAATCCTTAAGATTTTGGAACAATTTAATGAGCAAAAATTGAGGCTATCATAGAAGTAAATAATCCAACACACTAGAAAAATAAAAAAAAAATTATTTAAATGGTATTGAAGCTAAGTTACCAAGAAGGATCAAACCAAGACGAATTCGAATTCCACAAAACGTCTTTTCATCCAATGGTTTGGTGAAAATGTCGGCAAGTTGATTTTTGGTGGAAACAAATTCTAGAGAGATATCACCTTTATTAACATGATCACGAATGAAGTGATGTCTAATCTCAATGTGTTTCGTCCTAGAGTGAAGAATAGGATTTTTGGAAATGTTGATGGCACTTGTATTGTCCCACATAATTGGAATATGCTTAAAGAATTGTCCATAATCTTCCAAAGTTTGCTTCATCCAAAGCAATTGTGTACAACAACTCCCGGCTGCAATATATTCACTTTCGGCTGTAGAAAGTGCAACCGAGTTTTGTTTCTTAGAAAACCAAGATATTAATGATTCTCCAAGAAATTGGCAAGTGCCACTTGTACTTTCCTATCAACTAAACTACCCGCATAGTCGGAATCGGAGTATCCCATTAAATCAAAATTTGTACCCTTAGGATACCACAATCCAAGACTAATAGTCCCACTTAAGTATTTAATGATTCTTTTGACAGCATTTAAGTGTGACTCTTTGGGTGAAGATTAAAATCTAGCACACAAGCACACACTAAAGAGAATATCGGGTCTACTTGCGGTCAAATATAATAAAGATCCAATCATACCACGATATTTCTTTATGTCTACATCTTTTCCATTTTCATCCTTTCCTAATTTTGTGGTAATGCTCATGGGAGTCCTAGATGGTTTAGAAGATTCCATACCAAAGCGTTCAATAAGCTCCTTGACATATTTTTCTTGATTTAAGAAAATTCCATCATAAGATTGTTTAATTTGTAAACCAAGAAAATATTTCAATTCGCCCATCATACTCATTTCAAACTCACTTTGCATTAAATTTGCAAATTCATCACAAAATGTGCCATTGGTGGAACCAAAAATGATATCATCTACAAAGATTTGCACAATCATAATATCACTACTATTGTGCTTGACAAAAAGAGTGGAAACTACTCTTCCTATTTTGAAATCTCTCTCCTTTAAAAATTCGCTTAGTCTCTCATACTAAGCTCTTGGTGCTTGTTTAAGTCCATATAGAGCTTTATAAAGTTTATATATATGATCTAGCTTATCATAAACTTCAAATCCTAAAGGTTGCTCAATATAGACTTCTTCTTCAATGTAACCATTTAGGAAGGCACTTTTTACATCCATTTGATAAAGAGTGAAATCCTTATAACCAGCAAAAGCCAAGAGCATTCTAACCGATTCTAATATAGCAACCGGTGCAAAGGTTTCTTTAAAATCAATTCCTTTGTTTCTAATAACCACACCACTTTCATCTAGCTTATTTTTGAAAACCCATTTTGTTCCAATAATAGATTGATCTTTAGGCCTAGGAACAAGTTCCCATACATTGTTCCTCTCAAATTGGTTTAATTCTTCTTGCATGGCAAATATCCACTTCTCATCGGTTTCGGCTTCATCAAAATTTTTGGGTTCAACTTGAGAGATAAAAGCTGAATTTGCACATTCATTTCTAAGGGAGGCTCTAGTTCTCACACCTAAGTTAGGATCACCTAGGATATCTACCATAGGATGACTTTTGGCATACCTCCAATCCTTTGGTAAATCATTATGCATTTCTTCCCTTGACATTCCTTCTAAGAATTGATCTTGAGATTCTTGAGGAGGGCTTTCAAGAATCTCTTTTCCCTTATCACTTAAAGAGAGATTCTCAAGATTATCCTCTAAATCTTGAATTGGTCTCTCAACACTAGGGTAGGAATGGATTCATCAAAAGTCACATGCATGGATTCTTCCACCACTAATGTCCTTTTGTTGAAGACCTTATATGCTTTGCTAGTTGAAGAGTATCCAAGAAAGATTCCCGTATCCGTCTTGGAATCGAACTATGTAGAACAACAATAACATGCTTCTCATATGCTATCCAAGGCAGTGAGGATTTATAAAAAAAATGTAACAATGTAACAGCTTGCTTAATGATTATAGACAAAAATAACAATGAAAGACATGCTTGCACTGATGATGAAATAATATGCATCTGATAACAACGAAGCATACATTAACAGGGATCATATCACTAGGGGATCTCATGATTTCTATAGTTATTCATCCCTTCTTACAAAGTAAAAGAACATTGAAATAAAGTCATACCATCAGTCATTCACTCCTTTCATCTTTCTTTCACATTTCGGCCATGGTTCTCATTCCCATTCATGCTTTCTTTAGAAGTGTTTAAGTCTCATTATTTTTTTTCTTGTCATTTACTTGTTAAGCATTAATAGCAACGTAAAGGAAATGGCAAAGGAACATCTACAAAGTCTAAAGTAAAGACAGTAGCAACATTTCAGGAAAACAACGGAGTTCATCAAGGAATTTACGCATATTCTATCAACTTACAACAAGTAAACTATCAAGCATACACACACACACACACATTTACTTGGGTGTAGGGCTTCCTCAAGCCAAGAACACACCTATATCCTTACCCTTTGTTGATGAGGGCACCGGTAGGTACAATAGCACTCCAAGTGTTCACTGTTCCTCAGCTCATGTAGCTCACTGTCTAACTCTCCTTGCCTCACTCACGTTTGCACTTAACACCCAATCCACACAGTCAGGGCTCACTCTCTAAAGCTCTCCACTCACAAGAAGCTCACCGTCACCCACTCGAACCCTTCTCACGTAATCCCTCACTCTCCACTCACCCCTTCGCAAGAAGAATGAAAGCTAAAGAGGTAGGGGGAATTGGACAAATTTAAATCGGACAACTCTCCATCTCATCCGCAGTCGTCCGCATTCGTCCTAAAGTCTCCAGACTTAAACAGATTCGATGCGGACGCCTCCTGTCTCGCCTACATCGTCTGCGTCCTGCGTCCGCAACACCTCAGCACAGTGAGGTTAGGAAGCCGGATGGCGTCCCGAGTCGTCCCCAAGTCCTGGGCGACATGTGACAGTTCTTGCGGACGACACAATACGTCCGCAATGCCGTCCTTAGGTGTCCGAAAGTGCCTGGGGCAGCCATTCATCATATTTTTCACACTTAACTCCTATCCCATAATATTTTTCCCATAAACACACGTCACAAAATGGAAGATATAGATACGCGATGTAATATCCCCAACTCCAACACTCTGATTACATCACGTATACGAGAAAAATATAACAAAAATATTCATTGATTTAGCGCTCCGAACGTCCTTGGTAATATCCCGATAATATTCATCTTAAAAATATCGGGATGTTACACCCGAGGCATCCAAGAACTTCACCCTCGGTCACCAACTCCATCACGATTCTGCCAATAAACCAGACAAGCTTGTGAGTGTCGTGCCTCCACTTCTCTGCCAGCCAATCCCTCCAATTAATCTATGAAATTCACTAAGCCGAATGCAAGGCTGGAAGGTTCGTTATGGGCAGTTGACGGCTCAACTAGAAATTCGACCCGATGCCGGAAATAGTCGCACGCCGCCGCCAATCCAAACCTTGCCAGCGTCCGACCATCAGAACATGGAGGAGAAGAAAAGCCTACCAACATACCTCCCTTTCGTTGCCGAAATCATCACAGGAGAGGCTCCGATCTCAAGCCCTAGCTGAGCCTCGCCGTTCGTCGCCACAACACGCTCGTTGTCCATCATGAGCTGATCGTCGTGTCGTCAGCCCCGCTCAGAACGAACCGCAGCTCCTGTCGCCAAAGTCGATCCTTGAAAATCCCCTTCTCACTCGCTGAAGCTCTCTCTCGCCTACAGCCTCTCGGCTCTCTCTCTCTTTCTCCCATTTATTCAACAAAACTTCTCTTTCTTCCTTCCCTTATCCCTCTTCTCCATCATTTTCTCCACAGAGGTGAACCATTTCTCCCGAAGAAATTGCCCATCTCCCTCGATATCTCACACAATGTCCCTTCAATCTCGTTTCACCCTCGCAAATCTGGCCAACAAACATTTCTCCCCTTCTCTTTTGATTTCTAAACCGAACCGACAGACACCAAACCGGGTCCTTAACTGAACCAACAAACCGTCCAACATCTTCCTCTCAATTAATTATATTTTCTTTTATTTTTAATCCCTAAGAATGCTATTTAATTTTTCTTTAATCAAATCCGTCACTTATCCAATTAATCTCCAACTAATCACCCTCTAACATTTTAATTTAAGTCCCTTAACAATTCTCTTTTCACCTTAATCATAATTATCATCCAATAATTTCCCAAAATAATAATCTAACGGATACGTTTTTTATAATACCCCGATAATTATCCAACTTAGAAAAGTTGGGGTGTTACATGAGGCTTGAGAATTTACCGGATAGAATGCTGACCGTTGGATCAGAAAGAGGGACGGCCGTCGTTCAAGAGGGATGTCTGTTGCCCAAAAGAGACGTCCTATAGCGGCGAGGGACGTCCAAAGATAAGAAAAGAAGAGGGCCATGTGGGAACCCATATGAAATGAGGGCACATTGGATGACCCTCATATGGTGACTAGGAAAGATCAGACCAACTATGGACCCTTGGATTAGCAAGAAGGACGTCCGTTATCTAAGAGGGATGTCCGTCATCTATGAGGGACGTCCACAGCTAAGAGGAAGTAAGAAGGGCCACATGCGAGGCTTGCGGGAAACTTAATGAAAATGAAAGCATGAGGATAGCCGTCATATGAAATAGCTAACGAGGTTAAGGCCGTAGGATGTGAGCGAGAGACGTCCATCATTAAAAGAGACGTCTGACGCTAAAGTAAGAAGAGGCCACGTGTGAGGCACGCGAGAACTATAATGGAAGCTGATGAGGGCCGTTGGATGAGGGTGCAACTGCGGTCAAAGACCGTGAGATGTGAAAGAAGGACGTCTGTCATTAGGAGGGACATCCATCCTAGAGGAGCACCACGTGTAAGGCACGTGAGAACCTAAGGGAAATTGGACACATTCGATGACCATCAGATGGGGGGACGAACGAAGTTAGGACCGTTGGATACACTCAAGGGACATCCCTCGAAGGTTGGGAGATGTCCACCAGGGAAGGTTGAGCTTGATTCTTGGAGGCGACTTCGTCTCGAAGGAAGAAAACCCCGTGGGTTGCAATTATATGCTCTAACAGAGGATATAAATAGCAAAAATTTGAGGAAAAAGGGGACTGTTTTATCGAGGACGGCTAGAGTGACCTGGTGGGGAAAACCATCATGAAGGGGGACAAATGTTAACACCGGAGAATCGGCCCGAGCTGAGTCAAAGGTTTTCTTTCACATTGTCGATCACTGTTAGTAATGGTACATATGTTTTGGCCTTTCAGACCTACAATGCAAAGTGCTAGGTGGTTCGTTCCTTTTCCCTGCTTAGTTACAATTTTTTTTTTATGGACTGATGGTGGTTTTGAGGATATGTTCACTGCTCATATATAGAAACTCTGGAGAACTTGATTGTTTTTTTTGGTTTAATGGTTACGTCCTGGAGATGTATTGCTTACTGCTCTCTGATGAACTCATAGTGTTTATTTCTATGTTCATTGGAGTAAGGGTTTATTTTGTAGTCTATATTAAGGGTGAGGATCAATGCGTTAAGGATTGTTATGTATGTTAGGAGGTTCTGTTCATGATGTATAGGAATTAGAGGATTTGCTGTGACTGTCATTTATGTTGCAATATGATGTATGTCCATGTATGTGTCAGCATATAAGAAAGATAAAATGAGGAATAAATGCATGAGATATAGTTGGGTGCTCATCCATACCAAATGTTGCGTTATGGGCTAGTGGTATCGGACACTAGCCTAAGAACAAGTTCGTGCTGGCCGATCACCTAAGCGGACTACCTACTTGGGCTGAATGTTTACCCACTTAATATCAAACGAAAGAAAGTACGTAAATGGGGACTGAGGACAAGCTGCCTCAAAGGTTGGGCTAGTGAGACATTAGCCCTTTAGCTTGCTTCCGGCACAACCCGGGCAAACTAGCACAAATGTTTGCTAGTTGTTGTGCATCAAATGACGCAACAGTTAACAGAGGACTCCTAAAGATTGGAATCTGACTCCCAAAGGTTGGAGTATATCTCCCAAAGGTTGGAGACCTCCCAAAGATTGGAGGAAAGTAGTGTGTGTGTATCACTGTTGTGTCTACTCATGTTCAAAAGTGAAAGAAATGAAAAGAAAATGAAAGGAAAGAAATGGAAAGAAAAGAAAAGAAGGAAATAAATGTCACATCATGTCATGTTCACGGTCACATGCATTACTTGCTAAGTCTTAGACTTATAGATGAGCTTTTCATTGTAGGTAATGAAGAAACATGAGACTTTACTGTGGATGATGTACAGGTGGAGGAAGTTCACCCATGAAGAGGATTTGGTGGTTGTTGCTCACCTACTATGGTTTGCAGTTGAGGGTGTTAAATATGTTTTGTGAGGAACCACATTTAAGACTGTTTGGTATATGATTTTTCTTTATGTCAATAATTTTTATAGACGTTGAAATCAGGATATTTAAAAATTTGGGATTTGATAATGACGTAGGCACTATTTAAGTTTAAAAGTTTTTCCGCTGCAAGTTTTCTTATTGGTGTGTTTTCCTTTCATGATGGTTGGCTTTTAAATCATGCTTTCGTTGAAAACAATTTAAAAACAAAAAGGGTGTTACAAGAAAGGTGTTGTTGGGAAATAACAAACCATGCAATATACATGTTTGGGTACACTCGGAAAATCCAACAAGTGAGGTATGTTCCAAAACTCAAAAGAAATTTACTTTCAATTGAGATGCTTTAGAGTTCTAGTTGCTTCGTAAAAATTGGTGGGGGGTTATATGAAAATCTCTAAAGGAGCTAAGGTAGTGATGAAAGGTGAACTAAAAAATGGCTTATATATGTTCAAGGGTGAAACTATAATAAGAGATGCAAGAGTTGTAATTAATTCTATAGTAGACAAAATAAATATATGGAACTTGAGGCTTGAGCATGTCAATGAAAAAAAATTATCTGTATTGGGAAAACAAGGGTTGTAAGGGCAGATATGGTTTCGAATATGAAATTCTGTAAAAATTGCATACTGGGAAACACTAATAGAGTAAAATTTACTTCATTAAGAGTACCCGTATCCTAGATTGCATACACTTGGATTTATGGGGATCAACAAAAGTTTATTCAAAAGGTGGAGCTCAATATTTCTTGATTATTATAGATGACTATTCATGGAAATTATGGGTTTATTGCTTGAACTCTAAAAATCAAGTACTAGAAGCCTTTAAGACTTAGAAAGTAATAGTGAAAATGAAACAAATAGAAAGGTGAAAAAACTAAGAACGAACAACAGTTTAGAATACTGTTCATCATAGTTTGATGCATTTTGTAACAATGAGGGCATTTCAAGACATCAGGTACACACCACAACATAATGGTTTAGCAAAAAGGATGAATAAAACTATTATGGACATCCAGCCAAATACGAAAAACTAAAAGTATTTGGTTATGTAGCATATGCACACATTAATCAAGAAAAAATGCATATTTTTAGGATATCTAGAAGGTGTTAAAAGATTGAGATTATGGTGTATGGAGCCTGGTGAACAAAAAGTTATTATGAGTCATGATGTTATGTTCAATGTGATAACTTCAACTAGAAATTACCCCTAATAATAATGTTTAGTATAATTAAATGTGATTAAGTGGCAAAATGTCTTAGAAAGAATATGAAATCCTTAATAAGTTGTTCTAATGGAACATACGTTAATATAACCCCTCTAATAATTGATATGATTATTGTATTACTCTGAACTTTTGTAGTGTTAAAGTAGACAAATAAATAAAGATAATGGCTTTGAATTGAAAGAATTTGAATGTATGTGGCAAATGTTATACAAGTTTGAAGTTTGATGAATGAGATTATACCTAAAATTGTGTTGTTTTGGTAAATGTCTCTTAATTGAACTTTAGAGTGGGAATTTGGAGAAATTTATAGAAGGAGAAATGTTTTCAACACAATGAAGAATGTGATCATATAATAAAATTGGGCAAAAATGGGATTATTCCATGTGTCACTTAAGGATTAGTGGCTAATTATGTAATTCAGGTGTAATTAGTAGATGATTAAAGTTAATCAATCATGATTAATTAAGTTAATCTTGATAATTAGCTTAAGACTATGCTAGATTAGTTAGTTTAAGTTAATAATGTTTAAAGGATAATTAACTATGGTATTTTTATAAATATCTTTGGGTTGGATGGTAAATGGTACATATGGAAGAACAAAATAGACAAAAGAGTAATTTTAACCTAAGAGCTCCCTAGAAACTTGTAGAAATGGCTTAAGTGTCAGCCCTTTTCGTGCTGATCTAGAGAGGGAAAGAAGAGGAAAAAGAGAAGGAGGAAACGAGAAGAAGTGAGGTGAAGGAAAATGGAGGGAAGAAGAAGAAATTGGTTTCCAAGCCCTCAAGCAAAATTGTTCTACGCATCAAGAGGATTCTTCTGAATCTAAAATTGAGGGGTGGAAGTGAAGAAAGAAAGTTATTCAAAGAGGTAAGAATCCTAACCTAAGTATTTTCTAAACTATGATGAATATTGCTTGTTTTACATAAAAAAAAATTGAGATAAATGATAATAAGTTGAATACTTGGATTGCAAGTTGATATTTAGTGTTGAGGTTGGTTGATTTAGTTGATATTGGTTTAGTTGTAGTGCTTAAATGAAAGCATGGAATTTTCATGTTTTGATGGATAAATTGAATGAACCATTGGTCATATGATGAAATAGATTTGATGATGATAATTGATTTGAATTTAAAAAGGGATAAACATTGATTGGTAGTGAACAAAGTTTAATGATAATGATGGAACAGAAGCATAAATTTGAGATGCTTTGATGGTTAGAGATTCAATATGTAATTTCTTAAGTGAAATATATAAAATGCTTTTAATAAAAAAAAAACTTGAATAATTGGATTAAATAATTGTATCTAATGTTGTCTTTTGGATTATATTGCATGGAATTTGAAGTTTTTTTATGACCGGTTAAAGAGATGAAAATGCACATATTGATTTGATATAGATTAATTAAAGGCATAGATATATGTATATTGTATAATTGGGAAAACACGAATAATGTACAATGGTTGAGTGGGTTTAAATAGATTAAAATACATAATTTGTGGATTATAAAATGTGAATATGATCCTAAGATGGTTTGGTATGAAAAATATCTTAAAATTTGTAAGAAAATAGGAAATGGGCATGGGAGCATAGGCCTTATCTGTGGGGTAGGACGTCTTGAAGTGCGAAAAAGGAAGAAAATGCCTTTGTAGCAGACTTCAAGAGTCCAAGGTGGATGTCTGAAAGATAGAATGCCCGCAGGATTGGCCTTCCAAAGTCTAGGGCGAACGTCCAGAAAGCAAATTAAATAGGAAAATGTCTCGGGACTGGGCTTCCGGAGTACAAGGTAGACCTCTCGAAGATAAATAAAAAAATGAAAATGGTCTTGGAATTGGGCAACTGAGGTTCGATGTGGATGCCTAGAAGAGGAAAATAGAAAGAAAACAATCTTGGGACAGGACGACCGAAGTAGAAGATATCTAGATAGATGTGTGATATCATTTCATACATAACTTATGCTAGCTTAATAACAAGATTTGCATTATTCATGTACATGCATTATTATGGTGTAGTATATACATTTAATATATGCATAGAATGAGTACTCAAATCATGAATCATGAAATTATATATATGTATGAACAATAATTCGAAAGATAGATTAGTCACATTCAAACCCAATTATCTGGTCGGCTATACATTGTTTAACATATGTAAAGCGAGAAATAGTAAGGGAATGGCCATGTGTCCCCCTTGGTTTGTGAATCTCTAGGCCTCTAGAGGTATAATTCAATATATGTACACACTTTTTGGGAAAATAACTAGTATGGTGGAGTTACATGGTTTGTGTGCGGCTTTACAAACTATAGTATATGATAATGCATATTGACATTCACATATATGTTAATATGGTATTTATTAATAATATCACTAATGAAATTAAATTAAACATTGCACTAATTCATTTATCATTTCACAGTCATGAAAGGAAAGACAATGTATGATATTCATATGCATCTCATATATTGCATATCATTGGGTATTGGATCATATGGTGAGTTGTCATGTGAAATGGGAGTTGTAATGTGAAATGGAATTTTATAACATCAAGGCAATTATTCATATTATCACGTGTCTAGGCCTACGAGAAGATTATGGTAAAAATAATATAATATTAGATATTAATTAAAAATGTCTAGATAGTTCGTAGGTAGACATACATTAGAAATGTCTACATAGTGTTGGTTATAGAAAAACTGTAAAAGAGTATGAGATTCATTATATAGATGATCATATTAGACATAAAATGTGATATATGCAGTAAATTACTTATAAAGTAGATCTACTTAAACAGATATAGTGCACAAAATTTTTGTTTGAGGCATTTAGAATATGTATTTATGGATGTTATGCATAAAGAAAAAACATGAGTTTGAGAATTAGTGTCCTGACCCCAACCTCAAACCTACTCACAATACAGGATCGTGATAAGGATTCTTCGCTCGGAGAACGACACATGCACACTAATACTCAAATTGAAATATGATAATGTTGGATTACATCATCTAGATATCCTTATAAATGATAATATTACAAGTAATCACAATTTAATTTACCATATTTCAATTCAATTAAATTGTTTTTATTTAATATGTACACCATAATCAAATATGTGATTTCATTTTG
>CM039471.1:15532317-15624806 GCA_022433065.1 Begonia loranthoides
AGAATCATCACTCTAGTTCCTCTTCGCCTAGAACTAGTTGCCAAAGACTATGAAGAAATGACGAAGGGAAAGGCAAATTCAACCTTATTTATTTCTAAGAAATAGTTGAAGAGATCATTGATGGAGAGTGGCCTTATGGTTTTGCTTATATTTTGAGAGAGGTTAATGAAATTGGGGGACATACCCGATTCAATTAAAAAAAGTTTTAAATAAGTTCCAAGATATTTTCACCAAAGAGCTTTCTCAAGAACTTCCACCACTTAGAGGAATTGAGCATCAAATTGATTTAATGTTCGGGGTGGTTCTCCCAAATAGACCATCCTATGGATTGAATCCAAAAGAAGTATGGAACACAACAAATGGTATTCTCCCAAGGTACATGCTATTAACTACATTAATTGCTTGGCTTTTTAAGATTGGTTAGACTAAAAATCCTGGTGATGTCGGTACTTTTATGCCATTTTGTATAGAAAATATTGATATTGTGGTTGATGTTGATTCTTTCATATATGATAAAGATTTTGTGGATAGCAAATTTGGAAGGCCTAGTGATAGAATTAGACGAGTGTTGTTGATCCTAATATTTATTGTTATTGAACTTGATGCCAATATGTGAAAAGGAAGGACTTATGTTAAAATGGATAATCTTCTTATTTACAGCAAAGGAAACTTCTTTTATTGCACTTGAGGAAGAAGTTTTTTTCCAATCAATTGAAATTCAGTCTTATGCTACAATCCATTTGCTTTTCAAAGATATTGGAACAATTTATTGATGATGCAAACAAGTTTGATTATTCAAAAGATATTTGAGTCATTGCCACTTTCATGTTCCAAGAATTATCTCATTATTTGGGTGAAGAAGGCTATGGAAGAGAAAATCTAAATTTGAGGTCAAATCTAGATTTTCTCCTCAAGTTAACTCCTTTCCAACCTTAAGAGGATGATGTGCCACAGATTCCCTCAAAACACCATCGAGTATGAAGGTTTGCTAACATTAATTTTAGTGCTCCTTTTGTAGGTCTCCATGAAAAAAAAATGTATTCTCAATGTCCTTACCCTCCATCCAACATCCATGTGCAACATCGTCTTGTTCAAAGTGAAACATAAGTGGAAGTTCAAGCACAAATTTAGGAGATATATGAAACATTCCAAAACTGCAACAATCTGACCCTTGGGGAGTATTTGGCATATTCGGTATCCTATACAATTTTATATCAAAAGGTGCTCTTCATGGAAAATGTAGCTGACATCTCAAGCTTTCTAGGATTGGGTGTTTTGTCAACATTGAAGATCATTTGTTATGTCAATTGCTCCTTGAGCAGAGAGTTGCTTTTGCTTGAAGCCCAACTTCTCTCAATCGAAGTTGAAGACTGTTAGGATCCATGTACACGGTCCGTCAATTGGTATCAAAGCGGGGTTAATAAAACTTTTTTTGTGATATTGTGCATATTGATAGAAATTCATTTAAATTAGATCTATTGAGTTATTTTTCGTGTTAAAATTTATTTGGATAAATTTGATTAAATTCTTTGATTATATAAATTGATATGGAATTCAATATGCACAATGAGGGACAATCCATCTCTAGACCTCTATATTTTGATAGTAATAATTATATATATTAGAAGTCTAGAATGAAAATTTTTGTGCAATCTTTGAATTTTGATTTATGGCAAAATATTGAAAATGGATTTAATACTATAAATTTTCCTTTTGAATATGATAAATTGACCTTAAATGCTAAAGCTATGAATATTTTATATTGTATTTTGAGTAGAAATGAATTTAATAAAATACAAACATGTGTAAATGCATATGATATTTGGAAGTCTCTCTCAAATTGAAAGTGATAAAAGCACATCCTCCGAAGATGAGGAAATAGTTCATATGTGCTTCATGGCCAATGAGGAAAATGAGGTAAACAATTCATCTAGCGACTCTGATGATAATGATGAATTGTTGGAAGCATTCAATGAGTTATTTGATAATTTCAATATGCTTAAGCGTAAATATAACTTATTGAAAAATGAGAAAAATAATTTGATTGAAAAGCATGTTGAAATAGTAAAATCTCTTGCAAATCAAATTGTTGAGTTAAAAAGTATGAATGAAAATTTGCTTGCTACTAACAAATCACTAGAAAATAATCTTTGTGAATTAAATGTTAAAAATGGTGATTTGAATTCTATTGGACTTAAATTTACAAATTGTAGTAATAATTTGAACATACTTTTAGGTAGGCAAATGGTCACTTTCGACAAAGCAGGAATTGACTACCAACCATTTACTAAAAAGAAAAATTTTGAAAATTTCTTTGTTGGCGCATCCATTTATAATCCATTGAACTTAAATGTTAACTCAAAATCTAATTTGAGTTCTAAATTTGTATGGATTTTTAAAGGAATCAAATCTATAAATAATGGACCCAAAAAGATTTGGGTACCAAAAAAACCAAATTGATTTTTGGTGTAGGTTGGAGGTGCTCCCAATGAGCTTAAAGGAGATGGATAATTGAATATCCAAAACATAAAGAGAGAAATCTCAAGGGTGAGCCTCCAATTCAATAAAGATGAAAACGCACTTGTGGAGGTACACAATAGGAATTTTATTTAATTTCATACATGCACATAGATTAAATTTTTTCTCTTGTGATTAATATTAATTTGATTGGTTGAATATTCTTTTGGTATCATTGGTTTTAAATTTTCTCTAAATCATGTAATCATTCTCTATTTCTTCAATTGGTATCTTTGAGTTTAAATTTTTAATCCAACTATTGGTGTCATAAAATAGCTTTTATCTTGTACAATTATTTTAATCTAAGATTAAATGTTTTTCATTTTTACAATTGGTATTAAAAAAAATTTCTTATGTTTCTCCCAACAAATTGGTATTCTAAAGGGGAGAAATACAAGTGTTTTGTTTTGATGAAAAATCCTCAATTATATGCTTACAAATTAACAAAAATGGGAAAATAATTTTTGACTAAATCATTTTGTTGTGATCCTTTGAATTTCTCCAATTGACTTGGTGTTAAATATTGGAAAAGGGGGAAAGGAATTTTTTTTTTCGACAATGGGTATCAATCATTTTTTTATTGGTATTATTACAATTAGTATTATTATTTTTAAATTGCTTTCCCTTATATTTTCTTTTGATAATTAATAAGGGGGAGAGAAAAATAGTTTTAAGTATTCTCATTAAATTGAACTTAAATATTGAGAAAGGGGAAGTAATAGTTTTTAACTTGTAAAAATTCTTTTAATCAAAGATTAAATGATTTT
Organism: Begonia loranthoides; assembly: GCA_022433065.1. Lineage (NCBI taxonomy): Eukaryota > Viridiplantae > Streptophyta > Magnoliopsida > Cucurbitales > Begoniaceae > Begonia > Begonia loranthoides. Next base: position 15,535,602 of record CM039471.1, read on the forward strand.
CCTATTTCCATTGGTAATCAAATTTGTTATCTGTTCTTCTAACAATTGGATTTTTTAGGGAGAAAAATATATTAGTTTGTTAAATGTTTTGATACCCCTAATTATTATATTTTGTTCAATGCCAAAAGAGGAGAATTAAATTGAGTGAATTATTTTGTATTAATGTTGGACTTTCTCCATGGACTTTGATTTTGTAGGTTGATAAAGGGAAAGAGAAATTTTATTTCAATTGGTAATATAATAATTGGTGGTAGCATTCTTAAATTGTTAATCCCCATTTTTTTTTGTAGAGTAAATATAAAAAGGGGGAACTAATTTGTGTTTGAAATAATTGATTTATTGATTTGTTTGTTAATATCTTTAGTGTTTTGTATCCCGTTTATATATTCTTGTTGATAATTCAATAGGGGGAGAGAAAAATTAATTAAATTGGTTGCATGATAATTTCCCTCCAATGTTTCATTTTTGGTAGAAATTTTGAAAAAGAGGAATCACATTTGTTTTGATTCAATTAAATGACTTTGATTGTTTAAACTCTTTATCCTTTAGATTTCTTTTTTATTATGACAAAAAAAGAGAGAAATATATAAGTTGAATAGCATGTTTGCATGTAATTCTCCATAAACTAAGGGAGAGAGATCAAATTATGCAATACTATATGCACATGCTTAGAATTAGGAATAAACAACTTATACTATTTTGTCATCATAAAAAATAAGGAGATTGTTACCCTAAGTGTTATTAGGCTTATTTGTTTTGATGATGTTTTGTATTGTTTGGAATTATAAGTTGTTTATTGATAATTATGCTAAATTGTTTAATCATTATATTTATATTGATATTTATTAGAAATACCCTCAATACCAGTATTAAAATGAGCTAACATGTTTATCTAAGTCCATGTAGTGAATATGTATCATATGAGGACCTAGAAATATTAAGGATGACAATTGGAAGGCAAAAGGTCAAGTAAAATGCAGAGCTGGTCGACCAAAATATGCTCCCAAGCATTGCAGTCGAAGACACGATCGAGTAGGGGGTTGAGTAGATCGACCATAATGTATTGCAGTGCACTCCTAGACTTTTCAATCGAGCAGGCAGTCAAGTAAGGGCAAAATGGTCGATCGAATTTAATTACAAATTGCTCCCAATGGTTTTCAGTCAAGCCAGCAGTCGAGCAAGGGCAAAATGGTCAATCGCATTTAATTACAGATTGTTCAGAAGTTTTTGGTCAAGTAGGGGAAATTTGGTCGATTGAAAAATGACAAAAGAGCTAGGTATAAAAAATAAGCTGGGAGTGGTCGACCTCATGAACAGTAGCTGTCGACCACATGAACAGTAGCGATCGACCACTCTGCATAGACTCAAACTCTGAGCTCTACCATAAAGGGCAATATTCGACCGGTGAACAATGACCGATCGACCGTTGTAGTGTTTTTTCACCAAAATCTTCCAACGATCAAATTCCAATGGCTACTCCAACGACTAGAAAGTGATCGACCGAAAAAGAGGTGGTCGACCTGTGAGCAGTTTTCTATAAATAAAGGCACTCTAAATTGCATTTGAACAACAATCCAACTGAGAGAGAAACACTGCCAAACTTCATACTCATATTCTCTCTCTATATTTGAGTGTTGGGCCTAGTTTTTCCATCCCCACACTTAAGATTTACATTTGGATAGCTTAGGTTTGAAATTGTATTTTCTATTTTCTATCTTTTGTATCCAAATACTAGACGGAAGGGTGACGCCCAAAATAGTCAACAAGGCTAGATTAACGCCTATGAAGATCAATCCACAGGGTGATTCCCTTAGAATAGTCTGTAAATGTTTGTTTGACACTCGTGAAGTCAAACATAGTCAACGGGGGAGAATGGACGATTAAGAATCTCCAAGTCAAGAACTTGGAGAGCGAACGTAGGCGGGATTTTCTGAACTACGTAAACAAACCGATGTCATCTCTCTATCCTTACTCTTTATATTTATTATTTTTTATTTATTTATATTTGAAATCACTTAGGAATAGAAATATTAATATTGCATGAAAAAATTTGAAACGCCTAATTCACCCCCTTGATAGGCGTGCACATAGTCTGTCAATGACAACCAATTTAAAAAGAGGATTTCAAAGTGAATCATGTTTGCTCAATTGCTGGTTCTGAGGCATAAGGAATATTTATGTTTTATGTTTTGATTAAATTATGTTAAGTTATATTTGGTTTAAGGACAAATGTTTGAATCACTCGGTTAAAGCTTATTCTAGCGGAGCATGTGTCTTTGTGAGGGCATTTTGTTAAGTTATCTTTAAGAAATTTGTCCTAATTTTATGGGTATTTAAGCCCTCTTACGGATTGTCCGAAGGGAGAATATTTTTCAGCTAAAAATTATCCTTTTTCAAAGGTTTGGAGTTCCCTCCACTCTGTAATTTCCTTTGGTGTTCAACTGATTGAATATTGGTGTCAAAATGAGTTTCATCGTGTTCTTGTGAATTTTAGGTGATTCATTTTATTGCTATTCCTTTCTCCACCTCTTTCTAGAGGTAGACATCCTCCGTAAAGAAGTAGAAAACTTACAAAGACCCAAGTTTGAGTGATTTGAAGTCAATAGGCATGGTCGAGGTGCCTATTCAGATCGGCTTGCATCCCTTCGTCCATAACTTCTTCTCCCGAATGATTTTCCCTACGATTTTTAGAAGGTTTCACTTTCACTTACAAAGTAAGGTTTGGTCCAAATTTCATATTGATTGGATGCGTATTGAGCATTCTGTCATTTTGGGTCTATTTCTTTCCTTAATAACCACATATTTCAAAGGGTCTTGGTGGTGCATCAGGTTTTAAAGAAGCTTTGTGGCTTAAAGGGCTTTCGGAAGAATTGTGTATAAATTGTTCGAGTTTTGAGGTACAGTGATAGCCAAAGTGCTATATTTTTTTATGAGAAATCTTGAACACATTGATGTTAACTTTCATTTTATAAGAGAAATGATAGCTCAAGGAACGATTAAAGTGAAGAAGATAGCATTTGAAGATAATCTAGCCCATGTACTCACCAAGTTACTGTAAGTTACCAAGTTTAAACATTGTTTAAATTTGGTAGTAGTAATAAAGAGTTAGTGATTTCGACGCAGATGAACATTTCTTTACCAATTCAATAAATGCGAATCAAGGTGAAATTAGTAGTTTTTGATTTAGATTTAAATTGTCACTTTAGCTAAAGAGAAGTACTTTAATGACCTACCGTTATTGACTATCTTTAGAATAGTATTTAGAGGAGAAAAATCAATGACAGTGGAGAGAGGAGCTAAGGCTCAGATACTAGAGTGAGAGAAGAGAGGGGAGAGTTCTTGTACTCCGATGGAAACCTAACTGGTGTTTCTCAGTGTAATCTATCTGGAGTTGAAGTTGATTGTAATGAAATCTTTTCATTATTGCGGAGTGCTGAAATAGGGTAGAAAGCCCAGATTTGTTCGATAAATGGTCGACATAATTCCGACTGTCGTCCATGAACTCTGGAACAGCACTCTGTTTGGAACCATACCAGTGAAAGCAAGCGAAAGAACTCTCTGAGTGGCTGCTGCCCAGAGGTTGAACTCTACTACGGAATCCTCAAATTTGACTGGGGAGAGAGTAGACCCTCACAAAAATGGAGGATCTTGAAACTTCAACGATCAGATATTTGCTTTTCTGTAATGGGCAAAACGTTATATTCCAAAGAATTTGTCTTGAGCTTAATATGACCATCCCTCCTGGCTTGAAGGAAAAGGGTACTTTCAGTCAAAGTCTTTTCAAAAGCAATTGACCTCAAAATGTTCTTCACCGTCCTCTGTGTTGAATTTGCCAGCTCCGTTCAATCCAGATTCCATGGAAATGTTTTCTGCTCCATTCTTTTTGTATGAAGAATCTATTTATAATATGTTATATATCAGAAAACAACAAAAGAAAAGACCAAACGAGAGGAACACCCACAATGAAGAAACTCTTTTGTTTAGCTCTCCTATGGTTCGTGATGCTAGCGATTATACGATCGAAAGTTGTCGTAAATTGTCGAGAACTCGGATCATATGGTGCAGATAAGATCGACGTTGAACTACGTAGTAGAGTTTTGGAAGCAACTGATGATTCTGTAAGAAGAAGTGATCAAATCTTCCCTCTGGGTTCTGGGCCAAGCAAGAAGGGGTCTGGTCATTAGTCAGCCTTAATCTTCCTTTTCTTCCACTTGGTTCGACTTTCTTGTTTATTCCTCTCTCAAATTTGGTGTACATGAAATTAATCTTATATCAGCAGTCTCCAACGTTGATTGCCAACTACTGCTAAATTCTTGTTTTTATCTGTTTATTCTTTCTGTGAGTGTAAAAAGTTTCTGGTTTTCAAATTGAAAATCCATAAGAAACCAGATGATTTTTATCAAAAGTCCAGAAAGGAAAACCCAGATCGAGGACTGCTTATGAAATTTGGCTACCCATTCAGAGTGATGTCGATTGGATGGATGGCTTTTCGATGTAGGAATCGTCGCTTTGCGGCTCGTCAATCCTGGCGTTCAGATCGTGTGACTGAAAAGCAAAATGAAGGGACACGAGAAAAAGCTATTTGGTGGCCAAGGTTTATGGGTCGGTCCAGGACCGGCCTGGTCTGGCCGGATCATGAGTCCCGACAATCCTTAACTCTTCATTTGAAATCATTATTTCTCCTAATACACAACAATTCCTGCAAATTTGATTAGATATGATTCCAACTTAAATGGTGTTTGGGAACTATCTGATTGTATATCAAATGTTTCTAAGACCAAATATATAGTCTTAATTTTTGAGATCTTAGCCAGGTCAAGTGTTTGTGAATCATCAAAACATGTCATCATCTTAAAATTAGAGCTTGTATCAGCCTCATATGAGCACCCGAGCTCAAAACAATTTTCAGTTCCGAGTATTTTCGAAGAAAAACAATTCACGTGAGTACTGCTTACAATCAATACGTTAAGGTCTATTTTATTCAAAAAAATAGTTTAAAGTGTCTTTTGTAAATGAAACTAAAAATGTTAATGTCTAAATTATAATAGATATCAAGTCATCAAATTCTAATAGCATTCAATATTGCATGAGTCAATTGAGTATCAATGTGATCATACTCCTTGAAAATTTTCCCCTCCATCCCAAGTATTTCTCATACTAAGTTCTTTACAAATTTAACTAGAATAAGTTTTCATTTAAGTTTATTGAAGAATTGCTGACTATATAATATACAACAAAGAATAAAAAACACAAGATATAACGTGGTTCAACCGAAAACTCCTTTATTCTAAAGAACAATCCAAATATTTTTTTTACAATAACCGATCAAAGACAATGAAAAATAGAAATTCAAGAAAACAGAGTACAAAGATTTTCTTCCTACACTAATAAAGCACTAAAACCACAGAAGATGAAAAACTGTAAAACTTCAAAACTGCAAAACTCCTTCGAAACTCCTCTCTCCCTCTGTATCACATGTTAATATCTCACATAACTTGTACAACCACATCCTTTAAAAAAACATAGTTGTAAACAATTAGAATAAAACCATAAAGAATTAAACAAACAAAAAATAAACCGAACCAAAAGTTTGAACTAGAATCAAACTTTATAATTCTCCACCTTGGTTCTAAATTCATCTAACGGAATAAAAGATGTGTCACCAACTCCAACAGGAGCTCAAATTTCCTGGATTCCAACAAAATCTAAACAATGTTAAAACTTGGTTATATGTAATACTTTTGTTAATGCATTAGTAAGGTTATCCTCCGAAGCAATTTTCTTAAATGTTATACTTCCTTTTTCAAAGATCTCCCTAATGAAATAACCGCACATCAATGTACTTGGTCATTTCATGAAATGCAGGACTCCTCATAAGATGGATAGTACTCTAACTATCACAGTAAATAGTCATATTTGATCTATCAATCTCATACTTGGATGACAAACCTTTAAGCCAAATACCCTCTTTAAACCCTTCAGTAGCAGCTATAAATTCAACTTGACTAGTAGATAAAGCTACTACTTTTTGAAGGCATGATTTCCAGCTAATAACACCTCAATACATAGTAAATATATATCCAAAAGTAGATCGCAAAGTATCCAAACAACCAGCATAATTAGCATCAACATATCCAGAAATAATCTCTTTACCAACATTACTCTTACCATATTCAATGCATTAATTTAAAGTGTTAGAAACATACATCATTACCCTCTTTAAAGCATGTCAGTGACACTTTCTTGAATTTGTCATATATTTACTAATGATACTTACCAAAAATGTCAAGTCAAGATTTGTTATTTCCCAACAACACCTTAATTGCCAACAGTTCTATGAGAATTCAGTAACCATTCCTTTCTAGATGTCATGTGAAAAGAACACCTAGTTTCTAAGACCCGCTACTCACCTTGTTCCTGTTCAGAAGCAACCAATACATTAGATGACTCATACCATCAGAAGCTACAGAGACATCCCCTTTTTCAGCCTTCTTTGTAGTTTGTTTCCTTTTTCGCTCAAAATAATTCTTTTTATAGTATCATTCTTTATTATAGGAAAAACATCTCCTTCCTTGCTTAAATTTTGATCTAGATTTACCTCTAGGATTTTTGTCTTCCCTTTTCTATGGTCAGCCTCTTGCAGTTAGCCCTTCTCCCTCCAGGCTTTTGTTACCATCATTTTTTTCCTATAATACCTTAGAATTTAGAGCTGCCTTTACCACAGCCATGATCAAAGTTTCTTTTCCATAGAGTATTGTGTCCACAAAGTACTCATATATCTTCAACAGAGAGCTCAAGATCATAATTGTTTGATCTTTCTCAGCAATCTTGACTCCTATACTGTTTAAATCCAATATAATTTTATTGAAATCATCTAAATGTTTTCTCATATCCTTCGAATCCTCCATAGTTAGATTGTACAATTTCTTTTTCAAATATAAGCGGTTAGCCAATGTCCTCTTCATATACAATGTTTCCAATTTTAACCAAACCAACAAAACATATTTCGCTTATGTTACCTCTGTTAGGATCTGTACACGCCTACAGAGGGGGGTGAATTAGGTGTGCTAAATTTTTTCATACGATATTCAATTTTCTAAACCCTAAGTGATTTAATACAAATAAATAAACAAACAATGCACAAATATAAAGAGTAAGGGTAAGAGAGTGCAAACGGTTTGTTCACTTGGTTCAGCAACCCCGGCCTACATCCGCGCTCCAGGATTCCCACTTGGAGATCCTTAATCACCCAACCTCGCTGGTTGCCAATGTTTGACTTCACGGGTGTCAAACAAACCGTTACGAACTGTTCTCAGGGTGACACCCTCTAGATTTATCTTCACGGGTGTCAATCTAACTTTGTTGACTATTTCAAAGTGTCACCCTTGATGTTCACAAATTACAAATCCTAAAATGTAAAACAAAGATTCCTAACTCTCCCAAATAGAAATCTCAAGTTTGGAAGTATGGAGAGTTAGGTTACACGCTCAACAAATGATTTAGAATTGAGTATAAAATTTGATAGGGCTTTGCCTCAATTCCCAGTTCATTGCAATGAGCTTTGGAGGATCCTATATTTATAGACTCTGCATTAGCGGTCAACCATTTCCTTTTTGGTTGACCGCTTTTCGTCCGTTGGAAATATTAATGTTGAATTTTCAAACCGTTGGAGGAATTCAAGCGAATTTAGCTACAGCGGTCGACTGGTACTCCTTGGGTGGTCAACTGCTGACGCATATTCTTCAATATGACTGTAGAATATTCACCAATGGCCGACCGGATCTACCTAACGGTCGACCCCTCCCAATGTATTTTTGATTCCAGGCTTCTCTGCCATTTTTTGATCGACCATTTTCCCTGCTCGACCGCCTGCTCGACCGCAAAACTAGGAAGCAATCTGTTTTGACTTGCGATCGACCAGATCTTCGTGCAAACTGTTATGGTCAACTATTTTGCCTATTTTAGTCGACCTCTTGTCTCCTTTTTGCCCAAATACAATCTTCTAAGTACCAATGAATATCTTATAGGCTACATGGACTTAGATAAAACATATTTGCAAACTTTAATGCCCGTATTGAGCGTATTTCCAATAAATATCAATATAAATATAATGATTAAACAATTAAGTATAATTAATCAATAAACAATTTATAATTACAATTATTACAATCATCATCAAAACAAATACGCCTAATGACATTTAGGCTAACAATCTCCCCCTTTTTATGATGACAATATATTATAAGTTGTTTATTCCTAAGTCTGCGCATGTGCATAAAGTATTCATAATTTGATCTCTTTCCCTTAGTTTATGCAATATTTCTAACATTTAAATTCTTGCAAACATGCCACATACAACTTATATACCTCTATTCCCCTTTGTCATAATCAAAAAAGAAATCATGGGAAGGAAAACCAAAGACAACAAAAATTTCCTCCTTTGTCAAAGTTCAAAACATAGATTATTGGAGGGTATCAATTCAATCAATCAAGATAATTTATATTCTTCTCCCCCTATTGAATTATCAACAAGAATATATGGAGGAAAGACAAATAGATATCATCAAATCAAATCAACAATTCAATTCAATATATCAATCAAAACAAATTTTATTTCCCCCTTTGACAATTACAATACATATAAAAACTTGGGGAATCTAAACAATCAAAGCATATCAATTTTTCTCTCCCCCTATATCAATGTTCAAAATCAAGTTATTGGGTAATTCTAAAATATCAACACAAAAGAATTCAATCAAAATTGTTTTCCCCATTTTTGTCATTAAGCATACATAAGAGTTGGGGAATCAATACATCAAAACCAAATTCCAACAATCCTTCAAGGTATGCAATTTATGAAACCACTTTTTGGATTAATTAAAACCAAAATAAGCTCAAAAATACCAATTGAATAATTAAAAAAAATTCAAACCAATCACAAAAAATATGCAAGTAATAGAATCAAAATCAAGAGTATATGCAAATTAAACCTATACGCAAGTATGAAAAAAAAATCCTATTGTGTACCTCCACAAGTGGAATTTTGTCTTTAATGTATTGGGGGCACACTCTTGAATTTTCTCCCTTTATATTTTGGATATTCAACTATCCATCTCTTTTAAGCTCATTGGGAGAACCTCCAAACAATAATCAATCAAATCGGTTTCTTTGATACCCAAATCTTTTTTGGTCCATTAGTTATAGGTTTGGTTCCTTTAAAAACCCATATAAATTTAGAACTAAAATTTGATTTCAAATTAATATTCAAGTTCAATGGACAAACAAAAGATTTATGCCCTACGTAATTACAAGTACTACAAATAGATGGGCATGCAAAGAGATTATTGTAAATCTTTTTCTTTTGGAAGGGTTCATAACCAATTCCATCTTTATCAAATGTTACCCTCTGATTTCCTAAAAGCATATTCAAGTTTTTGCTTCGATTTGTGAATTTAAGCACAACATTGTTCAAATCACTATTTTTAACTTTTAATTCACAAATATCATGCTCTAATGATTGAACAAGTGCATTTAAATCATCATTGATGCTTCTCAATTCATAAATTTGATTTTCTAAAGATTTAACCATATCAACATGCTTTTTCATCAAAGTTTCATTTTTTTTTCAATAATTTATACTTTTGTTTAAGCATGCTAAAATGATCAAATAACTTATTAAATACATCCAACAAACCATTATTCTCACAATTATCTTCTAAATCACTAGAAGAATTGATTACCTCAATTTCTTTGGTCATTATGCAAATGTCGGCTATTTCCTCTCCTTCAGAGGACGAGCTTTCTCCATTATCGATTTGATTTGTACCTTTACAGAAAGCTTCAAGACATTTCCATATTTCATATGCATTCACACAATTTTTTACTTTATCAAATTCATTTCTACTCAATACACATAACAATATGTTCATAGCCTTTGCATTTAAACTCAAATTTTGTTTATCGATATCATTGAGTTCACAATATAATTTAGAAACATTTATTCCATCCTCAATGATATCCCACAAATCAAAATCGATGGATTGAACAAAAATCTTAATTCTAAATTTCCAATACAAGTAATCATCTCCATCAAAATAAGGAAGTCTAGAGAGAGATTGACCTTCAACATATATATTGAAATCCATAGTTAATATCTACAAAACCTCAAATATCCAATCAAATTTATCCAAATAAATTTCTATAAGAAAATTAATCTAGTATATACAAATAAAAAATAATTTATATCAATATGTACAATATCACGCGAAAAGTTAAATTAACTCTGCTCTGATACCATTTGTTAGGATCAATGCATGCCTATAGAGGGGAGGTGAATTAGGTGTACTAAATTTTTTCGTGTGATATTCAATTTTCTAAACTCTAAATGATTTAATACAAATAAATAAACAAACAATGCACAAATATAAAGAGTAAGGGTAAGAGAGTGCAAACGATTTGTTCATGCGGTTCGGCAACCCCGACCTACATCCACGCTCCAAGCTTCCCACTAGGAGATCCTTAATCGACCAACCTCCCCGGTTGGCGATGTTTGACTTCAAGGGTTTCAAACAAACCGTTACAAATGGTTATCAGAGTGTCACCCTCTAGATTCATCTTCACGGGGGTCAATATAGCTTTGTTGACTATTTCGGGGTGTCACCCTTGATGTTCGCAAATTACAAATCAGAAAATGTAAAACAAAGATTCCTAACTCTCCCAAATAGAAATCTCAAGTTTGGGAGTATGGAGAGTTAGGTTACACGCTCTATAATAGCCGTGAAATTTTTAAATAAGAAATTCCACGTGTAAATTTTTCGCGTTGAAAATTGGTCATAACGTTGAAAAGTTGACTCGAATTATCGTGTAGCAGCCACGTATGCAAATTTGGTCAATTGGTCAGAGTCGGTGAAATTGGAATTTTTCCGAACAAAGAATTCAATTAAGGAACGAAAATTGAAGAGCTAAATTGGAGCTATAACGTCGTTGGATGATGTTAAGATTTTACTTGAGAGTTTGAGTAGTCTATATAAAAGGGTTAATGTACATAATTTGTGTATATACATTTATTTATTTTTAATGGGAAGGAAATTAGGAAAATTATTGGATAAAAAAAATAAATGAGTTGGAATAAGTGAAAATGGAGTATGAGAAGGTGAAAAAAATGAAGAGGGAGAATTTGGGTGGAAAAATCTCGCCAAATATTTTGGAGCAACAAAGTTCAGGGTTTAAGTTGTGAAAAAAAAATTAAAAACACCTAGAAATCTGGTGAAATTTATTCAAGGTTTGAAATTTATTGTGCATATATTGAGGGATGGATCCACTATCCCTTTTGATACCTTCTGCTGCGTGAAGGTTGATTGTTTGACATGCGAAAATATAGGTGGGGCATTGGTGACGTATCCTCAGGTTGAAACTCCTGAAAGTCGTAAATTCGTATGGGAGGGTGATGACGCCTCCTTGGGTTCCAAGCCCCTAAACCTGGCCAGTATTTGTCCCACGGATCAGATGGTTGTCAGTCACTGAGACTTGTTTATCCTACGTCCACATATAGCGAGCAACTGTATTCATTTTATTTAATTACACGATTATACGAGTTGCGTTGTGCAGTCAGGTGCGCCGAAAACTCGGTGACGTGCAGAATCTTCGGATCGTCGTCATTATTCCTGCCTCAAAAAGTGTTGTCATCGACAGGTGACCACCTCTTCTCTGCTAAGTGGCGGGTGAGTCCATGAGTGACCACTCTTTTTCACTGATGACGTTTTCGAATTGGAAAACAATGATGGCCTATTTTACAAGGTATAGCTGTCTATGTATACAACAAGTTTTCAATAAAAGTCTCATCGATGGTCTTTGGGCCAGTTTAATAAAATGATAAAGAGTTTTGAAGCAATTTAAAAATCCATGTACGGTAAAATGAGACATATAACCTTGTTTTCGAAAATAAAGAAAAACCGGTTTTGCATGAGGTGCATCTAGTATAGCCATACTTTACTGAGTTAGTCACTCATCCCAAACGACTCCTCCCCCAAAACTTCAGGTAAATGCAAGAGTAACTGAGGATCAAGAGCTAAGGTGTTATGTTATTTTGATTTGAGTGATTTATCATTTGGTGAGGATATTTATATTTAGGTCTATAAACCTTAAACACAGTTTGGTTTGGATTTGTTGCACAGTACTTGGATTAGATTTTAATTTATGCACCGTTATATTCTCGTGATCCCTACTCGGACCTAGGCCCATATACTTTTTGGGCCGAACTAAATATTATAAGTCTTCCGCTAAAACTCACGCATTGGGCTGGGTGATCGGGTTCTCTACGAGGATCGGGTCGCCTGACCCAGCGGTTCTGTTCGGCCCATCTTCAGGTCGTGACACGCTCAAATGATTTGGAATTGAGTATAAAATTTGATAGGGCTTCGCTTCAATTCCTAGTTCATTGCAATGAGCTTCAGAGAGTCCTATATTTATAGACTCTACATTAGCGGTCAATTATTTCCTTTTTGGTCAACCGCTTTTTGTTCGTTGGAAATATTACCGTTGAATTTTTGGATTGTTGGAGGAACAAAATTAGCTGCAGCGGTCGACCAGTACTCCTTGGGTGGTCAACAGCTGAGGCATATTCTTCAATGTAACTGCGGAATATTCGCCAGCGGTCGACCGAATCTACCTAATGGTCGACCCCTCCCAGTGTATTTTTTATTCCAGGCTTCTCTGCCATTTTTTTGGTAGACCATATTTCCAAGTTTGATCACCTGCTCAACCATAAAATTGAAAACAATAAAGAGATTAAGGGATAGAGGTTGCAAATGTTGGTTTTTAGATTCCCTCACACGGCGGAATTGCCGAGGTTCATAACAACAGTAACGTGCGTAACCTATGTATCATGAAAAATAATTTTAACATAAACATAAAATGAATCGTTGTTATAATATATTAATAATAATATGTATTAAAAAATCTTTATTTAGATCTAATAAAAAAAAGGAAGAATATTACATTTGTAGCTTACTACACACGGGTACAAAATCAATCTTCGATCTTCTCCGCCAATCCTCACCTCGATTAAGCACGTGTGGGTGTAATGAATGAAACAAGATCACACTTAATTTATGGTAGATCGTATTCTCAACACATAAGACGATCTATTTGGATTTAGAAAACTCTTCTCTAAAGCTAACATGGAAGACACAAATTTTGCTCTCAAAATGGATTCCTTAATCTTAAAAATTTCAACTTCATAACCAAATGAGGTTGGACCTCTATTTATAGTGGTATTGCTCCATAATGGCCATTATGGCATTTAGAGAAAAACACTACAAATTCTTCATTAAATTTACAATTGATTTCATTACATTTATAAAAATGTTATGGAAATCAAAAAGTCTTGCCACCATAGCTCAACACTTGGCACTATGATATTAACTTATTAATCTCTCATTTAAGTTATAATACATTTATAACAAAAATGTTATGGCAAACAAAAGGATTTGTCACCATAGCTCAACACTTGACACAATGACATTAACTCAAATTTAACAAAATTCATTTTAAAAACTATTTTCAAAAGTTACTTTATATTGGTTAATTGAATAATCAATAATTCAATTATTTCATTCAATGAAATATAACAAATATATTGACTATGACAACTTTTTTCATGTTGTCTTAATTAATTGAATAATCAATATTTCAATTATTTCATCTAATAAAAAATAATAAACTTATTATTGAGTGTATTAAATAATTAATTCATAATTAATTATTTAATCTTCTTTGTTCATTTTTCTATTATTCCAATAATGATAGAAGGTGACGAAAGGATCGATGGACCTATAGTTTTAAACTCCAATAATATTTCGTTAATTAATATAAACTCTTTATATTAATTAACATAATTATTAACTCTAAAGTAATTCCACTAAATATTTAGAGTTGCACTCTAAAAAACTATATAGTATATTTACTTTAATTAATGTCCATTGATATAGTCATTACATATGTATTAACCCTCCATTTAGATTCGCAATAGAGCTAGGTTTATAATCCGTTAACCTCTCATATTGCGTCTTTATCCTTGACTATCATTAGTTCTTGATTGAATAATTAATTCATAACGATTATGAATTGCGTGAAAATTATTCGATCATTGAACTAACAAACAAGGGAATCTATAAAAATAGATTTTATTCTATCGATATTAACATTCCTAGCTATTCATTTTAATTTACTCCCAATATACAAGGTATACGAATCGTAACTCGTAGAAAACTTTACCGAGTAGATCAAAAAATAAATTAAAATAAAATAGGATTTTGTTAAATACAATGAATTAAAATCATGCATTTATGACCATCATTATGATAAAATTAATTGTTCTATATTCAACGGAAATTATCAGAACAATATAATTTTATCTGGTCCAGTCCTATATAATCATATTATATAAAACATATTTATCTTATGTCATTACATATTTAGTAGGAATATGACTATATATTCTTAATGAGATAAACTATGTTTATGACTATGAACTATTTGAAGATTCTATACTTCAAATATAAGTCATTGACATATTTTGGTTATTACTCTTTATATTTTATCCGACATATATACAATATATATGTTAATATAAAGTTAACATAAATAACCAATGAATTTTCTATGAATTTTATAAAATATAATATAAAATATTAATATAATATCAATCAATATAAATTTATTCATATATTATAAAAAAAATTTATTATATTTGTTTGTTGGGCATATTCCTCCCAACAGCAAACACGTTTGTTAACGCGGTTCGGTAAATCCCGCCTATTTCCGCGCTCCAAGATTCTACTTGGAGATCCTTTCCCAATTGGCTTACGGGTGCCAACCAAACCTTTTACAATGACTGTTCCAGGGCGTCACCCTTTCTTTGACTATTTTGGGGCATCACCCTTTGATTGATCTTCCAAGCGTCAATCTAGTCTTTGACGAATTCGTAAAGAATCACCATTTAGAATTAAGTACAAGTGTTTTGGAAATTGAATAACCAAAATCTAAATCTTAATTCTCCCAATGTAACTCTCAAGTTTAGAACTAGGGAGAGTAGGTTTACAAACTCTCAAATATAATATAGAACCGAGTATAAAATTTGGCAGGACTTCGCCTCAATTCTCAGTTCGTTATGTTGAGCTTCGAAGTGCTTCTATTTATAGACACTGGCATACTTTGGTCAACCACTTCTTTTTGGTCGATCACATCCAACCGTTAGAAACTAGTCATTGTGCTGCCATGCATTTTCGGTCGCATGTCTCGACCAGAACCTCGACTGCACCGCGTCCAAAAATACCAAAAATATTCCAGAAGCAAACTGTGATGTTTTTTTATCACCTCACTCCTCCAGGGCCTCGATCGCCTTACGTCTGAAAAATGACATTAAAGCTCCAGAAGCAATCTGCCTATAATTTAAGTCGCCAACCTCGACCGAATCCTCTCGTGTCAATCTGTGATGTTATTCGGTCACTCACCTTGACCGTGGCTTCGACTGCTTCTCAACCGAAAAGTACAGGAGCATTCAGTGTTGTGTTTTGGTCCTGTCCCTTGACCGAACACTCGACCAAATCTCCAGTGCATTGGACCACAACACGTCCCAAATAACTTCTTTCATAATTCCATTTTCCAAAATGATATGTCTTCACTACATGGACTTAGATAAACATGTTAACACATAATAATACTCATTTTGAGGGTATTTGCAATAAATATGACTATAAATATAATGAATAAACTATTTAGAACGATATCCATAAAAATACAATAATCAACTTATTATTTCCATCAAAATAGTCATTATCAAAATAAACTAAGTTTAACAAAAATGCTAACAATCTCCCCCTTTTTTATGATGACAAAATCCAACAAGTTGGTTATTCCTAAAACTAAGCATGTGCATATATTATTGCATATTTCATCTCTCCCCCTTAATTTATGCAATATCTCTAACATTAATTTCATGCAAACATGCTATACCAATTCATTATATCATAATCATTTTCACTCCCATATTAGCAACTTATATATAACAACTTATATATCATTCTCACTCTTTTTTCATAATAAAAAAGAATCCATGGGGAGGGGAGTCAAAAAACAATCAAAGTTATCCAACTAAAAAATCATTCCCCTTTTTCAAGTTTATACCAAAAACAAACAATTGAGGGAATTTAAACATTCAAATCCAATTCGTGTGATCAAGAATAAGAAACCAATTTATGCAACCACAATCAAAAAAAATTTCTAACAATGATACCACTTGAAGAAATAAGAAATAAACTAATGATACCACTTGATGATTCACAATCAAAACCAAAACAAAATTTCTAAGAGAGATACCAAGTCTAAGGTCAAAATATCAATTGAATTATCTCTCCCACTATGTGAATCACATAAACAAGATATTGGGGGTATAACACACTTTAAACTTATTCTCTCCTCCCTAGAGCAATAAATACATTATGCCTTTTCTCCCTCTATAAGATTATCAACATGCATATGTGAAGGAAAACAAAAATTAAGAACCATCCAATTTCAAAACCAATTTAGATACCAAGAGACAAAAATTCATGGATGAGTTCAAGATGGAAACAAATTTTCTCCTCCTATCTCTATGCACAAATTCAATTAATTGAGGATTCAAGGATACCAAATTAAAAACCTTAAAAGATAATACCAATTGTAGAGAAAAATAATTTCATTTGTGTCAAAACAAACTAATTTAAAAAAATGATACCAATTTAAAAGAATAAGTCCAATGATACAAAACAAAAATTAAAAGAGATACCAATTGTTAAGATTCAAACAATGAAAAGTTATTTTGACATCAATTGAAAATTTCAAGTCAAAAAGAGAATTATTGAAACCAATTGAAATTCAAATATATTTTCTTCTCCTTTTTTGTCAATATGCATACAATAGAAGTAGGGGAATTCAAAAATTCAAAACAAAACAATTATATCCAAACCATTATCTCTCCCTTTTTACCAAACTAAACAAATTCAATCCAAAGGGGATATAATCATCAAAATTAAACATCCAACAGTCCTTTAACATATTTAATTTAAAATACCAACTGTTTGAAATAAGCAAAATATATCAATTGAAGAAATAATACAAATTTCAACTTTAAGATACTAATTGAAGAGATAAAACACTAATGATACCAAAAATAAAGTATATGCAATTTTCACCAATCAAAATTCACAAAGGAAATAGGATTCCAATCTATATGCATACTATCAATTCATTCCAACTCAGTATCAATATTAATCCCAAAAGAAAAGTTTAAAACCCTATGCAAGAAGAAAGAAATTTAGTGTACCTCCACTAATATTCATTACCATTATTACCACATTGGAGGAAATTACTTGAGGCTTCTCCCTTTTGTGTTAGATATTCAAGTATCCATATTCTTTGAGCTCCTTGGAAGAACCTCCAACCTACAACCAAAGTCAAGTTGTTTTCTTTGGTACCCAAATTTTTTTGGGTCCATTAGTTATAAGTTTTGTTCCTTTTGGAACCCACACAAATTTAGAACTCAAACTAGACTTAGAATTAACATTCAATTTTAAGGGACAACAAAAAGACTTATGCCCTATACAATTACAAACATTACATGTTGTAGGGCTAACAAAGAAATTATTATAATTCTTTTTCTTTACAAAGGGTTGATAGCCAATTTCAGTTTTGTCAAATGTAACCCTTTGCTTACCTAAGAGCATATTAAAATTTTTGCTACCATTTGTAAATTTCAAAACAATAGCATTCAAATCACTATTTTTAGCATTCAATGTCCAAATAATATCTTTCAAGCAATAGCATTCAAATCACTATTTTTAGCATTCAATGTCCAAATAATATCTTTCAAGCAATTTGTTAGTAGCTAGCACATTTTCATTCATGCTCTTATGCTCAACAATTTGATCCTCAAAAGATTTAGTCAACTTTGCATGCTTTTTGATCAAATTGTTATTTTTTTTTTCAATAACTTATATCTATCTTTAAGTTCATTGAAACTTTCTAGCAATTCATTAAAAGCATCAAGCAAATCACCGTCATCGTTATCGGAATTGAAATTACTAGAAGAAGTGTATACCTTTTCCACTTTGGCCATGAAGCATATGTGAAAGACTTCTTCAATTTTGGAAGATGAGTCCTCGCTATCATCCCATGTGGCGTTGAAAGCTTTCTTCTTTAAGGTTTTAGGCTTCTTTATTTCTTTGGGGCATTCAATAGATAAGTGGCTGGGTTTTCCACACCCATAGCACACTATACTCTTCTTGTAATACCCCAATATTTTAAATATCAGGATATTACAGAGAGCGTATTAGGAGCGTTAGGCCTAGTGGTATTTTAGTGATAAAGAATAAATTTGGATTTAATTTGCTAAATTAAATCAATTGAGGGGTATTTTAAAGTTAATTGGATAATTGGATTAAATTAATAAATTAAATTTAATTAATGAAAATATTAAATTAAAATGAGAATAGATGAATTTTGGAAAGGAGATTTGACTGAAGTTCATTTCGAACTGATCCAGTTCATTAAAAGAATGGCCCATAGGCCATTCTTCGCTGAAGGCCAAAGAATGGCCTTCGGCCATTCTAGTCAACGCGAGACAAGATGAGGGAGTGGGAGGGACGACGAGCGAGGGACGCGCCAGTGAGCGAGCGTAGCGACGGGTCCGGCGTGCGGGACGTCTAGGCGAGGCAGTGGCGACGGCACGGGTCGCAGCTAGGGCACGGTTTGGGCATTTTTCTGCTGGTTGCAATTTCCGGCGACGGGATGAGGTAAGTCGACGGTTTTCTTCCTTCCCCTTGGTGTCCTAACGGTCGAACGCTGCAGGGTTATCGACGGGATACTAGAGCTGGCGATTTCAGGGGAGCGCTGTTGTGGCTCGGGTTCAAAGGCCAGTCCAGTTTTCTGTGGGTTGAACTGATGAAAACGACAGTGTGGGCGTGGGGAACACTCTGTGAACCTAGCAATGATGGTCGAGCGTGCTGAAGGGATGCAGGGTGCTTGTCTCTTGGGTGCTAGATAAAAGAGACAGAGAGTGTGAGCTGGGAGCTTCTCTTTTCTGGGAGAAAGGTTGAGAGCCGAGAGCTTCTGGAGTCCGAGGGCTAAGGACTTGGATGCTGCTCTCGACTATTTTGTTGGTGTTGAAGAAGGAAAAAGGGAGGAGAACTATTGAGTGCTAACGTGCGATAATTTAAGGTAAGAACTTGGTTGAGTTGTTGGCCAGGTGGAGGCCCTACACTACAAGTAATGGGTGTGTGAGTACTGATGGTCTTTCTTTGGATGATTTCTGCTGCTATTCCTTTGTTGAGTTGTGGTTGTATGGTTTCTGTTGTTAGGTTTTCTGCATCTGTTGACATCCTGGAGTGGTTTTTATAAACTTGTGAATGCTTTATGGACTTAGTTTGTTATCATATTGTTCTTAGCTCTCTGTTAATAATTTGTTGTTAGTTGGTATGTTTTATATGTTTCATTGTTGCATGTTTGGATGCTTGTAGGGTTAGTTCTCTGTATTCTCATTGGAGTTGGGTTCTGTATAATTGTTCTACATGTTTCCTTAGTATAAAGGTAGGATAGTTATTGATAGATCACTGGGAGAAATTCTGTTATGACTCTTGATTAGTTTTCCTTGCTGTTGGTTATTTCCGTTGTGTTGATTGTGTAGGATGGTAGGATACTATGTTGCTTGAGATGCTTTGTGATTTCTAGGAGTTCCCTTCACTGTTCTGCCCTGGGTTATGTTATACTTAATATGTATTGTGCTATAATAAATTGACTGTTATTTCTTGTTAACTATAAATTGAGCATGTTACCAAATCTAAAGTGATTATAATAAGTGCAAGTTAATCAGTTGAGAACATTAAACCAATTGTTAATTCATCAAACATGTTAACTGCATTGATTAGTTAACCTTGATTTAGTTAAACTAAGTAGATAGATAACAAAAGTAATATAAACACGCTAATAAATCTAGGTTATAAACTTCTCTAACTTGTTATCATCCTTTGATGTGTTGTCTTGATTCATGTATTATTTTACTTGTCGTTGTGTGCTCTTATATTTGTTGTGGTTTTGCTTAACTCCTTGAATGTGCTGTTAGGATAGTTCCTTGTATGTGCTTTTAGGATAGTTTCATGACGATAGAAACAATTAGGAAAACCACCACGGGATGGCCACACGCCTTGAGTGAGGAAAAACATTAATCTTTCCCTTGTCGGGATCACAAGACTAATTAACGTAATTAATTAGAAACTATAGGATTCCCCAAACTCCATGCTCCATATACGAGCTATTCCTAACATACGTAACTAGGCCTAATATACGTAATTGAAAGATTGGATTGGGGCGGACCCATTCCAAAGAATTAAAGAGCGGCATTTCATATGCATAAACTCATTTTCTTACTGGGCCTTTAGGCTCACGCCTTACTTGCGATGTAGGTACACATGACGCGCAGAAATCCTCGAGCAATGAAGAAGCAGTCGATGAGGGATTTGCATCTACGAGCTTGTGGTTGGCCAGATTACGAGAAGTTAAAGATATATTGAGTTGTAATTAATTTAAATTAAGTTTTCTTTTCTTAATTTATAATTTAATGTTAGTTTATTTTTGTTAACATATTTACGCTTCTGCCATGAACGTTTTACTTCCACAAAAAATGTTTTAAGTGTTTCTAACGGCCCGACTTGCACTCTAATATTTCTTTTACAAAATCTTCAAATTTTATCGCGTTTTTAAAAATGGATTTATGAAGAAAAATCCGGGTCGTTACACTTCTTCCCCTTATCCTTCTTCCTTTGAAGGCATTTTTCCAACTTCCGGGTGAGGAGCTTCAATTCTTCTTCATCATCTTCCTCTTCGTTCTCTTCCCCATAATCATCTTTAGTGCTTGTGTAGGCTTTGAAAGCTAGAGGCTTTGGAAGAATTCACTTCTCCTTTTGTTCCTTCTCCTTGTAGCTCAAAAGAGTGATCTCGTACGTCATTAGGGAACTCATGAGTTCCTCCATCTTTAAGGCCTTGAGATCACATGCCTCTTGAACCGCCGTCACTTTAGGTAGCCACTTGCCCGGTAGACACCTTAGAATTTTCCTAACCAATTCTTCGTGGGGATAAATTCTACCAAGCAATTTCAAACCATTAGTAACGTTAGTGAAACGAGTAAACATTGAACTAATAGTTTCATCCTTATCCATACAAAACAATTCATACTCTTGAATAAGCATACTTAATTTATTCTCTTTAACTTGGTTAGTGCCTTCATGCGTAATATCAAGTAGTTTCCAAATGTCAAAGGCACTATCACAACCTTGTATTTTATGAAATTCATCCAAATTTAAAGCACAATACAAGATATTTATAGCTTTAGCATTTAAACTCAATTTACGAAAGTCAACATCATTATATTCATCATCCAATTTTGGAACATTCAGCCCATTTTCAATCTTAAGCAGAATGTAAGGCTCATTAATCACAATTCTCCAAATTTTATAATCAATTGATTGAATGTAAATTTTCATCCTAACCTTCCAATAAGTGCAATTACAACTATAAAAAAAATGGAGGTCTAAGAGTAGATTACCCTTCATTAGGCATATTGAAAGTCATATCAGATTAAATACTCAATATATGAAATCCAAGAAATTCAATCAATCCAAAAATTAATAGATAATCCAATAGATAGAATTTAACCAAGGATCAATATGCACAATACAAACAATATCACACAAAAATTTTAATTACTCGCTCTGATAGCAATTGAATGATCAATATGAACCTAAGAGAGGGGGGGTGTGTGAATTAGGCGATCTAATCTTTTCGTGCTATATTTATTTCTCTAAATCCCTATGTGATTTATCACATACAATTAAACAAACAATGCATAAAAACAATAAAGAGATTAAGGGATAGAGATTGCAAACACATTTGTTAATGCGATTCAGCAAATCCCGCCTACGTCTATGCTCCAAGATTCCACTTGGAGATCTTTTTCCAAATGGCTTACGGGTGCCAACCAAACCTTTTACAATGACTATTCTGGGGCGTCACCCTTTCTTTGACTATTCTAGGGCGTCACCTTTTGGTTGATCTTCTAGGCCTCAATCGAGCCTTTGACTATTGCGGGGCGTCACCCTAGTTTGACGAATTCATAGGGAGTCACCTTTTACAATTAAGTACAAGTGTTTTCGAAATTGAAGAACCAAAATCTAAATCCTAACTCTCCCAATGTAACTCTCAAGTTTAGGATTTGGTAGAGTAGGTTTACAAGCTCTCAAATATAATATAGAATCGAGTACAAAATTTGGCAGGGCTTCGCCTCAATTCTCGGTTCGTTTTATTGAGCTTCGGAGTGCTTTTATTTATAGACACCGGCATATTTTGGTCGACCACTTCTTTTTGGTCGACCACATCCGACAGTTAGAAAATAACCGTTGTGTCTGCCATGCAATTTTGGTCGCATGTCTCGACCGAAACCTCGACCACACCGTGTCCGAAAATACCAAAAATATTCCAGACGCAAACTATGATGTTTTTTTGTTGCCTCACTCGTCCAGGGCCTCGACTGTAACATCCCAAATTTTTTAAAATCCTTTTTAGTCATAAAATTTTTCATTTTTCGTTTTCTTTAAAAACTTATCAGAGTATTTAAGTGGAAATATTTTTAAATCATTTTTTAATAAGAGAGTTTATTTAAACCATTCAGAGTACATCATTTTACAAACTATTATCAAAACCGGTGATTTAAAACAACCCATTTATTTTTATTTTTCTTGAGTCATAACCCTTCAGGTCGAATCCGGTTGATTTTTTCTTGAGCCATAACCATTCAGGTCGAATCCGATTGATAACTCAAAGCCTCTTCTAGTAATACCTCATCCTTAATAGTAATGTCACCTATATCATGGGTAATACCATGAGCCAAAGCTCAGCAAGAAATATAATATAATGTTTGTGTAATGTTTATACAATGTTTATGCAGTTGTTATCCAGAAGAGAACCTATCTTTTCTTCCTTTCATTATCTCCTTCCTTTCTTTCTTTTTATTTCGTTTTCATTTGCAAAGAAACGATACATCTGTTGGTGTGGCTAACCAACTCCAGTCCCCACTTGGGTGGAGGTTTCCGTCAGGAGTATCACCACTACCGTCACCTAATCTAGGTTCGACGTTTGAGGAATAAGAGCAAAGATACATCTGTTGGTCTTGTGGTTAAACCAACTTCACACTCTACGTGAGCTGGAGATTTCCATCAGAGGTGTCACCACCAAGCACCGTCACCCTCTCTCTCGAACCCACCAAACGCCCCTTTTTTTATTTCCTTTAACATTTTCTTTATCATTCAATGCATGTCACATTTTCATAAGTCCTATCATGATGCATAAATGACAGTTCATATATAACAGTTCATACAAGTCAAAACAACTATGTTATAATAAACCTTAAACTATATCATGCAAGATAATAAGATAGTCTTGTGATGCAAGGCCTCCACTGGCTACCACATCCTATTTTTTACCTTTGAAGAACTTTCCTGTAGGCCTTAGCGTGTTTAACTCTTTATCCATTTTCTCCGTTAATACCTTCAAAATAATTATAATTTATTTATTAATATATTTATCAATTATAAACATAACTTGGATATAGTTATTCTCTTTTTTTAATTTAATTATTACTTAACGATTTTTCATTAATTTATCTTTATTGATTTTATAACCAATTAAAAGAGTAACCCTAATTTATACAATTTTCTCATAATTCACAATTATCCAACTTATACGTTTTTTATTAACAGAGTACCATCCAAATTCTCCATCTTCTGATCTGCTAACACCAATTTAATAGAATAATATTTCCAAACCATTAACTGTGCAATAACTATAACATACACAGTCATTGATAATTACAATCTATGCATACCACACTTAATCAATTTCACAAACCTATTTCCTTGCACATAATGAGTATGTCCAATCCAACAAAGGTCAACATCATTATCTACAAATTTCTTTTCCTAACCTCACCAAAATAGTGAATCCCCCACAATACATCATGGTCAAAATATCATATCAGGGTAGTGAATAACCAAGAATAAAACCCATATAGCTTCCTACTACCAACTTAAAAATCTCCAATTAGCAGTCTAAATATCCAGGGAGCATCATTCAACTTAATTTAACAGGAAAGGATCAGTCATATTCAACCATTTATTTAACAACACCAATTCTCCAGCAAACAGTATAATTTTCCATTAAAATCCATCAATTATAAAGCAGAAACAAAAAATGCATCGATAATTCCCAAGTATAATTCCAACCGACAATTAAAACATCTTAACCATCATAGGCTAACCAAACAGCAGTAAACCAACAGAGTATTTATTCAATCTACAATTCACATGGAACTAATTAACAACAGAAAACCAACCAAAATATTTACCCACAAAAAACCCATAAGCTATAAGGAGAACATGGAGCACATAGCCCAATTATTCTTCAACAAATTCTATCACAACCAACATATCCATAATTAATACAGTGGAACCTACAAAATCCAACAACAGAATATACCTCTGAAGACAGGAGCAGACCCGAATATCAACCTCCAGCACAGAATATTACAAGAAAGAGAAGAGAAAAGATTGCTTTTCTTATTGAACTTCAAGTTGTTTATTACAAGCAGAAGGCTCTGCTTTTATAGTATGAAAGCAGAGCATTCGTACAGCTAAGAAGACGTAAAAAATAAACTGTATAACTAACTACATCATCTTTAGTTAACATGCAAACGACGACGTCTTCACTATACGTCTCTACTCTGAGTTGAACAATATCAGTGAACAAGAGCAGTCTTGAGCAAGCTTCAATCTTGAGTTGTGCTGTAATATCTGATACGCCCCCTCAAGATGGAGACTGTATGTTTATGATACCCATCTTGCGCAGTAGAAACTGAAGAGGCTGAGGATGTAATGCCTTCGTGAATATATCGGCCAATTGAAACTTGGACGAAATATGCAGTAGTTTAATATGACCTCGCTGAATTTCTTGACGAACGAGATGACAATCAATCTCGATGTGTTTTGTTCGTTCATGAAAAACTCGATTTGCAGTGATGTGTAAGGCAGATTGATTATCACAAACAGCAATGCTGGAATGGAATTGTTAATGCCAAAATCCTGTAATAAAGCTCGGAGCCACATAAGTTCACAAGTGGTATGAGCCATGGCACGATACTCGGCTTCCGCAGAAGAACGAGAAATTGTTTGTTGTTTCTTGGATTTCCATGAGATCAAAGAATCTCCAAGAAATATAGAAAAACCTGTAATGGATCGCCTGGATTCAACACAGGACGCCCAATCTGAATCACTAAAGGCTTTAAGTTGCAAAGCTGAATTTGCATAATAAAAAAGACCCTGTGCAGGAGTTGATTTAAGATAGCGTAAAATGCGATAGGCAGCACTTAAGTGGGAAGAACGTGGTTGAGCTAGAAACTGACTAAGAACACCAACAGCAAAGGAAATGTCTGGACGTGTGTAAGTAAGATATAAGAGTTTTCCAACCAAACGTCTAAACATGGTAGGATCCTCAAGTAATGTTCTAGAATTTGAAGTCAGTTTACAAGTTAGATCCATGGGAGAAGCAGCAGGTTTACAACCCAATAAACCAGAGTCTTGTAAAAGATCTAAAGTATAATGTCGTAGGTTTAAGACAATGCCTTTGTCGGAGCGAGCCACTTCAAGACCCAGAAAGTAATGTAAAGAACCCAAATCTTTGAGTTTAAATTTGTCATGAAGCAAAACCTTGAAATGTTGAATCTCATCCAAAGAGTCCCCTGCTAAGATACTGTCATCAACATAAACCAAAATGACGATGAACGAGTCCAATTTTCTCTTGAGGAATAAAGATGAATCAGAAAGAGACTAAATAAAACCAAAACCAATTAGAGTAGCAGAGAACTTGGAGAACCACTGTCTTGAGGCTTGCTTCAAGCCATAGAGAGATTTGTCTAAACGACAAACCATTCTGGAAGAAGAATTTTTAGGGAGAATATAACCTTGTGGTAAGTCCATGTAAACTTCTTCATGAAGTTCTCCATGTAAGAAAGCATTATTGACGTCCAACTGAAAAAGAAACTAGCCCTTTACAGCAACAATGGCTAGCAAAAGTTTAACAGTGACTAGCTTAGCGGCTGGAGAAAACGTTTCCAAATAATCAACACTCTCCTGCTGTGTGCCCTTTGCTACCAACCAAGCCTTATGACGCTCAATACTCCCATCTTCATTATACTTGATTTTAAACACCCATTGGCAGCCAATGGCAGGTTTATCAGGAGGTAATTCAACCAAATGCCATGTAGAATTGTCCTCAAGAGCCTTTAATTCAGCATTCATCACATTCTTCCATTCAATATGTTTAACAGCTTGAGCATAAGTCTTTGGTTCAGAATGAGAAGATATAGAAAGACAGTGAGCTCTAAAACGAGGAGACAAACTGTCATATGACAGAGTACTAGAAATGGGATGTTGTGACTGTGTAAGAAAAGGAAAAGGAGAATGATGCGCAAGATAACAATGATAATCATTGAGATACGATGGTTGTTTACAAAGGCGAAGAGAACGTGTTGAAGAAGAACAATTGCGATCAACAGAAGGTAATTGTTTAACAACAGAATCAGAAAGATGGTTATCTGAAGATAAAGGGGAAGCTGGTGTATGACTAAAAAAATCTGAATTATCTTGAGAGACAGAATCAGCAAAGGGAAAAACATTTTCATGGAAAATTACATTTCTTGAAACAACAATAGAATTTGATTCAAAATCTAGGACTTTATATCCTTTGTATCCAGGAGGATAACCAAGAAAAAGAACTGCTTTTGCTCTCGGAGAAAATTTGTTTCTATGAGTTGAGAGAGTAGAAACGAAACAAAGACAACCGAAAACCTTCATATTATAGTAAGAAGGATGTTTCTTGTACAGCAATTCAAAAGGACTTTTATTCTTCAAGATCTTTGATGGAATTCTATTGATAAGATAAATAGAGGTGAGTATACAATCACCCCAATATTTCAAAGGAATTTTCGACTGAAAAAGAAGAGATCTTGCTACATTTAGAATGTGTTGATGCTTGCATTCAACAACCGAGTTCTGTTGTGGGGTCTGAACAAAAGAATGATAATGCATAATCCCTTTTTGAGCAAAGAAATCGTTAAGCAAAAACTCGGGTGCATTGTCTATGCGTACTCCTTTAACATTGGTGTTAAATTGTTTTTCAACAAAACAAATAAAATCAGGAAGAATGCGACACACATCAGATTTGGAATGAAGAAGGTAGACCCATGTAGCACGAGAATGATCATCCACAATTGTTAAAAAATAACGAAAATTATCATGGGTAAGAGTTTGAAATGGTCCCCATACATCACAATGGATCAAATTGAAAACAGCATCAGAAATAGTACCATGAGATTGAAAAGGCAACTTGCGTTGCTTAGCTAACAGGCAAATGAAACAATCAGGTGATTTTATTGAAGAGAGTTGTAAAGTGTCTTTAAGCATCTGAATTACTACATCATATGGGTGGCCAAGTCTTTTATGGCACAAAAAAGAGTCAGAATGAAGAAAAGAAACATTTATGTGAGGATGTAAATCCGCATCTTGCTGCAGAGTGTATAAGTTGCCAACACGACTACCCTTTCCAATCATTTTCGCCGAGATAAGGTCCTGAATAATATATGAATTAGATTGGAAAATGACAGAACAACAAGTGGAAGCAGTAAAAGAGCTTACTGACAGCAGATTAAATCAGAATTGTGGAACAAAGAGGACATTTTGTAACAAAATGTTAGTGGTAATTGGAACAACTCTAATACCAGTTATAGGAATTGTTGAGTTATCTGGTAATGTAACAGAGACATTAGAAAGAGTACGAAAAGAAGAGAAAAATGTGGAATTATTACATACATGGTGAGTAGCACCAGTATCAAGAATCCAAGACAAACTTGATAGTTGGGAAGAATATGTACCTGTGAAATTGAAAGTAGAGGGAGCAGGAGCAACATTATTGATGGAAGAACTTGAATCATGTTGAAGTTTAGAACTCAAGAGAGCAATCAACTGTTGGCATTGATTTGCAGTAAGTTCTGATAAAGCAGCATCCTTGGTAGTTGTAGAAGCAGAAGTGGAAGTTGTAAGCTCAATGGAAGTCTGATGAGCAGTGGGTTTAGTTCTTGGTTTGTATCTTGGAGGGTAGCCATGAAGTTTGTAGCACTTCTCAATGGTGTGACCTGTAAACTTGCAGTGGGTACAAAAAAATTTCTCCCTTTTGCCTTTACTGTATTGAGAATTTGAAGAACTCAAGGAATTAAACTTTACAGGTTCAGCAGAGAGAGATTTAGACCCAATATTGCATTGCCTTTCTTCTTGAACAACTAAGGAAAGGACTTTACTAATAGGAGGTATGGGATCCATCATTAAAACTTGAGTCCGTATTTGTGCATATGTATCATTTAAGCCCATAAGAAACTGCATAAAACAATCCTGCTGCTGTTGAAGTGAAAAATGCTTCATGCTTCCACAAGTACAAAGTTGTATTGGGCGGGAGTCTTGTAATTCATCCCATAACGTTTTCATCCGTGTGTAATAGGTATTAACATCTAATGGAACTTGAGAAATGTTCAATAGCAGTTTCCTAAGTTCAAAAATACGAGGACCACTCGACTGTGAAAAACGCTCAAAAAGATCATCCCAAACTGCTTGTGCAGAAGTGAGATAAAGAAGGCTATCTGAAATCTCCCGATAGACAGAATTCAAAATCCAAGATGAAACCATGCTATCAAATCTAGACCAAGAACTAAATGTAGAATCAGTGGATGTCGGTTTTAGGATGGAACCATCTACGAATGATAGTTTGTTTTTGGCATTTAAAGCCATAATCATGGCTCGTCTCCATGAATTGTAGTTTGAACCATGAAGAATATGTGAGACTAAAACTAATCCAAGATGATCGCTATTATGCAAAAAAAATGGATTACCAGTTGATTCCAGAGGAATGTTAGAATTCTGAATATTTGCATCACTTGCAGAATGCAGCAAAGTGCTGATCAAATTTCGATTTCTGGCAATGTCTGCATCTGGATGAGAAACAGAGCTCGATACAGAAGCATTTCCTTGATTTTGAGAAGAGGTACTTTTACCTCTAGGTATGGCAAAGAATAACCGCTCTTTAGAGCTATGATACCATATTACAAGAAAGAGATGAGAAAAGAATGCTTTTCTTATTAAACTTCAAGTTGTTTATTACAAGCAGAAGGCTCTGCTTTTATAATATGAAAGCAGAGCATTCGTACAGCTAAGAAGACGTAAAAAATAAACTGTAAACTAACTAACTATATCATCTTTAGTTAACATGCAAACGACGACGTCTTCACTATACGTCTCTACTCTGAGTTGAACAATATCAGCGAACAAGAGCAGAGTCTTGAGCAAGCTTCAATCTTGAGTTGTGCTGTAATATCTGATTCAGAGCATCACCCTCTCAACCTGACTCTCTCCAGACCCCAGCTCTCGGCCATCAATACCAAAGAGCACTTTTCAGCGATTCACAAAGAGATCTCTGTCAAAGTAAAAGCACTAGCCTTTACAATTTCCAGAGCACACTCGGCCTCTTCCAGCTCCAGAGAGGAGTTCGGCCTTTTAACATCCACTGCCGAAGAAGAAAGAAGTGGAAGACAAATACCTAAAAGTTCGGCTGTTGTCAACTTTCACCCTAGTGTGGAACCCACTTCCTCGACATTTTCAGCCTAATTTCTGCCCAACCTTATCTTCCACTTACTCACCGTCAACAGCCATTTGTAAAGGGAGCCTCTAGAAATATCGAGTTGCTCGAATGAACCAGTTCAATGCAGAACCGACAGAACCAAACCTGTACGTTCAGCCGCAGTAGTTGCTCGCCACAGAAATCCCCAAATCCCCTGCCGATCATCTTTGAAATTCTTCACTCAACATTTCCAATCGCCGCAGCATAAATGCGAAAGCAAATCGAAGCAGCATAAATAAACTGAATTGCTTACCTCGGTTCGGTGTTCACTCGCCCCCGCAGCACTGGCGTTCCCCCGACGCAAACCCGCACAACGGCGACAGCACCAGCAGCACGCCGGTCCCATCTCCGCGACTCCCGAGCCCACATCGCCGACTCTCCCTCTCGCACTCTCTCGGTCCCTCTTCGTCTCTCTCGATCTCGGTCTCTCGCTCTCGGGGTGGTCTCCCTCATCTCAAATCCGCCTTTCATCTGTGCAGAAAACCAAGACCGAATCTCCCTTTTTGTTTTCATCAAAAATAAAGCACAACACTATCTTCAAGCGAACTGGCCAGACCGAACCAACTTAAACCGGCCAACATCCTTCCCCCATTTAATTACATTTTCTTTTATTTTAATTCCCACTAATTCTATTTAATTTTTCTTTTAATTTAAATCCTCGTTTTTACCCAATTAATTTCATCTTTAATAATTTCACTAAATCTTTCATTTAATTAAATTATTCTCAATTCAATTCCGATTCTCGATTTATTCTAAATATTTCTTAACGATGATTATCGGCCCAATTTAAATTCTTCAATTCGATTTTCTAATTAATTTTTCCATTAAATAAATCCTCAATTACTCAATTATGTCCAATTAATTTCTTAATTATTTTTATTTAATTTCGTTACGAAAAATTAGGGTATTACATTTCTCTCTCCTTATATAAATTTCGTCCTCGAAATTTGATCAACGTAGTCACTTCATTAAGTTAACAACTAAAATAACCACTGTCACTATATCTCTCAAAGATCCTTTGCCAATTTTTTTCTTCTTTCATAAGCTAAGAAGTTGCAATGCAGTGCAACAATACCTACTTTATCGTTCCAAACACATCTTTTAGATCTAGTCATGTATCTTCCTTACTTATTTACCACATTTTTCAATGAGTAAATTCACCCAAATCACACTAAACTTATATTCTTAACGTTTGCACTTACAAAAATATTGTTCTTACTCTCCAAACTCATTGTTAATTTAAATTGGTCGCTCACCTCGACTGCGGCTTCAACCGCTTCTCGACCGAAGAGTGTAGGAGCATTTTGTGTTGTGTTTCGGTCGGGTCCTTGCCCGGACCTTTGACCAAATCTCCAGTGCATTTGACCATAACACGTCCCAAACAACTTCTTTGATAATTCCAATTCCCAAAATGATGTGTTTATTACATAGACTTAGTTAAACATGTTAGCACATAATAATACTCGTTTTGAGGGTATTTCTAATAAATATAAATATAATGAATAAACCTTTTAGAACAATATCCATAAAAACACAATAATCAACTTATTATTTCAATCAAAATAGTTATTATCAAAATAAATTAAGGCTAACAACATAGACTTAGATAAAACATATTACCAAACTTGAATACCCGTATTGAAGTTATTTCCAATAAATATCAATAGTAATCTAATGATTAAACAATTACGTATAATTAATCAATAAATAACTTATAATTGCAATTACTACAATTATTATCAAAACAAATACACCTAATAACATTTAGGCTAATAACCTCTCTTAGAACCTTATCACCAAGACTGAGTAGGATGACACTGTGAATGTTTGATTCCACCTCATCAACCCTGACCTTATCCGTGGCAGACAGGGTCCCAATGGCATCAACATTTATAGCCTGAGCCAACCCCTGATGAACAAGAAGCACCTTCATCTTGATTCGCCATAAACTGAAATCATTATCCCTAGTGAATTTATCCATCTCGAACTTTCTCATTTCAAGAATCCCTAATTCTGCACTTCAAGATTCAACTGAGAGCACTGTCTACGCTCACCGCATCAATTATTGAAGAATTGCAGACTATAATATAGAGCAAAGAATGAAAAATAACACAAAATATAATGTGGTTCGAAAAATTAGTCCTACATCCGAGGACGCAACCGAAAACTCCTTTATTATGAAGAATGATCCAAATATTCTTTACAATAACCGATCAAAGACAATGAAAAGTAGAAATCCAAGAAAACAAAGAACAAAGATCTTCCTACGCTAAGAAAGTCCTAAAACCAGAGAAGATGAAAAACTCCAAAACTGCATAACTCCTTCGAAACTCATATGTCCCTCTGTATCACCTATTGATAACTCACCTAAACTGTACAACCATATCCTTTAAAAAAACACTGTTGTAAACAATTAGAATAAATCAGTAAAGAATTAAACCAACCAAAAATAAACCCAACCAAAAGTTTGAACAACCAAACTTTACATTTACAATTTAGAGTGGTGGGTATTTCATTACTTTGGTGGACCACTACCTAAAACAAATTTATACTTAACTCAATTTAAATTTGAAATTTTTAGAAGATTTCAAAAATATAAGGCTGAAGCTAAAAGACAATGAGATAAGTCGATGAGTACCTCAACTAACAACATCGAACACTCCTTCACGCCGCTAAGAGAAGGAGAACTATCTACCTGTGTTATAATTTGGTCATCCTTAAACCGAGCTTTTTGGCTCCTCAAAACTAGGGGTGGGAATCAATTTGGTTAGAACCGGGTAACCGAACCAAGCAATTTTGGTCGGTTCAATTCGGTTCTAATATAACAAAAAAATAATTTATGCCCGAACCGAACCGAACTAAAAAGCTCAGTTCAGTTATCAGTTCTACGAAGGGAAAACCCGGGTAAACCAAACCGAACCGGTTTTCCCTTTTAGGCTTCGAGCCTTGTGCAACCCTAACCCTACCCGTCCCTACCCACTATGCCAGTCGTCCAGTCCAGTCCTAGAAGCTGGAAGGCTGTCGATGAGACCCCAAAAATGGCGTCCCTCGAATCCCTGTCTCCCTCCCTTCATCGCTCCCATCTGTCGAGTGTCGACTTTATCTCCTTCATTCTTCAATCGCACTTCTCTTCAGTCTTCTCCCCGAAAACACATCCCTCCCTCCTCTCCTGCTGTCGTGCGTCCTACCTTCCCTTCTGCATCCTACGTCTTCCTTCATCACGTCTCTCACCGACGATTTGAACTCTCACCGACGAACTCTCACCAACGATTTGAACTCTCAAGTCTCACTGTCGGTGATTTGAACTCTCACCGTGATACTAGCCCCACATCAGTGACCAGTGTCTCTGCCCCAAATAAGATCGAAGTCTCAATGTCTCACCGTGCAGTCTTCACAATTCACAAGTTTGGCTTTGTCAATCTCTCAATCTTCACACTTATTTCGAACCTGTTTT
The DNA here is from genome assembly GCA_022433065.1 of Begonia loranthoides. NCBI lineage: Eukaryota > Viridiplantae > Streptophyta > Magnoliopsida > Cucurbitales > Begoniaceae > Begonia > Begonia loranthoides. The sequence continues at coordinate 15,568,915 of CM039471.1, forward strand.
CACACTTTATAGTCTTCACACTTATTTCGAATTCATTGTTTACAGGTGACAGGTCGTTTATTCACAGTGCTTCCAGTTCTATATCAACTTATTACTCATTCCGGTGAGGTCTGTTCTGAATTGGATATTAACTGTCTGATTTGTTTCATATATGATATGAATTTGATAAATCTGTACTATGCACTGATGAATTAGATAAATCTATTCTTAATTGGATATTAATCGTCTGAAGTCTCAGTGTTCTGAACTGTTCTGAATTGGATATTAACCGTCTGAATTGGATAAATCTGCACTGATGATTGCTTGTTGTGAGAAATTTGTAAATCTGTAATCTTAGACTTGTTGATGTTATGAATTGGATAAATCTGTATTTTGTTGTTATACACGTTTGGATTTGTATTTCACAATTTGTTTTTGGGTATTTAATTTGTATTTCATTTGTTTTCTGTAGTTTCGGTATTTCACAGTTTGTATTGGAATGAAAGAACCGAACCAAACCGATTAGAACCGACCTAAAAACCGATTTAAAACCGAGTAAAAAATTGAAAAACTGAACCGAACGCAAAAAATTTAATGCCATAAAAAACCGAACCAAAACCGAAATCAAAACCGAACCGATTAGAACCAAAACCAAGGTTCAGTTTTCACATTACTCGGTTCGGTTTAGGTTTAAAATTTTTGAAAATCAAACCGAGTCAATTCAGTTTTATTTTAGCTAAAAATCAAATCGAACCGAACCGTCCCAACCCTATTCCAAACCAAACTGGAGCGAGAGTGTTTAGATCTCGGACGCTATTCCGATGAGAGGAAAGACGCAAAGGGTGATCAAATTTAGATTATTTCTATTATAATTTCATATGGAAAAAAGGAAAATGAGATGGGAATTGCGTTTAGCATAGATAAAAGTGCAGATTATAGTGCACTTTCTATACCCATCCATTGGCATTGTTGTCGCATTATGATCATGATAAAACACTTGAATCATTCGAAATTGATCAGCCAACAGCAACATCTATAATAAGTATCTTAAGTTTTTTGCTTGTGCGTTGATGATAATGATACAGAACTACTGAAAGAGGTAAACCTACAATATTGGCTTATTATTGGGGAAGATAGTTAGGGACGTCGTCCCGTTATTTCCTAGACGCAGTCGCCGGAAACGACATTATGTTGCCGGCGATGGGTCGTGCTTTGCACATTGCTTCCAGTGGGCGAGACTTGGGCATGGTGATTCCTCTGCCTTCCGACATATCAATTTCATGCTCGCTTATTCTCTTCCACTCAAAGCACTGAATTAACAACCCTAAAGCCAAACCCACAACTCTCTGCGCCAGCCCTGCGCCTGGACAAGCTCTTCTGCCCAACCCAAACGCCATTAGCTTCTGCGCTTCCCCCTTTCCACTCAGAAACCTTTCGGGACTAAAACTTTCTGGGATGTCCCATATCTTAGGGTCCCTGTGAATGGCCCACGCATTGACCAATAGAATTGTGCCACGAGGGATGTCGTAGCCGGCCACTGTACAATCAGCCGACGAGTAGTGCGGGAGCAACATTGGGACGGCCGGATGTAATCTGAGTGTCTCTGACACTATTGCCTGAAGATAGCTCAATTTCGATAAATCTGATTCGTCGATGAGTTGCTCTGCTCCTATTTTTGCGTCTATCTCGTCTTTAGCCTTATTCAGCACGTCTGGGCTGTTGAGGAGACTGGCCATCGCCCATTCTATCGTCACCGCCGAAGTGTCGGAGCCCGCCAGCAGCAGCACCTTATTATCAGAATCAGACCAACGAGAATTAAATTAATACTAATCTTGAAAAATTACCAGCAAGGAGCTCTAACAAAATTCCAAGAAAACTTGTAAGACCAAAAGAACGTTCTAGTTGGGGGAGGATATTTACAGATGATCTTCCCCATAAACTTCAAAAGAAGACATTTCTCACCAGAACAAGCCCTTTGATGATTTTGTCTGTATAATACTCTGGTTCGGTCTCTTGCAAAGCTAGAAGATGATCAATCAAAGTATTCCGGCTACCGGCATCGTATTTCTGCCGGTGCTCGTCAATCAATCTGTCCAAAAACGCGTCCGTCCTCTTAGCCAGACCCACCAGTTTCTTTTCCAAACGATCGCTTTCGACCCATTTCAAAATGGGCAAGTAGTCGACCCGATTCGCCGCTCCACCATTCGCCGCAATCTCAACGATAAGATCCCTGAACTCCTTCGCCTCTTCTTTGTTCGTAACGTCGTCTCCGTAATATCTTTTTCCGGCCAGCATTCTCATTATTATATTGAAAGTTAGATCTGAAAACATGGTTTTCAGTTGGACCTCACCAAACCCATTACTCGATTTGAGGTATAGTTTCTGCAATAATCGCTTCGTTTCGTCCCTCCGGATGCTCAAAAACATGTTCAGACGGTTAGTCGAGAAGATCTCGACGGTGCCAAGGCGGCGGAGGTTACGCCAGTGGTCACCGTACGGCGTGGTAGCCATGGTGGTGTGGTTGTAGCCGAGGTGTTTGGCCATGAGAAAGCCTGGACGATTTGCGAAGACGATGTCGTTCTTGCTGAAGCATTCCTCTGCAATGGAAGGTGAGGTGACCATTACCACAAATCGAGAACCGAGTTTGAGAGAGAAAATGGGTCCGTAGATTTCCGAAAGCTTCTGATAGTTCCGATGAATCGGGTGTTTGAGAAGGCGGAGGTGGCCGAAGATAGGAAGAGAAAAGGGTGGGCTCGGTGGGAGGTTTCTGCCATGAGTTTTTGAGTTTCTTAGCAGCAAAACGAAGAGAAGAAGCAGAGGTAGAAGAAGAAAAATACTAGACAACTCCATGAGTAGCTCTCGGACAATTTCTGAAACTCAGTAACTTCAGAAGTTGAGTTCATCAACTCAGTTAGAGATGATGATATTATAGAACAGTGTGACACTAAGCCCAAGAAATACAGCTTGTTTACCAAAATTTTAAAAAAAATATAACCATATGGTATAATAAAATTGTAACTTATAACTAATTTAATAAATTTTATAAAATATCATTAATTATTTTATTTACATGTTTTTTAAGAGTTTTCATTTCACATTTATATTTTCTAATATTTAGTAAAATATTCAAATTGAATATTCATTGAAAATCAAATAAAAGATTACTATTATGAAAGAATAATATTAGAGCAATTTTATTAGCCTTCCATTGTAGATGATAAATGAGCTACTCGCTCCTTAGCTCGATACCATAATGAACCGAGTTTGACTTATCTCATTTAACTTATAACTTGTGAGTTAGTTAGGGTTGAAAATTTTTTTGTACAAGCTTATTAAGCTTGGCTCATTAAGCTCACTAAGGCCATTAAACTCGACTCATTTAACTCGCTAGACTCGGTAAGCCAAATTTTTTCAGACTCAGCTTGACTGACTCGTTTGTCGCATCTACCTTCAAATAGACTTTATCTATTTTAATAAATACTGAAATGAAAGTTTCATTTATATATATTAATTTCTTTCTTATTAATTTGTAGTACTCTATTAACAATATATAACATTAAATATTTGTAAAGATATTCGTGTGATATATTATTTTATTAGATCGTCTCAAATAATTTTTTCTCTTTAATACATATAATTTTATATATTAATAAAATAACGTTATAATAATAAATAATTATTATAATTTTAATAATAAAATTTAAAAAAATATACATTTTATTAATATAAATTAAAAATATTTATATATTTTAAACTTATTAAACTTATTTCGTTAGTCTCATTTAACTTTCAACTTGTGGCTACGCATGCAACTTCAAGTGTACATTCTACAAAATCATGTTTTGCAGACAAAAAGCTGGCAGACAAGAGGAGATGGAGTGAGTCAGTTGTCCCATCAAACGACGACAACTTGTCACGAATGATTTGGAGTGTCGTGTTTGTTTTATTTGTATGATTCAATTAATTTCCATTTTTATTAAAAAAAAAACAAAATTAATTCGGAGATATGTTTAGCCTAAATGGTTGATCAATTAAATCCAAAACTTAGCGTACAAGATCATCAAAATAGAGGTGGATGAGATGAATCCCATGGAATCACTTATTGGGCTTATCAATTAGTCCGAGAATGAACGATGACAGCCTCAAGAAACTTTAATCAATTAATTTATATTTAAAAACCATAATAAAATTGTCTACATATGTTAGGTAGCATAAGTTGAAACCTTAGTAAATCTGATATCTTATTTAGCTTAGCTAACTGGGACAAGCCAATCTTGACTTGACTCGATTGATTGATAAGTTGAGATAAATTTAGGTTAGTGAGCCAATATTTTAAAGTAGGCTTGTATGACATGTGCACTCAAGCATAATAGAAACCAAGACAAAATCGATTCATATTCAATAGTGCCAATTCTAATTAAGGCTCCAATAAAAAGAAGTGGATTTGGGCTAAGGGAAAACCTTACCCATTATTGGGCGAGGCTTGCACATAGCCTCTAATGGCACTACTTTGGGCATCGTAATGCCTTCTCCCTCGCTCATGTCAACCAATTCATCGCCTACTCTTTCCCACTCGTAGCACTGTATCAGCGACGCTAAGGTCAAGCCCACCACCCGCTGCGCCATTCCTATGCCTGGACACGCCCTTCTTCCCAACCCAAATGGTATCAGCTTCTGCATTTCACCTCCCTCCCCACTTTCGTGTCTCTCCGGCTTGAATTTCAACGCGTCCTCCCACAGGGATGGGTCCCTGTGCATCGCCCATGCATTGACTAACACGATTGTATCCTTTGGCACGTCGTACCCTGCAATTGTGCAGTCGGCAGAGGAGTAATGAGGCACCAGAAGTGGAGCCGACGGGTTCAGACGAAGGGTCTCCAATATGATTCCTTGAAGGTAACGCAATTTTGGCAGATCGGATTCTTCAACCAGTCGTTCTTGTCCGATTTCAGAGTCCATTTCGACCCTAGCTTTCTTCAACACCTCTGGATTGTTCAGCAAATTGGCCATCGCCCACTCTAATGTCACTGCCGCAGTATCCGTCCCTGCCAGTAATATCATCTACAAGTTCAAAAGGCAGGACAAATTAGACACAATTTTCTGAAATAAAACTTTGATAAGTTTAGTTCAAGTATTTACAAGTACTAGGCCTTTGATGATTTCGTCGCTGTAATTCTCTGGTTCTGATTCCTGCAATGAAAGTAGATGGTCGATCATGGTTTTCGTGCCGTTCTTTACCATCTTCTTACTTCGATGCTCTTCGATCAGACCTTGCCAGCATGCATCTGATCTCGACCCAAGAGCGATTAGTTTCTTCTCGTAATGATTAGGTAAAACCCAGTTTAAAAATGGCAAAAAATCTCCTGGATTCGCTGTCCCACCGTAGGACATCATCTCTTTGAGAATATCCCTGAACTGCTTTGCCTCTTCCTCATTGGATAAGTCCTCGCCGTAGTACCTCTTTCCGGCCACCATTCTAATCACAACGTTGAATGTGAGCTCCGAAAACTTTGATTGCAGCTCCACTTTTGTGAACTCAAAGGAAGATTTGATGGAAAGTTTGGTCAACAAACGATTCAATTCATCCTTCCGAGATCCCAAATACGCGTTAAGTTGACTAGATGATAAAATCTCAGTGGCACTGAGACGCCGAAGATTTCGCCAGTGATCTCCGTAATTAGATGTGGAAAGGACGGAGTGATTGTAAGCTAAATGTTTCCCGGCTAGCAAATGAGGTCGGTTTGCCAAAATGATATCGTTTTTGGTGAAACATTCCTGGACCGCTGATGGCGAAGATACAACGACGACGAAACGGGAGCCAAACCAAAGAGAAAAGATCGCTCCGTATTTCTCAGAAAGCTTCTGCAAAATTCGGTAGACTGGGTGCTTTACGATATGGAGGTGGCCGAGAATGGGAATCGATGGGGGGCTAGGGGGAAGGTTTGTCCGGCGTGTCTTTGTTAGGAAAAGCTTGAAGACAATGAGGGTGAAGAGTAAAGAAATCGCAGCAGCGGAGAGAAGCTTCTCTTCCATTGCTGATGATTATCTGATTCTGATCTGTTATTTCTACGGTGGAGGGGTTCAAATATAAGATAAAATTTGCCTCTAACTTCAAGTTCACACCCAAAGGAGCTGACTTTCAAAGATGGCAATCCAATACGAGCCAGAATTGGCTTCCACCATTGCCAGGCACCAGGTGTGAAACTGAAAGTACCAAAAAATGGAAAAGAAGATCCCCGAATCTGAAGTGGTCAAATTTGAAACTATTATATTCGCACGTGACAGCTACATCATTTAATTCAAATATTAAAAAAATATAGACACCAGGTGGATCATGAAGAGTTTCATAAAAGCAATAATTATGTGATGGAATTTATTGAAATGCATAATTATCACATTATTAAACTTTTATATAATAAATAATTACCCAATACAAGGTTCATCATAACTCTTGAAAAGATGAAGCTTGGTAATGCAAGTCAAATCTTGATTTGAACAAGGGTACAAAGGGAATGCGGAAGAGACTTTTTATTGAGCCATTGGTGAGATTTTTGGTGGAGCTTCATATTTTGAGATCAATTGAGTCGAGTTTTAAGCATGTTTTGTTTTTTTGGCTCGCGTAAGGGTTGTTGATTGAGCCAGGGTTGTCCGCTGAGCCACTGTCGAAGAGGAAGAGAGTGTGACATATCAATGAAAATGATATCTTGTTAGTGACATCTTTCTTGCCCCACAATTTAGGTCATTGACCTGATGACTTTTTCAAACCAAATCTGGATTTGTAGTTGTTTTTTTTATTTCGTAATATTTCTTGTCTCATCAATTGAACGGTAATTATTAAATTTCACTTTTAAGGAAGCGGTACTTTTTAATTTTACCTTCAACTTCAAATTGTTTTAAAAATCACCTTATTGTTTGCCCCGTTTGCAACTCACACCTTCCGTTAGAAGCGACAGCACCTCCTCTCCCAAAGACAAGCGAACTCTCTCGAAGATAAGCGAAATCCGCGAAGGGTGAACTGCGAAGGTGAAATCTGGGAAGACGAAGATGTGAATTTGCAATCTTGCTCCGCAAAGACGAAGGCTCACCTCTGTTTACTCCCATCTATCGAGTTCCGACGGCCTATTGTCCAAGCGATCTGTCAAGTTGGAAGAGTCTGATTCTTCCATCGGTTCTTCCTGTTCTCCCTCATCGTCTTAAGGTTTGATGAGCTCCACTTTTCCTTTTCAAAATTCATGCTGAATATTGTCTAATGCATCTGGTTCTCGCGTGAATTTATTCTTTTTCTCTCATAAAGTTAATTTGCAACTTTAAGCAATGTAGCTAGATGTCCTCTTGGGGGGCTTCAATCTTATTCAACGTGAAAGTACCCATTAGATATTGGTGCTTAATATTGTTGAAAGATTATTACATATGGTTAATAGAAGGGAACACGTCGTGGCAAGTGTTACATTAATTAAGCAACAGTAAATTTAATCATGTATATTATATATTAATATTCTTCTCATGTGTAGACCTAATGATAATGATCTAATGCTGATGATCTTTGTGAATGAATACTTTTAATATTGTCACTACTTGGAGGTGGGTCTATCAGAAAAATTGGGTCGAACGACTCGATTCTCGAAAAAAAACATGATTGCTCAGCTCAAGAATTGGTTCGCAATGGAAGATTTAAACACAAATCAAAGTTATAGCCTACATGAGATGAGTTTAAGTTCACATTGTAATTATGATAAATAATAGTATAAATATAAGAAATATTGTGTAGCATAGTCCACAATCTAACAACAGTCAAATATTCTGTTACATACCCAATATAAATACATAGTTCTCACCAACACAAATATAACTCATAAGAAATTAAAGGGACAAAATGGAAAAATCTACCATCGATCAGCTACTCTTGTTTTTACCTAGGATGAATGAGGTCGTTGGGTGAGTGAATAACTTAGGCATCAGATTATACTAAATGCAATGTATGTAAAATTAGTTTTTATCTTTTCATCTCAAAACCATGATAAAACAAAATGTAGTTATCTTGCTCGTGCATGAGTTTATAGTCATTTTAAAAGTTCTTTATCATCAAACAGGCTCAACGAGCCACCGAGAAAACAATCATCAAAACATCACTGGATATCTAACTTAGTAAAATAAGTCTATATTTTCTTTTCACAAATCTTAAACAAGGGTCCATAGAAAAAGAGGGTCACTTAAGGATCATTCCGATTCAATCACACAAAATGGCGACAGTCCGAAGATGGTAACACCTCATGAGCTTGGAGAAAGATCTGTCAGGGCGATCCGAAGATCAAACCGCACCACAAGGGTTGCCGACAAACTAGTAAGAGATGACACAATGCAAAAGAAATACACCTTCAGGTTTAGGGATTCGAAACCCAAGAAGCACATCATCAATACCCTATTACCCATTTTCACACAACACACAAATAATGTTAGCCTAAATGTGTTAGACTCAATTATTTTGATGATGAATATTTTGATTGTAATTATAAATTGTTTATTGAATTTGCTCTTAGTTGTAAAATCATTATATTTAGATTTATATTTATTGAAAATACCCTCAAAACGGGTATTAAGCTGTGTTAACATGTTTATCTAAGTCTATGTAGTGAATATGTATGATATTGGGACTTAAAGAAGTCAAGAATGGCAAAACGGACGAAAAGGTCGACAAAATAATGCAAAAGGTCGACCGAATTTGAATTGCACGAAGGAAATGGTTGACTGCCAATGGTCAGATTGCACAAACTGACCTGCTGTGAGGGACCAGTTGATCAGGTGGTCTACCATGAAATGAAAAGATTGTCAAAATTGGCTGAGAGAGCCGAAAAACGAAATCGAGAAGGGAGCAGTCGACCGCAGCTCAAGATCAGTCAACCGCTGCAGTACAAAAACTGCCTGAATTCTTCAACGGTCAAATTCCAACAGCTAGAACACCAATGGCTAGTAAAATGGTAGACTAAAAGAGAGGTGGTCGACCGCTGGAGCAATTTCTATAAATAAACGCACTCCGAATTGCAAAGAACACCAATCCAACCAAGATAGAAACGCTCTAAATTGGTCCTCGACGTTTATACTTTATTTCTCTCAATATTTGAGTGCATAGACTTAACTCTCTCAATCCTCAACTTGAGATTTCATTTTTGAGAGCTAAGTTCTAAATTGTATTTTCATTTTCCACACTTTTGTACCAAAACGCTACGCAAAAGGGTGACACCCTGAAATAGTCAATAAAGCTAGATTGACGCACGTGAAGATCAATCCAGAGGGTGACACCCTGTGAATAGTCTATAAAGGTTTGGTTGGCACCTGTAAAGCTAATCGGTACTAACCGGCGAGATTAGTGAGTAAAGGATCTCTAAGTCAGAAACTTAGAGTGCGGACATAGGTGGGATTTGCTGAATCACGTAAACAAATTTGGTTTGCATTTTTTCTATCCCTTAACTCTTTATCTTTATTATTTTTTATTAATTATATAATTGTGATAAATCACTTACGGGTTAGAAAAATTAATATCGCACGAAAAAGTTTAATATGCCTAATTCACCACCCCCATCCCCCCCATCCCCCCCTCTCCTCTCCTCTCCTCTCCTCTCCTCTCCTCTATAGGCGCATATCGATCTTTCAATTGGTATCAAAGCAGGTGAATTAAAATTTTGTGTGATATTGTAATTGCTTGGTTATAGTTGCTTAAATTGCATCTATTGGACTATTTTGCGTTATTTGAATTATTTATTGATAAATTGCTCAATTTAAAATGGCCTTTAATATGCATGTTGAAGGACAATCTTTACATAGGCCTCCATATTTTGACGGTAGCGATTATGCATATTGGAAGACCATGATGAAAATTTATATTCAATCTATAGATTATAATATTTGGAACATTGTTAAAAATAGGCTTTTCATTCCGCTTAAATCTGAAAATAGTATAAATGTTCCAAAATTAGATGAGGAATATAATGATAGTGATATGCGTAAAGTGAGCTTGAATGTCAATGCTATAAATTTTTTATATTGTGCTCTAAATCGTGACGAATTTAATAGAGTACAAGGTTGTGATAGTGCATATGATATTTGGAAATTGCTTGAGATTAAGCATGAAGGCACTAATCAAATTTAAGAAAATAAATTAAGTATGCTTGTCCACGAATATGAATTATTTTGTATAAATAAGGATGAAACTATTAGTTCTATGTTTACTCACTTAACATTACTAATAGTTTAATAGTATTTGGTAGAACTTATTCCAACTAAGAGTTTGTGAGGAAAATCCTTAGGTGTCTACTAAGGAAGTGGCAACCAAAAGTGACAGCGATCCAAGAGGCACGTGATCTCAAGGTATTAAAGATGAAGGAACTCATCGGTTCCCTAATGACACATGAGATCACGTTAATAAGCCATGAGGAGAAAGTGCAAAAAGATAAGGGAATTTTTAAACAAAAAATAATAGACTTAAAAGTCTCCTCAAGCACTCAAAATGAATCCAAGAAAGAGAATGAATCCAGGGATGAAGATGAAGATGAAGAGTTAAAGTTCATCACTTTGAAGTTAGACAAATACCTTCAAAGGTAGAAAGAAAAGGGAAAGAAAGACTTAGTTTGCTTTGGGTGTGGAAAATTCAGTCATATCCTCATTGAATGCCCTAAGGCAAAGAGGAAATCCAAAGTCTCAAAAAAGAAAGCACTTAAGGCCACGTGGGACAAAAGCGATAAGACTCCTCCTCCGAGATTGAAGAAGTATCCCACAGTTGCTTCATGGCCAATGAGGAAAAGCTACACGATTATTCTAGCGATTCTGATAATTGTAATGATGATAATGAATTGCTAGATGCTTTCAATGAGTTATTTGATAACTTTAATGTGATTAAACGGAAATACAAATCTTTGAAAAAGGAAAATGAAAATTTGATGAAAAAGCATGTTCAAATGCTCAAATCTTTTGAGAATCAATTGTTGATTTGAAGAGCATGAATGAGAATATGTTTGCTACTAACAAATCACTAGAAGAAAATACTTGTGCATTGAATGCTAAAAATAGTTATTTGAATTCTATTGTCTTCAAATTTACTAATGGTAGCAAAAATTTTAATATGTTCTTAGGTTCGCAAAGTGTTACTTTCGACAAAGCAGGAATTGGCTATCAATCCTTTGCAAAGAAGAAAAAGTATGATAATTTCTTTGTTAGTCCTAGTACATGCAATGTTTGTAATTGTATAGGACATAAATCCTTTGTTTGCCCTATAAAATTGAATGATCAAAGAGCTAACTCTAAATTGATTTGGGTTCCTAAAGGAACCATTGCTAAGGATAAAAGGCTCAAAAAGATGTAGGTGGCAAAGAAAAGCACTTAGGTGTTTTTCAATTGTGAGTCAAGAGTATGCATAATTGTTGGATGAATAATACTCTTGATTATATTTAAATTTAAATAGATTGATAGTATGCATATAGGTTTAAATTCTATTTCCTTTGTGAATTTTGATTTGTAAAATTGCATACTACTTTTTGGTATCATTAGTTTACTTTATTCTTCAATTGGTATATTTTTGTTTTTCTCTCAACAAATTGGTTTTCTAAAAGGGAGAAATATAATTGTTTTGTTTTGGACCTTCTCCAACTTCTATGTATGCTTAAATGATTAAGGGGTAGAAAAATTTTATTTCAATTGATAAGTTCTTACAATTGGTATATTATTCTTGAAAATAGAATGTTTAATTGTTGAAGATCCCCAATTCTTTATGTGTAAAGTACATGTAAAAAGAGAGAAATAATTTTTGTTTTAAATATTGATTTGTTAATATCATTGTTACTTTTCCTCCACATATTATTGTTGATGATTCAATAGGGGAGAAGAAAATTAATTGTTTTGATTGACTAAATTGTAATATTTCTCCAATATCTTCTATGCCTTGAATTTTGACAAAAGGGAAGAATTTTTGTTGTTTTTATATATCCCCAATTATTTCTTTTTTATTATGACAAAAACAGTGAAAGAAATATATAAGTTATTATGAGAGAGAGAAATTAACATGTATGCATAAAATTAGGGGTGTGCAGAACCGGCCCGGCACCGGAGAACCGGACCGGAACCGGTCCATCCGGTACCGGGTCTGGTCTGCATAGAAGGAGCACCGGACCGGACCCGGTCCGGTGCTACCGGTACCGGTTCTCACCGGTACCGGTTCTCGGTACCCGGTACCAGAGAACCGGTACCGGTGAGAACCGGAAATTATAAAAAAAATTTAAGTGCTTAGGGCAAAAATCGATTTTGCCAATTTTAGGGCAAAATCGATTTCATTCCTCTTCCCGTCGTTCCCGAGTCCCCGACGAGTGTTCCCGCAGGCCGCACCGCACTGCAGCTTCCGTCCAACAACGATAAGAGCACTGCAGCGTTCCGGCGGCAAGAGCAGACGACGACGAGTGAGTTCGGCTGGGTGTTTTGCGCGAGAAGTGGCTTCGATGTTCTGCGTTTTGTGACTGATAAAAAATTGGCAGTGACAAAAAATTCAGGCAAGTTTCTCTTAGTACCATATTATCTTTTTAAGCTTTGATGTAAGTAGCTTAATGTTGAAGAATTGATCTGAGAGCTTGTGTGATGATTGTCGTATCCGTCTGGCTCCTATCTCATCTCTGGTATTTGGCAACTATTCTCTTCTTTTGCAGAGTTCTAACACCAGCAGAGATTGAGGATTATCTGGCCGAAGTGGAGTAGGATTTTACTTGTTTCCGCGACTGATCGAACTCTACTTTCAGTAAGATCAGGGTAATTATTGAGGACGCATGGCGTACGACATTATGAATGTGATTTTAAAAACAAGTGATTCTTGTTAGATATCCTGCAAATGCCACTTGGGTAGGATTGAATTGAAGAGTACTTTGATTAGTCATATTTGATTTTTCTGGATTTCTGAAGTTATAGTTGCATCAATAACTGGTCTTGCTTCCACCTTTTTTTGAATAAAAAAAAAAGAAGAGTGATTTGGAAGTGGAGAGGTTTGGGTTCGAGGTCTGAAAACTAGAACTTTACAAGCAGTTCACAGGTGCGGAGATCTGGTTGCGCCAAGATTCAACTGGCTTACCAATCTTAAGTCTAGGGTATCAAGTGTTTTCAACTGGATGGGAGGTAGTTTGGTTAAATAAGAATAACCCAGAAAATTATTTATTGAATATTGGGCAGTACAGATCTGGGCAACTAGATCGTATGCATTTATTCAATTATTTATCTATTGGCTTGCCTGAATTTATGTTACGTAAATAGAAATGCCTATAGATTTCCCTCGGTTTGTGACTGATAAAAATTGGTTCCTGTTGGATGATTCTGATTTTCGATTATGTGATGTTGTTTTGGGTTACCATATTCTGCTAATTCGAGGCTGTATTTTCCTGCTTTGATTATGAGTCTCATAATTCTGCATTTAACTCTTGATGTTCTGTTGCCGTTCTTTGTGATCCAGTTAACTAATCTTGTGTTATGTAATTGTAGAATCTTGCAAATCTTCCAGTCGTCTGCAACTCCCGCTGCCAACTCCGAGCTCCGACGACATCACCGGTAAGCACTCTCTCTAATCTACTCTGTTGAAATTGATATTATGCATGTTCTGTAATTATTGTGATAAGAGAGACAATGATATTATGCATGTTCTGTAATTATGCATGTTCTCTAATCTACTTTGATGTTCTGTATTTTGAAAATTGATTCTGAGATGTATTTTGAAATTGTTAAAAATGTAGATAATGGAAGGCTTTAATGATAATGATGATACAATAGAGAGTGTTAATGTTAACCCTGTTTCTGGTCAAACGACGAGGAAAAAATCAGATGTTTGGGCTCATTTTACTATGGTAGAAAGCAGTGACAAAAACAATCCTAGAGCAAGATGTAATTATTGTGCTCAGACTTATGCTTGTCATCATACAAAGAATGGGACTTCAAGCTTGAAAAAGCATGTTAATGCTTGTAAAAAGTTGTTGGCAAGTATAGATACGAAGCAGAAGACTTTAAGCTTCAAAAATGTCGATAATATGGGATCCACTTCCACATCTGCATCATTTAGTAGTGCAACTGGCCGAGAACTTCTAGCAAAAATGATTATTAATGCAGAAATGCCTTTTAAGTTTGTTGAATCAGAGGATTTTCGAGTTTATTCCAATTATTTACAACCAAAATTTGTTGTACCCTCTAGATTTACAATTGCACGAGATATTATTGGCATTTATGAGAAAGAGAAGTCTAAGTTGCAGGATTATTTTAAGAACACATCTCAACGAGTATGCTTGACTACAGATACATGGACTTCTATTCAAAATTTGAATTATATGGTTTTAACTGCGCACTTTGTTGATTGTGATTTTGTTTTGCATAAGAAGATCATCAATTTTTGTTTGATTGCAAATCATAAGGGTGAAACCATTGGTAAAGAAATAGAGAGATGTATATTTGAATGGGGGATCGAAAAAGTTTTAACAATTACAGTGGATAATGCGTCTTCTAATGACGTGGCCCTTTCTTATTTGGTGAAGAGAATTCGAGCTTGGAATGGTCTAGTTTTGAATGGTGAATGTCTGCATATGCGATGTTTTGCCCATATTTTAAATTTGATAGTATGTGATGGTTTAAAAGACCATCACGAATGTATTATGAGAGTACGTCGAGCAGTGAAATATGTTCGATCTTCTCCTGCTAGACTACAAAAATTTCAGAAATGTGTTGAACAAGCTAAAATTGTGTGCAAGAATAGTGTCTCTCTCGATGTGGCTACAAGATGGAATTCCACGTATTTGATGTTAGCCAGCGCAGAAAAATTTGAAAAAGCTTTTGAGAGATTGATAGAAACAGATGATTATTATCTCGCTGATTTGGGTGGAGAAAGTCCTCCCACAACAGAAGATTGGGCTAATATTCGAGAACTTGTAAAATTTTTGCAAGTTTTTTATGATATGACCTTAAATGTTTCAGCCTCATTGCATGTTACTTCAAATACATATGTTGGTGATGTATGCAATTTGAAAATGGTTATTGAAGAGCATGTTGAAAGTGATGATCCATTATTGAGGCGAATTGCTATTGGAATGCAAAACAAATTTGATAAATATTGGGGATGCTGCGATAAAATGAATATGTTGATGTATGTTGCAGTTGTTTTAGATCCTCGACATAAAATAGAGTATTTGAAACATTGTCTATCGATTGTAGTGGATTCTGATAAGACAGATTATTTGTTAAGCCAAGTACAACTTGTGATTAAAAATTTATATCTCGAGTATAAAGGTGATACGGGATTGGAAAATACAGAAGACAACTATAATAGTTCAAGTGTACCAACCACATCTGCAATCTTACCACAAAAAAAATTGAAATACAATAAGATGCATGAGATGTTTCATAGTCGCCCAAAACGACCAAATGTTTCTACTACGCGGTCAGAAATTGAACAATATTTGTTTGAAGAATTGGAAGACAATGCAGACAAACTAGACATTCTCATGTGGTGGAAAGTAAATTCATTCAAATACCCAATTCTGAGCAATGTGGCGAGAGATATATTGGCCATTCCTATTTCTACTGTTGCATCGGAGTCAGCTTTTAGTTGTGGAGGAAGAGTACTTGATCAATTTCGCAGTTCTTTGTCCCCAAAGACGGTTGAGGCGCTTATCTGCACTCAAAGTTGGCTTCGATCCTCGAAATATGAATCAATCAACTTCAATGATGATATGAATGAGCCAGGTATCTTTTATATTCAAAGTGTTTTCTTCTTTCTTTGTTTTATCTATTTCTATTTTTTTAAAATTTGTTTTCAATTTATATTTTTCAGATATTATACAAATTAATGACGTTGATGAAGTGAATTAGTAAGTATGAAATTGATGGTGATCTTAGTGGTATCAGGTATGCTTTATTCACTCGTTAGCATTTTGAATTTATCGTATAATTACTGTTTTGAAGTTGTAGTGTAATGTACAAGCTAGTTTGTCAAGGTTTATGACAATTTTGTAAATTTTTTTGCGACATGGAGCTTGGGAATTGGGATAAGAGAGACAAAGCAGCAGCAGCCAGCCCTGCCCATCCGGTCTCGCCTCCCTTCACGCGCCCCCGGCTTGAACCGTTGTCATAGACTCATATGTGGATTGATTAAACTAGTTTTTATTTAGTTTGTTTCATTAAATTTCTAATGATTTTAATTACTTGTTCATCTCTCTTTTATTTAGTTTGTTTCATTAAATTTCTAGTAATTTTAATTTTAAAAAAACTATTACATTAATTATACTATTTTTAATATTAAAAAAATTCAAAAAAAAACCGGTACCGGACCGGAACCGGTACCGGAATTTCCGGTCCAGAACCGGACCGGAACCGGGTTAGGACCGGTACCGGTACCGGTGCCAACACCTTTGGCACCGGTACCGCCCGGTCCGGGACCGGTCCGGTCGGAACCGGACCGGACCGGTCCCATGCACACCCCTACATAAAATTAAATGTTACATATATTGCATAAACTAAGGGAGAGAGATCAAATATTCAATAACATATGCACATGTTTAGGTTTTGGAATAAACAACTTATAAGATTTTGTTATCATCAAAAAAGGAAGAGATTGTTAGCCTAAATGTGTTAGGCACAATTATTTTGATGATGAATATTTTAATTGTAATTATAAGTTGTTTATTGAATTTGCTCTTAATTCTATAATCATTATATTTATATTTATATTTATTGGAAATATTCTTAAAACGAGTATTAAGTTGTGGTAACATGTTTATCTAAGTCTATGTAGTGAATATGTATGATATTAGGACTTACAGAATTCAAGAATGGCAAAACAGACGAAAATGTCGACAAAACAGTGCAAAAGGTCGACCGAATTTGGACTGCATGAAGAAAACGATCAACCTAGCGGGTGACCATGAAATGGTCAAATTGCACAAACTGACCTATTGTGAAGGGACAGGTCTGTGAAATGGACAGATTTTCAAATTTGGCCGAGAGTGTTGAAAAACGAAATTGGGAAAGGAATGATCGATCGCAACCCAGGATCGATCGACCGCAACCTAGGATTGGTCGACCATTGTCGTACAAAAACTGTCTGAATTCTTCAACGGTCAAATTCCAACAGCTAGTAAAATAGTCGACCGTAAGAAAGGTGGTTGACCACTAAAGTAGTTTCTATAAATAAATGCCCTCCGAATCGCAAAGAACACCAATTCAACCGAGAGAGAAATGCTCCAAATTGGTCATCAAAATTTCTACTCTATTTCTCTCTATATTTGAGTGCATAGGCTTAACTCTCTCAATCCTCAACTTGAAATTTCATTTCCGAGAGTTAAGTTCTAAACTGTATTTTCATTTTTCACACTTTTGTAACAAAACAGTACGCAAAATAGTTAATAAAACTAAATTGACGCCCGTGAAGATCAATCTCAATGGTACACCCTGGAATAGTCTGTAAAGATTTAGTTGGCACCTGTAAAGCTAATCGATACTAACCGGGGAGGTTAGTGAGTAAAGGATCTCCAAGTTGAAAACTTGGAGCACAGACGTAGGCGGGATTTACCGAATCCCGTGAGAAAATTTGGTTTACATTTTCTCTATCTCTTAACTCTTTATATTTATTATTGTTTATTAATTATATAATTGTGATAAATCACTTACGGGTTAGAAAAACCAATATCGCACGAAAAAGTTTAATACGTCTAATTAACATGTCTATCTAAGTCCATGTAGTGAATAGGTATCATTTGGGACTTAGAAATATCAAAATGGCAATTGGAGGCAAGAGGTCGAGTAAAACAGGCGAGGAGGTCGACCAAAAATTGCCCACACGAAGGAAATGGTCGACCAGATAATCGATCGCAACATATACAAATTGCTCCCAAGCTTTGTGGTCGAGTAGCGAAGATTTGGTCAACCGATTTTAAAGATAGATTGCCTCTCAAAATTGCGGTTGACGAAGCGGTCGTGTAAGGGAAAAATGGTTGACTGGAATTGTTGGACAACGTAACGACTCGATTTCAACAATCGGATGAGGTCGAATAAAAAGGAACTGGCCGACCGATTTCTCAGTGTCTATAAATATAAGACACTCCGAGGCTCATTGTAACCAACTAGGAATTGAGGCGAAGCCCTGTCAAATTTTATACTCAATTCCAAATCATTTGTTGAGTGTGTAACCTAACTCTCCATACTCCCGAACTTAAGATTTCTATTTCGGAGAGTTAAGAATATTTTTTTTTACATTTTTTGATTTGCAATTTGTGAGCATCAAGGGTGACGCCTTGCAGCAATCAAAAGCTAGATTGATGCCCGAGAAGATGAATTCAGAGGGTGACGCCCTAGGAACAATCTATAAAGATTTGTTTGACACCTGTGAAGTCAAACATCACCAATTGGGGAGATTGGGCGATTAAGGATGTCCAAGTGGAAAGCTTGGAGCGCAAATGTAGGTGGGGGTTGCCAAACGAGGTGAAAAAATTGTTTGCACCTCTAACCCTTACTGTTTACGTTTATGCATTGTTTGTTTATTTATTGTTGATAAATCACTTAGGGTTTAGAGAAATAATAATCGCACAAAAAAATTTAGCACACCTAATTCACCCCCCCCCCCCCCCCCTTTTCCTTTTATAGGCGTGCACGGATCCTAGCACTAATGTGTTGTTGAAAAGTTCTTGTCAGGTTTTCATACGTGACAAACCACAAAATAAAGTTTTGAAAACTATAATGCGATGCATTGCGATAAAGTATAAAATCTCTACCTTTGCGGTGACTTTTCTAATCGACCAGAGCAACAACCTTCTTAGGAATCGGCTTGAAAACCACAAAGTCGTTGCAACCTATATAGAGAAAACCATAATGAATTTTTATTTAAACTCAAGGGAAAAATAAGGAATAATTCCTATACAGAGACTAGGAACTCAATCTTGAAGAAAAAAACTCAAATTTGACCAAAAAAGGGTTGTCGCGGTTTCCCAGTTCAGAAGTGGAATTGTGCGTACATCTGGTCCAAGAGCGGATGCCTCACAGTGACGTCTCGAGCTTCCATGGAAATCCCGCACTCCCATAGACAGTCGTGCTCCCACGGACGCTGAGTCCGCATTGCCGATGCTACAAACGTCCGATCGCGCATTGAAGACATTTGATCCCGCATCATAATATGGACGTTGAGGGACGTTGGGGACATCACTAGGTTATTCAAGACATTCCCGTTGTCGACCGGACCCACATAATCAATCGAGTAGTTGATCGGGAATAATGTTTTCATCGCAAAATTGCTACAAAATGCACCTTTTTCACCAATTTTCTCCTCAAATCTTATTGAGGCAATCCATGGATTCGAGTTGCCAATCTCGAATTTGAAACCAACATATAACCCAAACTTTAAACACAAAACCAATTGGAAAATTCTCCAAATTAATTTTCCTTACTTTATTATCACACAATAACTGTTAATATTTACCGTATTTACCAACTGATTAAAACTTTTCAAGTGATCATTACACGACAAATGATTCAACTCCAAATATTTTGATTGAATATAGCGCAAAAAAATTTATACATAAAATTTATTATTATAAAAATAATAATTTTAAAAATATAATATATATTTAAGTCGATATATACAAATTTGAAGTTATTATTTTTTACTCTAATATCTTGACTAATTTTTATGTGTGCCTTCAACGAAAGCAAATAACTTTAGATGTTATGTATGTTAGATTATTTAACAATAATCTACTAATGTGGTCCATGTTAATTAGAGTAATATTAACTTAATATTAAAGTGCTTAGTGTGATGGTTGTTAAGCATAAAAGACATTAAGTTAATTGAGTTTTAATTCTCTCTCATTAACCTTATTAAATATATAAAGTATAATTTGAAGAGATGATATTGAAGAGACATAATTGAAAAGGTATGTATGAAGGGATACCTCTGTACGGGTGTCTTCTTCATCACCTAGAAAGATAATTACAGCATTCATTCTAAGGAATTCTAACGATTAACGATCGATTTCTCTCTCAAATAGTCTCTGAAAAATTACGGTGTACTATACGGTCTTTCTGGATCATTTAAGAGACAATAACGGAAAAGGTTTAAGGTTGATAAACGGAATCAATTTCAAGATCTACGTCAAAAGCTTTTATTTTATCATGGACCAAGGTTGGTATTATAGTTTATTTATTTGTATATGAAATGGTTAAATCAATATCGTTAAATGGGACGAATGGATTGTTTGTATGAATCGTTGAAAATATACTAACAATTGGTATCATAGCACAGTTAATATACGCATTGATTTACCATGAAAACGGGTCAGGTTGGTTTCATGAAAGTGTTTATACACGAAAATGAATGTTAGAATTTCGTTTTATTATGCATGAATAGGAGTATAGATGAAATCGTAGAATGGAAAATAATGTTTCTATGTGACTGTTCTTCATGCGGACTGTGTTGTTCTTCATGCGAACGCATGAATTAAACATTTCGGACGATAAGTAAGGATGTCGGATGATGCGGATTCAATACTGTGATGAAAATTACATTGTAAAGTGACTATTAGACGTTTTCGAACATTCGGAAAAGAATGCGGACGCCGCGGACGATTTCATTTTGAATCTATAAAAAGATTCATATGATTTCGGACAATAAGAGGACGAAGCGGACACAGCGGACGACTTCGTGTTGAATCTGTAAAGTGATTCATACGATTTCAGACACTAAGAGGACGATGCGGACGCTATGTGGAAGTTTTCGTTTTGAATCTGTAAAGATTTTCATACGATTTCGGACGACGCAGACGTTAGTCGATTGAATCTGTACAAACTGTAATGCGTTTTCGAACGATCGCAGACGCAAGAACCCCGTCCGCTAGTCGTTCGCAAAGGATGAAAGGACAGTTTAAATAATATGTTATTGAATGAATATTTACTCAATTAAAATATTGTTGTATAGAAACTAATTAGTCACCAAAGTGACCTAGTTTGAAATGATCAATATTAAATTGTGTATTTTGTTCATTTAATTGTTATGATATTGAAATGTGATTATTAGTTATAAACTAGTAGGTCACCCAAAGGTGAACCAATGTTTATAATTAATAATATTAAAGTGACATGTTTACATATTTAATTGATGTGTTTAAATATCCAAAGATGTTAAACATATTATGTTAAATATGTTTATAAGTCAATTAAAGATTATAACATCATGAATTATTTATTTCTTTAAGAATTACCCAAATGTGAACTTAAAGAAATTAGTTTATGTTTATAGTTTATATTTTTCTGAATCTGGTTTAGGTTGCTCAAAACATTAATGTAGAGTATGTATTGTAATTTTGCAGTTTCTGTTAATCTATTTGCTTCTAGTAATGCTTCTATTAAGTTCAATGGTCTAAATTATGCTGACTGGTTTGAACAAATCCAGTTTCAACTGGGTGTGTTGGATTTGGACTTAACATTAGTTTGTGATAGACCACCAGCTATTACTGAGACTAGTACGGAAGCTGACAAGTCTTATAATGAGACTTGGGAGCGGTCTAACAGGCTGTGTTTGAGCTTAATGAAGATGACGATGGCTGAAAATATTAAGCCATCGATGCCAAAAGTAAATGATGCTAAGAAATTCATGTCTAAGATAAAGGCATATTTCCAATCATACATTACGGACAAGTCTGTTGTAGGGAGCTTGATGAGTGAGTTGACGACCAAGAAATTTGATTGGTCTCAACCCATTCATGATCACGTAACAAGCATGGCCAATTTGGTGACAAAACTGAAAATGTTGGGTATGGATGTGAGTGAATCATTCTTGGTTCAATTCATCATCAACTCACTTCCTCTTGAGTTTGGCCAGTTCCAGGTGAACTATAACACCATGAAAGAAAAATGGAACTTTCAAGAAATAAAGGTCATGCTAATTCAAGAAGAAGTGAGGTTGAAGAAACTAAAAGACCATACCATACACTTGACGTTTCAGAAGAATGCCAATAGTAGCAGTGGAAAGCCAAGTAAAAAGAACAAGCAGAAAGAAAAAGTCCAATTAAAGACAAATGATGGTCAAATCAGTAAAGAGCTTAAGTGCTACTTCTGCAACAAAGCTGGACATATCAAAAAGGATTGTTGGAAAAGGAAGGCTTGGTTCGAAAAGAAAGGTACACTATTTGTTTCAGTATGTTTTGAATCAAATATTATAGAAGTACCTAATAATACTTGGTGGTTGAATTTTGGTGCTACTACTCATGTGTCACATGTTACGCAGGGATTTCTTTCAATCCATCCCATAAATGGAACTAAAAAGTTTTTTTATATGGGAAACATAATGAAGGCACGAATTGAAGGAATTTGGACATATAGATTGATCCTGGATACTGGATACCACCTAGATCTAGAACAGTGTCTTCATGTTCCTGAATGTGATAGGAATTTAATTTCTATTGTTAAGTTGGATTGTAAAGGTTTTAATATTAAGATTGGTAATGGTGTATTTTTTATATACAAACATGAATACTATTATAGTTCTGGTATTATGAAAGATGGTTTGTATTGTTTCAATCTTGATATTAAATTTATAGAATCTCTGTTTAATGTTGATCATGTGATTGGATTAAAACGCGGTGCAACAAATGAAAGTTCTGTTTTCTTATGGCATAAGCGTCTAGGTCATATATTTAAAGAACGGATGATGAGGTTAATGAAAAGTAATATTTTACCTCAATTAGATTTTGATGACTGGGACGTGTGTATAGATTGCATTAAAGGAAAGTAAACTAAACACACATGAGAGTATCCAGTCACAAGAAGCAGCAAACTTTTAGAATTGATACATACTGACATTTGTGGTCCATTTGACATTCCTTCATGGAGTGGAGAAAAGTATTTTATCACCTTTATAGATGATTTCTCACATTATAGATATTTGTATCTACTGCATGAAAAATCTCAAGCGATGAACGTTATAGAAGTGTTTATCAATGAGGTGGAAAGACAGTTAGATAGAAAAATAAATGTGGTGAGATCGGATAGAGGTGGTGAATACTATGGAAAATTCGATGAAAGTGGACAAAACAAAGGTCCATTTGCAAGGATTCTCGAAAGTCGAGGCATTTGTGCACAGTATACAATACCGGGTACACCACAACAAAATGGTGTAGCTGAAAGGCAGAATCGTACTCTTATCGAAATGGTTAGGAGTATGATGAATAACAGTAATGTACCCTTATCGTTGTGGATGCATGGCTTAAAGACCGCTGCATATCTGCTGAATAGGGTTCCTAGTAAGGCAGTTCCTAAGACACCTTATGAACTGTGGATGGGAAGGAAACCTAGCTTAAGACATATCCATGTTTGGGGATATCCAGCAGAAGTTAGGATATATAACCCACATAAAAAGAAGCTCGATGCAAGAACCATTAGTGGTTTCTTCATCGGCTATCCGAAAAATTCAAAAGGGTACATATTTTATTGTCCAAAGCATAGTACAAGGATTGTAGAATCTGGAAATGCTCGTTTCATCGAAAATGGCAAATTCAGTGGGAGTGATGATTCACGAAATGTGAATATTCAAGAGAATCGAGTGGAAGAAACAACACCTAGTAATTCTCATCAAGTTGTTGTTCCTTTTGTTATATCACAGTCTAACAACATACTGGAATAACATATGAATATTCAAATCACGCAAGGTAAACGTGTCAATGATGAGTACATTAATGATGATCAAGTCATAAGTGATCAATCACGAGAAATAGAATTGCGAAGGTCTGTAAGGCAGAAAAGACCAGCAATTTCTGATGACTATGTGGTCTATTCACTAGAAGAGGAATGTGACTTGAGTAATGATAAATATCCATAATCATTCAATAAAGCCATAGAATGTAATAATTCCAAAAAGTGGTTTAATGCTATGAAGGAAGAGTTGAAATCGATGGATGACAACAAAGTTTGGGAACTTTTAGAGTTACCTGAAGGAAAGAAACGCGTTGGTTGTAAATGGATTTTCAAAACCAAACGTGATTCGAAAGGTAACGTCAAAAGGTATAAGGCCAGACTTGTCGCCAAAGGTTTCACTCAGAAAGATGGCATTGACTATAAAGAGACTTTCTCTTCGGTTTCAAAGAAAGACTCTTTAAGGATAGTTATGGCTTTAGTAGCTCATTATAATTTAGAGCTTCACAAAATAGACGTAAAGACCGCCTTTCTTAATGATGACTTAGAGGAAGAAGTGTACATGGATCAACCTGAAGGATTTTCATTTCCTGGAAATGAAAAGTTGGTATGTAAATTGAAGAAGTCAATTTATGGATTAAAACAAGCTTTCAAACAATGGTACATTAAGTTTAACGATACCATTAAGTCGTACAGTTTTATAGAGAACACCGTTGATCAGTGTATCTATATGAATGCCAGTGGGAGTAAGTTTTGTATCTTAGTATTGTACGTTGACGATATTCTTCTTGTTGCAAACAATAAAGGAATGTTACATGATGTAAAGGATTTTCTCTCAAATAATTTTGAAATGAAAGATATGGGTGAGACATCCTATGTAATTGAAATAGAAATATTCCGTAATAGACAGCAAGGTTTGCTAGGATTGTCTCAGAAAGGTTATATCGATAAAATTCTTGAAAGATTCAGAATGGATAAGTGTTCCGCTGGTGTTGCTCCAATTCAGAAAGGGGACAAGTTCAGTCAAATGCAATGTCCGAAAAATGATTTGGAACGTAAAGAAATGGAACTTGTTCCATATGCATCAGTTGTAGGAAGCTTAATGTATGCTAAGACATGTACTCAGCAAGATATAAGGTTTGCAGTAGGGATGTTAGACCGATATCAAAGTTATTCAGGATTGGATCACTGGAAAGCTGCGAAGAAAGTATTAAGATACGTGCAAGGAACAAAGGAATACATGCTCACTTACAGAAAATCGAGTCATCTTGAGGTGATTGGATCTCAGATTCAGATTATACCGGATGTGTAAACTCGAGGAAATCTACATTCGGTTATGTGTTCCTATTAGCTGGAGGAACTGTGTCATGGAAAAGTGGAAAACAATCTACGATTGCTGCTTTCACTATGGAGGCAGAATTTGTAGCGTGTTTTGAGGCTACAATTCAAGCATTGTGGTTGCGAAACTTAATTCAAGGTCTAAGTATGGTCGGAAGTATAGATAGACTACTGAAAATTTATTGTGATAATTCCGTAGCAGTATTCTTCTCAAAGAATGACAAGTACTCGAGAGGAGCAAAACATATGGATTTAAAGTACTTGGCAGTCAAAGAAGAGATACAAAAACAAAAGGTGTGCATTGAGCATATAAGTACAAGTTTAATGATAGCGGATCCATTGACGAAAGGATTGCCACCCAAAACCTTTAAAGAACATGTTGTAAGGATGGGTTTAGGTGACAAATCATTGGTTATGTGCTTGTAAAAGTGTAACTTGTATCTTATAACACCTTTGAATTCAATTAAAGAAATTGTTTTTGTATGTGTGTTTGTTATTCATATTATAGTGTATACATTTATTGTTTATGAATAATATGTGGAACTTTATGCAAAGTTAAAGTTGAAAGGCTTATAGTGTTCCTGAATTACAGAATTAATGAATTGGAATAATTTGTGATGCATGGAAAGAATCGTGTTGGCATAATTCACATGTGTTTGTCATGATTCGATTATACAATTCATTATGAAATGATAACTTGATAAATTCACATTATAGCACACTATAGTAATGGATTGTGAATTCAAGTTATGTCAGCTGAAAAGTAATAGCTGAATATCGATTAATATTAAAGTTTATAACATGACCCAAGTGGGAGATTGTTAAATTATTTAACAATAATCTACTAATGTGGTCCATGTTAATTAGAGTAACATTAACTTAATATTAAAGTGCTTAATGTGATGGTTGTTAAACATAAAAGACATTAAGTTAATTGAGTTTTAATTCTTTCTCCTTAACTTTATTAAATGTATAAAGTATAATTTGAAGAGATGTGATTGAAGAGACATGATTGAAAAGGTATGTATGAAAGGATACCTCTATACGGGTGTCTTCTTCGTCACCTAGAGAGAAAATTACAGCATTCATTCTAAGGAATTCTAACGATTAACGATCGATTTCTCTCTCAAATAGTCTTTGAAAAATTACGGTGCACTATATGGTGTTTCTGGATCATCGAAGACACAATAACGGAAAAGGTTTAAGGTTGATAAACGGAATCAATTTCAAGATCTACGTCAAAAGCTTTTATTTTATCATAGACCAAGGTTGGTATTATAGTTTATTTATTTGTATATGAAATGTTTAAATCAATATCGTTAAATGGGACGAATGGATTGTTTATATGAATCGTTGAAAATATACTAACGATGTAATCATAATAAACGATTGCTTTAATTTTTTTAAAAAATAGATTATTTATAAAATTCATTTCAAAATCCAACTCAAATTTTTTGAAAAATAGATTATTTATCAAATTCATTTTAAAATCCAACTCAATGTAAACCTAATCCACCATGATCAACTTTGAACTCTGATACAACTGGTGGAATTATAGAACAAGGTACCGAAAGCAACTAATGGAGTATTTTGATCATGTCTATAGTGAATGAAATTTTTATGATCCTACATGACAAGATCATAGTCATATAAGACTTAAATAAAATACTTAATTAATCACGCTTGAACATGATTTAAGTTGATGTCTTCTGTTAAGACTTAAATAAAGCTCATGTAGTCTATCTCCACCCTAGACAAGACAATATAATGTAGATTGTAAAATGAAAATTTATGGAGTGGACGAGGGTTGTAGGAGAACCTTACCCACGATTGGACGAGGCTTGCACATGGCCTCTAATGGCACTAATTTAGGCGTGGTAGTGCCTCTACCCGCAGTCATGTCAACTTCTTCGTCCCCAACTCTCTCCCACTCAAAGCACTGAATCAGCGAAGCCAAAGTCAAGCCCACCACCCGCTGGGCCATTCCCATGCCAGGACAAGCTCTTCTCCCCAGCCCAAATGGCAATAGCTTCTGCACTTCACCCTCCTCTCTGTGATGCCTCTCCGGCTTGAATTTCATTGCCTCTTCCCACAAGGTGCCATTCCTGTGTATGGCCCACGCATTGACTAAAACGATTGCGTCCTTCGGCACGTCGTATCCTGCAATGGTGCAGTCGTCCGAGGCGCAGTGCGGCAAAAGAAGTGGAGCTGCAGGGTTCAGACGGAGGGTCTCGGATATGATTCCTTGCAGGTAATTCAGTTTCGGCGTGTCTGCTTCTTCAACCAGCCGTTCTTGTCCGATTTCTGAGTCCAGTTCGGCTATGGCCTTCTTCAGCACCTCTGGATTGTTGAGCAAATTGGCCATTGCCCATTCTAATGTCACCGCTGAAGTATCTGTCCCGGCTAGGAGGATGACCTGCAAATTCAAACGGAAGAAATTAGATTCCACTTTGCAATGGCGTGCTCTTATTATGTGGAAATAATGGAGTTTTGTTTGACCAGTATAAGGCCTTTGATAATCTCGTCGCTGTTATCGTCTGGTTGTGATTCTTGCAAAGAAAGTAGGTGGTCGATCATGTTGTTCTTCCCGCTCTCTTTCCGATGCTCGTCGATCAGTCTCTGCAAGAACGCATCTATTCTCGATCCTAGCTCAATTAGATTCTCTTCATGATTGGGGTAAACCCATTTTAGAAATGGGAAGAAATCTGCAAGATTTGACCCGCCGCCGTTGGAGTTGAGCTTTTTCATGATATCCCTAAACTGGTTGGCCTCTTCCTCGTCGGACACATCCTCGCCGTAGTACCTCTTTCCGGCGACCATTCTCGTTACGATGTTGAAAATTAGCGTGGAGAATTTTGATTTCAGCTCCACTTTTGTGAATCCACCGGAAGAGCTGCCGGACAGTTCGGTCAATAGGCGATTGACTTCGTCTCTCCGAACTCCAAAGAACTCGTTTGGACGACTGGACGAGAAAATCTCATTGGAGCTTAGACGCCGGAGCTTTCTCCAGTGGTCACCGTAGGGGGATAATATAAGGATAGTGTTGTTGTATGCTACATGTTTTCCGGTGAGAAACTGAGGCCGGTTGGCGAGAACGATGTCGTTTCTGGTGAAGCACTCTTGAACCACTGAAGGGGAAGATACAATGACGACGATGCGGGAGCCGAACCGGAGGGAGATGACGGGACCGTATTTCTGGGAGAACTTCTGAAAAATCTGGTAAACTGGGGGCCTAAGGAGATGAAGATGACCCAAAAATGGAAGCGACAGGGGGGCTCGGGGGGAGGTTTCTATGGCGTGTTTTTGTGGGAAAAAACTTGAAGACAAAGAAAATGAAGATTGCAGAAAGTAACAGAGAATAGAAAAATGTATCTTCCATTGTTACGAGATATCTTCCTCTCGGATCTGGTCTGATTATCTGATCCTCCCAACGAAAACGATACGGTTTTAGCAACGAGCGCCATTGATAGTGCTAGAAACCTTTGAATTGTCGCTGACGACCAAATGAAAAGAAGAAGACGTGATTACTTTGGACGCGGCAGCTGATGAATCGGAGAGATGAAGATGCATTCAATGCTAATCTTGACTTTTCGTATTATTAGTTTACAAGTCAAATTAAATATTACCATAGTTGTTTGAGATAGATGACAAATTAACTACTATAGTATTTTTTTTAATAAATTAACCACTTATATATGTTAAAATGATAAATTCAACATCACATAAATATTTAACATTAAAATGCCAATATCTGAATGCCAGAATGACGCGTTCCGACGTTTTGAAGAATTCAGAACGCCCAACGCGGACCGTTCTAAATTTTTGAAAAATTCAGAACGATTTCACGGCATCTCATTTTCGCGGTCTGTTTATTTCCATTTTCAGACACAGTGAATTTCGCGGTCTCTTATGGCTAGAGACTGGGAGAAATCGCAGTCCCTAAAGCAACTAGAGACAGCAAAATTCGCGGTTCATAGAACAAAGATTGTTTTTGGTCAACCTACCAATTCTTCTCTCTCTCCTCTTTCTCTCTCTAGCACTTCCATGGCGGATTTCATATTTATTGTTCAGACTCTGTAAAATGGGCTGTCGGAGAAGAAACTAATGGGAAGATCCAAACAGACCCGTTTTCTGCATTTTCTCGGCTGAGGTCGAGTCCTTAAATTGAAGCTGGGCGTAGAGAGGATCAAGTTTCTTCTAAGAGATGGATTTCTTGATTGTTTTGACTGGAAAAAACAACCCAATGATGATAAACATGAAATTTTCCAATCATACGAAGGTAATTTCTAATTTTCTACATCTGAATTTTCATCCAAACTTGATAATCTCTTGTTTAGAAGCTTAGGCTCATGCTTAGTAGCTGCTTCTCTCTCTAACTTTCTCTGCTTCTCTCTCCTCTTTTTTCCTTCTGGTCTCCCAAAAAACACATCAGTATCAAATACTACGAACATTGTATGAAATCAGAAATTCTAAAACCTTGTTTTCGTTCATTACCTGATCTGATTATCCTCAGTCTATCGTAAAATGAAGAATTTATGATGATTTTTGTTAGATAGACATGGAAAATGGGCTGTCGGAGAAGAAACTGATGGGAAGATCCAATCGGAGGTAACGTCATGATAGACTGAGGATGAGCTTAAGTCAATGAGGCACATTTTATAGATATAAAATCCGCCATGGAAGTGCTAGAGAGAGAAAGAGGAGAGAGAGAAGAATTGGCAGGTTGACCAAAAACAATCCTTGCTCGGTCCCTAGTTGCTCTAGGGACCGCGAAATTCGCGGTCCTTAGTTGTTCTAGGGATCGCGAAATTCGCGGTTCCTAGTTTCTCCAGGGACGACGAAATTCGCGGTTCCTAGTTTTTCCAGGGACCGCGAATCGCGGTCCCTTGCTTTATGGACTGCGATTTCTCGCGATCTCTAACCATAAGAGACCGTGAAATTGGCTGTGTCTAAAAACGGAAATGGACAGACCGCGAAGATGAGACGCCGCGAAATCATTCTGAGTTTTTCAGAAATTCATAATGCCCCGCATTGGGCGTTCTGAATTCTTCAAAATGTCGGAGCTCGTCGTTTCGGCGTTCGGACGTTGGCATTTTAACAGTAAATGTCACGCCCCTTTTCTCAAGAGGCGTGAACAGGCGCATTGCCCGAAAGGAGGCTTCCGGGAAGCCTCGCAACAGTGCGTTGGGCGCACTGGGCAGACTGGCCGCGCAGCGCGCGCGTCAGGTAGAGAACCATCGAGCAGGATGAGCCCAACAGGGGCAGATGGGTCCCAGCGGGGACTGGGCCGAGTAGACTGGGTCGCCAGCGCCCCAATTGGGCGCAGGGCCCAGAGGACCAGATGGGAATTTATGGGTTTTAGGATTCCTAGTTGCCTTAGGATTCCTAGTTGCCCTAGGATTTCTAGTTCTAGTTGCCTAAGGATTACTAGTTCTAGTTGAAGTAGGATTCCTAGTTTGAGTTGTATTAGGATTCCTAATTATAGTAGAATTAGGGTTGCTTATTGCCTATAAATAAGACCCTTGAGACACCAAGCCAAGACATTCGATCAATTGAGTAGAATTGAGTCGAAGGGGAGAGCTAAGCGCGAGGTTTAGCTTCCTTGAGCAGTTGTGGTGATCCGAGTGGAAGAATTGTATCCTAGGTTCTTTGATTTGGAATCGAAAGAGCGGGTTGGGGGCGGGGCTCCCGTAAAGATCTAGTTTCATTGCGAGGAGGCAACATTCGAGTGAGGTGTTCTTGTGTTCACAATCAGCAAGCACATCGAGGAAGGCTGGTCGTGATCGAGGATCGCGGCGCCGCACACCTATTCGCCCTATTCCGCACGGCGAAAATTTAAGGGTGTGACAGTAAACGTCTATGTGATGTTGGATTTGTTATTTTAACATACGTGAGTGGCTAACTTGTTAAAAAAAATATCATAGTGGTTGACTTGTTATTGATCTCAAATCACAATGGTTGATTTGTCATTTACCCTAAATGTTTTAATATCCTAAGAATTCGCCTCCGATGGCTTCGAGCATTGGAAAGCCGAGATCCATTGTATTGTTTGAAGATCAACACTTGAATTGAACCAAAAGAACTTATCACATCAATAAAATCCAGCTAGAAAATTTATCAAATTTCAAACCACAACACTCACCTTCTTACTCTTAAATCATATTCATTAGGCTCAACAGTAGCCAAATATATCATGTTTTTCGTTATTCTTTAGACCCATGAAAAACAAAACGAACAAAGCCTAAAACCAAGCCAAGCTTTAAACTCACAAATTAAAATTTTGTACTTCCAGAATCAAGTAATTATGACCCAAAATTCATTAATTTTATAATAATAGTTTGTCTTCCGCCAAAATCAAACCAAGCTTAACGCCTCTGCATGAAATTGGCTTCTATTAGTATTGTAAGGGCTAAGTTTGAGTGTTTCTTGTCTTGCGAGGCCCAAAGTAGCAAAATACCGATGAGGCGCATAGCCAAGGCACTGGCCTGCACATAACGCGGTCTCGCAATTAAGGGGATATTGAGTTCAGCTAATTGGACTTTGACAAAAATCCTAGTGTTTGACAAAAATCCTAGTAGATGCCAAACAATTTCTTCAAATTTGTTATCAGTTGGGTGTGACAAAATTAAAAGACAAAGTAGTTGGGTGTTATTGAGATTCCGACGAAATTGAGGAATCTTTTTCAATTGAAAACTCACTATTTGAAATTTATGTCATTTCATTTTCAAACCAATCAGAATAATTAAAAGACGTTCAATTATCTAATCCTATAATTTCAATCCTAATTATGATTGCGCCAAAACAACCATGTTGATGCGTGTGGGTAAGTACTTGTTTACACAATTTGTGGTGGGAAGCTGACATTTGATTTGAGGTATCTGAAATAAAGTAATGCTTAATTAAATAAATATTATGATTAGTACGCTGATTCAATCTTCCATTACTTTATTGTTGTCACAAAATCTGTTTCATTTTAAAACGTCTCTTTCAAATTACAACATTGTCCTTTTTGCTTTCAAATTTTAATAAAATTATGTTCTATAATGAAATTTAAATTTTTTTACTTTAATCTAGAGGGACAAATGAGCCATTTGAGTCGAGTCAAACTTAAAAAAGTTCAGCTCATCGAGTCTAACAAGCTTGTCCAAAAAAATTTTTAACTCGAGTCAGCTTGCGAGCTACAAGTTAAAAGAGCCAATCTGAACTGACTGAACGAATCTAACAAGGCTTAACAAACCAAGCCTAATGAGCTGAACATACATAAATATTTTAAATTTATATTAATGTAATGTATATTTTTTTAAAATTTAATTATTAGAATAATAATTATTATTTATTATTATAATGTTAAAATATAATAGTTAGTCATTTAATTAATAAAATTATTTTATTAATATATAAAATGACATGTACTAACGAAAAAAAAATTATTTGAGACAATCTAATAAAAAAGTATATCAAACGAATATCATTACAAATATTTAACATTGCATATTAATAATTGAGTACTACAAATTGGGAAGTAAGAGATTAAAATATTGAAAGAATTTTTGGTGAAAAATATGAATAAAAAATATGGTATTTATAAAAGAAAAAAAGATAATAAAGGAAATATGAAAAGACCAAAGAAAGGGGAAGAAGGGGGGAAAGAAAGAGTTGGCAGTGGATAAAACAAAACTCATATAAAAATATTTTTTTCATCAGTATTTTGATTACATGGATCTTATAACATTTCTTGATTTTCCACCAAATACAATACATCAAACTGACACACATGACGTAATTATAATTAGTGTTTTTAGCTATACTTGAGGAACTATTAACTAAATATATATATATATATATATTTTCATGAATTTATATTTTAGTGACCAATTTCGAGTTTATGAGTCAAGTTAACAATGAAATTTATATAAAATAACTAGGTAGGGAATAAAAAAAACTTATTTGAAATGATGAGTGTTAGTTGTACAACTTCCTTTTACAAATAAAACTTTTATCTCGATATTTATATAAACAGATGAAGTGTATTTGAAGGTAGATATGACAAAGAGTCAACCGAGCCGAGCCTGAAAAAGTTTAGCTCCATGAGCCTAGTGAGTTAAACGAGTTGAGCATAACGAGCTAGGCGAATTGAACCTAACAAGGTTGCCTAAAGAAATTTCAACCCGAACCAGCTTACTAGCCATAAGTTAAATAAGTCGAGTTGAGCTCAATTCAATACATTACCAAATCGAGCGAGCGAGCTAACTAGTCCGCTCATTTAAAATCTCAAGTTTAATATAGGGAAAATGACAAATCAACCATCGTACTTTGTGATCAATGACCAGTCAATCACTAAACTATTTTTGCTAACAAATTAACCACTGAACTATAAAAAAAGGTCCTCGCAAACATCGCTGTCACATTTGCCGTTAAACGTATTGACTTCGGTCCGCGACGGATCATCAACTGTTTCACCATAGATCGTTATTTTTTTAAATAACATTATTATACTGATGGTCTACCTCGGATCTGAACACAATCCACCACGAATCGTTGTGCGTCGCCTACGCACATCGAATTTTTTTTTAGCTTGGAGTTCTTTCTACGACGAACGCATTTTTGCGGACGAATGCAGACGGCAGGATTTTGAATTGTTCGAATTCTGGACCTTTTGGACGAATACATGCGAACGATAGCGGACGGATTTTTGCGTCTGAATGAGATCATTCGGACGATGGGAGATGAGTGAGGACGTAGGAGGATGCAGCAGATTTGAATCTGTTCGAATTTTGTGTCATTTCGGACGATAGCAGATGCACTTGCGGACGAGATGTCGCGTCCGAAACAATCAAAATTGCCTATGATTCTGACGATTCAGACGAACGCGGACACGGGCTGCCCCGTCCTGAGTCGTCCGTAAGTTCCTAGATTCACGAAGAATCTGCTTTTATGTTGTCATTTTGTCATTTTATCAGTAAGTCCTCCACTTAATCGACACTCACCCACGAAGTACGGAACCTTTCGGTTACTTTCGGCATCGATTTATGGATATAGTAGAATTATGGTGAGAATTAGGTATGAGTTTTATGATTTTTGAATTTTGTTGAATTGTTTATGGGTTTTATCTCTTCACTCAATCGACAGTCACTTTTCCCACTCTTTGGTCAGTTCTTTCCAACCACTTTAGGCGTAATTAACGGCTTTGGTTGGAAAAGAGGTATGGAGTTGGCTCTTTTCTGAATTCTTTTAAGAAAGTAAGTGGTTTGTGTCTATTCTACAAATTCAGAGTGTTGAGAGTGTTAGAGAATATAGAGACTTCATTATTCTCATATTCTAAGTGTGTGAGAGTGAAGTGTTTCGGGCAGAATGTGTGTTAGAAAGCTTTGCTGCTGAACTCTTGGTTGAACAAGTGTTCTCTCCAAAAATTGGTAAGAAATTGAGTAATAGTCTTGGCCTATAGAGGCCCTACAACACAAGTAGAGTCATTTTTTGTTTCCTTGTTTGAATTCCATGAGTTTTCTTTGCTTAAATTCTATTGTTATGACTCTTATTAATACTTGTTTGAATAACTTCTTGTCCATTGATGCATAAACTTGTAAATGAGTTTAGAAGTAGTTTATGTCTAATAAAGATGAGAAAATATTGGATGATTGACTTGTCCAATTGGTAGCTATCTTATTAGCTCTTGACTCCTCTTACTTGATTTTAGAGATTTCTAATTCTTGAAACAATAATTGGTTTTATTTGGCTTTAGACTTATATTGAGTTGTTGTGATCTATTTAGTTGTTAATTATATGGTTGTTGTAATCTTAATCTTCATGTTAATTTTTCCTATATGCAGCAAAAGTCCTAGCTAAGTATTGGTTAAATCATAGTGCGAAATTGTTATTAGTTTTCTAATCAATTCTAAGCATGTTTGATATCTATCTAGCTATTGTTGGTCATTTAAATTCTGAGCACGAAATATATATCGCCGGTTACTCTTTGTAATTAGCTGCTATTATTTCTGTCAAGAACAAAACATGCTGCTCATATTAACTTGCCGATATATTGTGTTAGTTTCTAGTCAAATTGTACAACTTATTGAACGTATTACTTATTGTTATATTGTTGTTAATGTTCTGTCAAACTGTAATACATGTAAAACGTTTTACTTACTGTCATACGCTATGATTTCTTGTCAAATTGTCAAATTATGTTGTATGTTTTTATTCGCTGTTATATGTTGTATTTTAATGTCGAATTCCAAAGCATGCAGTACGATTTAATTCACTGTTACACCTCAATATTTTACTGTTAAATTACAGAGCATGTTAGACGTTTTATTTCACTGTTATGTCCCGGATTTGCTGTCAAATTACCAAGCACGTATGCTCACTTTAATTTCGCTGTCATATTCATATTTTACTGTCAAATCTCAAAGCACGTATGCTCGCTTTCGTTTCACTGTCGTATTTTATATTCTCTATCAATTTGAAGCACGTATGTTCGTTTTTATTTCGCTGTAATATTTGTATCAGCTATTGAATCAAAGCACGTGTGCTCATTTCTATTTCGTTGTCATATTCGCATTTATTGTCAAATTACAAGGCATGTTATATGTTAATTCGCTGTTTATATATTCGCTATTAATTCTCCTTGTTTCACTGCTTGTAACTATTATTAATCGTTCAACATTTTGTTAATTGATGCTCAATTGTTTTAGTTGTTGGAAATCCGTGATTTACTTAAATAGCTTGTTCCATTGCTATTCTGGAATTCTTGGTATTTTAAACTTGTAGATTTGTTGAATGGATGATGTCAATTATAGTTATATTGTTCATATTGCATTATCATCATGATAATAGAAACCCTAGGAAATACCACGAACGGGTTGGTATTCATATAGTGAAAAGAAGACAGATAAAAGAAAAGATAGTAAAGGAATTACGGGTCGAGAATGTGGTTCGGATCTAACCGGTAAAATCGAAAAGAATTATACCCTTCCCTTGTCTAGTTGCGAGAGCTTGTTTACTCTAGGGTGTTAGATGCCGATTCCCCACCACTCTCCCTGCTAGGATTCTCCAATCTCTCAACTCGAGATACAAGTTTATGATATGTAATTATAAGTAAAGAGCAGTTTGGGGCGGATCCCATTCCGACATGATGAGTTAGAGACATTCATATTGTATATCTCAGTTTCTTGCTGGGCATTCGGCTCACAGTTTGCTTGTGGTGTAAATAAATGTCAAAATATGATAGTTCCCGGAGTGGAGGAGGAAGCATTCCCCGTGGAGGACTTGAGTTATATAGGGAAATAGACCTGCAAGGTTATGACTCATAATAAATGGAAGTTTTATTTTGAAATGATTTCTAATTCGAACAATGGTTTGTAAGACTATGTATTTTTTTTAAGTTCAAGTGTGTTTTCGCTTTACTCTATTACAGTTTTTATTCGGAATAATTTTATCGTATGTTTTCATTAAATAAAAAGAAAAATTTTTAAACAGAAAATTTTGATAAGAAAAAAACGGTTTTAAATTAAGACGGGTCGTTATAAGCTCGGTTGCAATCTGTCTTCATTCACGTCCGGAGTCCATCGTTTTTGGTCATGGTCGCAACTGCGACAGAGTCTAAGAAGGACCACCCTTTCACTTGAGCGACATTTTCTTTGTTGCACAGGAATCCTTTGGTATCAATTAAACAGTGTGGAACGAAGGTTTGAGAGTACGAATGTTCGCTGATGATATCGTGGTTCGTGATGAACTCTCTATTGCGGACAGTCAAGACTTATAGAGTAAGGGAGAGGAACGCAGAATGACGCACAATGATCCGTGGCGGATGGTAGTCAATCCTTCACGGATGGTAGTCAATCCACTGCAGATTGTGTCCCGATCTACAGCAAGCCATCAATATAATACATTATTTTCAAAAATAATGATCTGCGGTAGAATAATAGACGATTTGCTGCAGATCGAAGTCGATACGTTTAACGACAAACGTGACAGTGATATTTGTGAAGACCTTTTTCTATAGTTCATTGGTTAATTTATTAACAAAAATAAGTTAATGGTTATCTTATTATTGATCATAAAGTACGATAGTTGATTTATCGTTTTTCCTTTAATCTATATGCCTTTATTTATTTCATTTGTATAATTTATATATTATTTTAAAAAGCTTGTGGAGTGCTCGCGGGATAATGGGACGGACAAAGGACCAATGGATGCCGAGTCTACAACCTTTGGGGCGTACTAAGAATCGCCCGCGAGCCATGCACGACCAAAACTCTCGCTCGCACGTGGTCCCCGCACTCATTGTTGTATCCTACGTGTCAGGCGGTCCGGAAAAAGTTTTACAGTCACGTCGTCATGGATGGCGTTGGAAAATCTGGAATTTTGCCCATCAATGAGAATAAATCGTAATCGCGAGGGGGAGAGATCAAATATTGAATGCTTTTAAATAGCAGTAAATTACAAAGGATGCCACTACAATTTTTTTTTAACGTAGATGTAATTTAAATGATGCTAAGTAAATATAATGATTTGTCGTTGTGCCACGGTGGATGGGAAAAAAACCAAGACTGATACGACTTTCAGTCTCTTACCCAAGTATGGATGGGGACGTGGCAACAAGGACAAGAATGGAAATTGTCTCAATCTCAGCATCTTTCATTTGCGACGTGGCATTTTCTTGTTCGCTGATTGGCTTTATCTAAAAAAGGGGAAAAAAATTTACCAAAAAAAAAAAAGGAAAAAGAGAAAAGTTTAAAGGGAATCAAAGAATAAAATGCAGAGGTGGGGGAAGCTTCAGGCAATGGCATGGTAGTTCTTCTTATTAAGGCTAAGAAAGAACCAGAGGGATACTCACTGATCAAGACCGAACAGACTTCGATTGATAGGAGAATTAACGGCGATATGCCACCCTTAGATTACGAACAACCGCTGATTCTTGGCGAAGGAGAAGAAGAAACAGCTTATGACTCGGGGCAGAAGGTTCTGGTGATCGGAGTCGGCGAAGAAGACGGCGATGCTTCTGCTGGAACACCGCCATTTTCGTGGAAAAAGCTATGGCTTTTTACCGGACCTGGGTTTTTGATGAGCATAGCGTTTCTCGATCCGGGGAATTTGGAAGGAGATCTTCAGGCGGGGGCGATTGCTGGGTATTCGCTTTTGTGGCTGCTCATGTGGGCTACGGCTATGGGGCTCTTGGTGCAGCTACTGGCTGCGAGACTCGGCGTGGCCACTGGCCGGCACTTGGCCGAGCTGTGTCGAGACGAGTACCCTAGATGGGCGAGTATGGTGCTATGGGTTATGGCGGAGTTGGCTCTTATAGGGGCTGATATACAGGAGGTTATTGGGAGTGCCATTGCTCTTAAGATTTTGAGTAATGGGATTTTACCTCTTTGGTCTGGTGTCATCATCACTGCTTTTGATTGGTAATTTGCTTCACCACCCATATGATTTTCCCCTTAACTTTTTATACATTTTTAGTGTTTTTTTTTTTTTCATTTTAAGTTCGGGAGCTCCCAATTTTCATTTTTGTTTCCACATTCAATGCTTTTCGTTTGCTGTTTTAGTGACCGTTTGAATAAGTTCTGTCCTGGTGGAAATCTTATACTTTCTTGACAAATATATCTCTGCTTCCTCCTTCAAGGTGTCCAAACTTCCATAATCTGCTAAAATGAAGGAAACACCGAAATTTAAAGTTCGACCAGCTTGGCACTGATGAATTAGGCATAAGAGTCGGGGTGGTCACCACGGATTAATTTTGGCAGATAATGGAAGTTTCAACGCCTTCGACTTCAGCTCAAACTAGTATTGTTTGAAAAAATTCATGAAAGTGGAGTACTTTCGACTAATAAAAGCATCTTCAGCTCTTAAGATTTGTTACTACGTTGTTCTTCAGCTATTAGCCAACACGTTTTCTTTTGGTGAATCGATTATGATCTTTTCGTATTCACTTTTAGCAGATTTATTCTATTCGGCTATTTAATCGATAAAGATGAACACTTTCATTACTTTTCAAAAGGCTTTCTTGACCATGTTCTCTCTTAGTTTACTCAATGCTTATTCCTATATTTCAAGATCCAAAATCACGAGAACTATGATTTTTGGTTAGTATATTCACTTAATTTAAATTTTTTGGTTGCAGCTTCATATTTCTGTTTCTCGAAAACTATGGTGTAAGGAAATTAGAAGCAGTTTTTGCCATCCTTATCGCTACAATGGCCGTGTCATTTGCATGGATGTTTGGCGAAACAAAGCCTAGTGGAACCGAGCTTCTTCTTGGTAAAGAATCCTCTCTTTCCTCCCCTTTATCTCTTCCTCTTCTTCTTCTTCTTCTTCTTCTTCACATCTATTACAAAATTACCATTTTTTGCTTCTGCAGGTATTTTGATTCCAAAATTAAACTCAAGAACGATTCGCCAGGCAGTTGGAGTAGTGGGTTGTATAATCATGCCCCACAATGTATTTTTACACTCGGCCCTCGTTCAATCAAGAGAGGTCGACCCTCAAAAGAGAGGACGAGTTCAGGAAGCTCTCAAATACTACTCCATAGAGTCCACTGTCGCTCTTGTCCTCTCCTTCGTCATCAACCTCTTTGTCACAACAGTTTTTGCAAAAGGATTTTATAACACAGAAATAGCGAATAGTATTGGCCTTGTCAATGCAGGACAGTATCTTCAATCTAAGTATGGCGGTGGAATTGTCCCTATTTTGTATATTTGGGGTATTGGTTTACTTGCAGCTGGTCAAAGTAGCACCATTACAGGTACTTATGCTGGACAGTTCATAATGGGGGGGTTTTTGAATTTGAGGCTGCAAAAATGGCTTAGAGCCTTGATCACTCGAAGCTGTGCGATTGTGCCGACAATGGCGGTTGCACTCGTGTTCGACACGTCTGAGGATGCTTTGGATGTTCTTAATGAATGGCTGAATGTTCTTCAGTCTATTCAGATCCCTTTTGCTCTTATTCCTCTTCTCTATTTGGTCTCCAAGGAGCAGATTATGGGCACGTTTCGAATTGGCCGTTTTCTAAAGGTATGCTATCATTCATGTCAATTTTTGAAGTGAAAATACTGAGAAAATGGAGAGAAAAGACTCTAATTATAAGATAGTGTAATGCATTGAAGTCCTCACACTCTTCCTTTTCCCCTGTAGATGGTCTCTTGGCTAGTGGCTGCTTTAGTGATGGCCATTAATGGGTATCTTCTGGTGGACTTCTTCTCCTCTGAAGTAAATGGAGTTTTTTTCGGATCAGCAGTTTGCGCTTTCACGGCTGCATATGTCGCCTTCATCATGTATCTCATCTCGGGAAGTATTACAGTTTCATGGTGGAGGAACTCCCCGCCGGCCAAGACCTCCACTGTTTTGGGACACTAAGTTGCAGCAACGGCCATTGTTGGGCAAGCTTTTAGACCAATGTTGCTGCCTGATTCTCGCCGGTCTGCATTTTCTCAGAGAGTGAAACAAAGCCAGCCTAGTTTTGTTTATTGAAGTTGTGTAGAATTATAATGTAATGTTGTTGTGACTAAATGTATCATACAAGTAGCCACTTCCTGTGTCTGCGTACATAGAAAAACAACAAGAGTATAATAAATGAATAAATTAACCTATCTTCTGTTGCTTTCTATTGTTATTTTTATACTGCAAACTAGAACCCCAACACGTGTCCCTCTGAAATTTGAATTGTTTGATGATAATACTAACGTAGGGACAAGCATAGTTCAAGCTAAAAGAGAAAAGAGAAGCACGCGTGTAAGATTAAGTAATCTAGCTTTCAATTAACACAAATTTAGAGGAGTTTATTGCCACCGACCATACTTCATCTTTCGTATACGTTAGGAGTCTATTGATGAGAAGTGGATGAGTGTTGAAAATAAACTTAATTCTAAGAATGTGTTTGAGTCTATTGTTCGTTCATGCATGTTAAAAAAAATTGTCTTAAGAGTAGACATTAACGTATGTGCGAGTGCACGTATTTGAGAAGTTCTTGCTATAAATTGTACACAAAGTGTTGTATGCTAGGGAGGTTTTGGTTAAGAGAAATTGTATCATCAAGGGTAATTTAGTCTTTTTCTTTGTAGACATCTATTTCTCTTCTTTCTTGTTTTGCGGTTCGTTTCTTTTAGATTCAATCATGGCATCCTGGGAGGTGTGTAGTGCATTCAAATGGTAGGTATATATTTTGAGAGAGTCTTAGTGTATTGTTGCTTCACATTTCTAACAAATCTTCAATTGTCCGAAGGTGTGTAATGCAGCCATGACTTAAATTTCAAGTTTTAAAATTCGGAACTACCCCTTTGTCCCATAACTTCCAAAATCGATGCTAATAAACCAAACATCTCTTTATGAAATAGAAAATAATTCTTTCTTAGGAGAATTATACTCCTATTATTACACCACACCTTTATTAAAAAGAAATAATATTATCCGAAAGAAAATAGTAATAATTACTTTAGGTTAACTAACAAAATAGCCATTGAACTACGAATCAGTGACAAGAAAAATACTAAACAATTTTCGTTAATAAATAAAATATTGAATTATGATAAATAAATGGAGTAAACATCGTTATCACATTTTCAGTTAAAAATTTTAATTTGTTTCCCCAGTGGATAGGTTCTATTTCTATAGTGAATTTGTACATGAAGTAGTTTTAGTGAAAAACTTATTTTCTGCAATGGAAGTCAAGTCCTAATCTCAGGACTTGATTTTTGTAATGGAAGACAAATATCTGTTGTGAAAAATATTCTTTTCGCGGCGAAAATGTGTCTTCTACTACATAAAGTAAGTTTTAATCTAAGAATTTGTTTTTTGTAGTGGAAGACAAATATCTAAAACGAAAACATGTCTTCCACAGTGGAAAGTAGTCATAATCCATGGACATTCCTCAATACTAAACGAAGACATTGAATGACCTTTAACTCCATCTAAATAAATAAAAAGGATGTATAAATAGAAAGGATGTCCTCTGCGAGAACAAGTAGCAACATTAAATCCCTGAACACTATCTAAGAGCGAAAAAGATCAGAAATAGAGGTGGAGTCTTCCACCTATTTTGGCAGTCGAGGCCGATGAGGAACTTGCATTTAATCATGAAGCTGTTATAGAGGTACATTTGATCTCAGCATCTCTGGACGATGAACTTCGTTCATTATGCAAGTCAAAGATGATTATGGGTGAATAGTAAGCCTTCTCAACTAGAATGTTCTTCCAGGGCACGAAATTACATTAAGGAGAGGTTATCGGATGGTGGCTCAAAGAAATGATGTTCTATTGCTGAAGCATCTATTGGAGTCTATTGTTACCACTAAAGACTTGCAGTAACAACACCAACCCATCTCCAAGCTTTTTGAGCTTTGTCAAAAACATGGAAACAAGTAGATATCATCTATTCGAAGAGCGATAAAAGGAGCACAATAAATTTGTTATATCAGCTTCTTAAGAGATGAGGGACGTTCACCGCTGGGAATGGTCGTTCAGGATGGAAGGATGGATGTCCCAAGACCATTGTTGGCCTAATACTTGTACTTTCATATGAGTTTGTAAATTAAGTTTTGGATAGTTCTATATAGATGCTGATGAATGCCATGAATGGATATATTGTATTGGGAATATCTATAAATAGATGCTATTATGTCAAAATTTTTGAAATAAAGTAACTTGAAATCGTAAGTCATGAGCTGTGAATTAACTTTAAAATTATGTAATTTGAGTGAAGACATATACAAGTATATCAATTTAACATTAACACATAACTTGAAAGGAGAGAGATGAGAGAAATTGTAAGCTGAGGGACGTCCGTTGTAGGCTACTGAGGGATGAGACAGTAAGGGTAAGGGTTAGGGTTTGGAGTTCGTTGAGGAAATCACTCTGACTAGTGTGCTCTATTTGGAGCGGAATGTGAAATTATATACTAAAGGTAAAGAAAGACAAGTATTCGTTGCAAAAATTACTTTTTCTGCTACGAAAAATATTATTTTTGCAGCAGAAATGTGCCTTCTGCTATGAAAAGTAATTCTGCGGAAAGGGTATTTACTGTAACAGATATTTATATTTCGTTGTAAAAAATAAGTCATTGACTAGAACTAGTTCATGTACAAGTA
The DNA here is from genome assembly GCA_022433065.1 of Begonia loranthoides. Lineage (NCBI taxonomy): Eukaryota > Viridiplantae > Streptophyta > Magnoliopsida > Cucurbitales > Begoniaceae > Begonia > Begonia loranthoides. The sequence continues at coordinate 15,611,982 of CM039471.1, forward strand.
TGCTGCGGAAAGAGGATATATCCGCAGTGGAAACAAATTAAAATTTTTAATTGAAAACGTAATAACAATGTTTGTTCCGGTTATTTGTCATAGTTCAATATTTTATCTGTTATTGAAAATTATTTAGTGGTTACTTTGCCACTAATGAGATAATTTAGTTATTGTTTTGTATTATCCTCATAATTTAATGGTTGTTTTGACTATAGGTTAATGCAACTACAAAATGGATCATATACTCAAATGGAAGGGGCGAAAATTTTGATTGTTTAGTATGGAAATATTGCAGTTTGCAATCTATGCTTTTAATTGATGTCCATGTCTCTCTCTCAGTCTCTCTCTCAAGATGTTACTTCAGAGCAATATACTGATGAGAGATTGCAGCCTATATAACTCGGGTTGAAGGTTCTTCAACAATAGATATATACAGCTTCAATGGGAGAAAAAACAAAGTAAAACCCATGTAAAAGAAATCTATAGTATATCAAACAGAAAAGAAATCCAAGATGATAAACTCAACAACAATAAAAAGAAAAACCAGAACAACAGAGAAGAATAGAAACAACACAACGATTTACGTGGTTCAAACAATAGTCCTACATCCACAGATCCAATACCACAACACTCATGTATTAATCAAAAGAATCGAAAGAATCTGTACAAAGTTCTTCTCTTCACAACTCACTCTCCATACTTTACAAGAAGAACCCCTATTTTCTTACTATTTCACCTACCTCCACTCTCTCGGCAGAGATCAATCTTATCTATCTATCTATCTACTTCTTCCAATCATTTGTTTTTCCTCTTCCTTTATTAACCTAGAAGAAATTACACAACTACCCTTAAAAAAAAGAATAAAGTTATCCATGTAATAGACACATGGCCAAGAAGTATAAGAGATAACGTGAGCCAATTCTTTCAATGCTCCACCTGGTTCATGTAATCTCCATAAAGAATTGCTGAGGTTGAATCACCAGTTCCAGTAGAACTTATATTCTTCACACTCCAACCAAGTCTAAACACATATTAAACTTGGAAAGAGGTAATATCTTCATAAGTGCATCTACTAGATTCTCTATAGAAGCAATCTTCATTACGATAATGCTTCTCGATTCAATTACTTATCAAATAAAATGTAATCTAACATTAATATGCTTAGTTCTCTAATGAAAAATAGGATTCTTAAGATATATTGCACTTTGCTATAAAAAAATAGTAATAACAGAACTATCTAAGTAAAATTCAACATATAATCCTTTAAGCCAAATTCCTTCTTAAAAACTTTCTGTTGCCCCTTTTTGAATACATGATTTTCAGCTAGCTAACTCATCATAAACTATATAAATATACCCAGTTATTGATCTTCTACTGTCTAAACATCCAACATAATTAGAGTCTACATAGCCAAAGATGGCATCATTCTTACAAAAAAATTTCCCAACAAGCCAATATTTAGAGTATTCAAAATGTACCTTACTAACCACTTGAGTGTATGCCAATAACTTTTTCTCGGATTTGCCATATATTTACTGATCACACTTACTACAAAAGCCAAATTAGGGCGATTACACCACACTATTGCATACATAATATTGCCAAAAATATTAGCAAAAGGTATCCGTTGCATAAACAATTTTTCTTCTTTTGATTTTGGTTGCTGCTGCATAGAAAGTTTAAATTGACTTCCCAAAGGAGTTTGAACTCTTTTAACATTTGCAAGAACTCGCCTAAGATAAGTTTCCTAGGTTAAACAGAGAGAATATTCACTTATGTTTATAATAATATCAATTCCCAGTATCCTCTTGTCACTTCCAAGATCTATCATATCAAAACCTTTCCAAATTCTTACTTCAATTTATCAATTTCAGATTTATCATTTCCAACAATAAGAATATCATCCACATATAATATAACTATTAACTTGCTATCATTGTTTACCATTCGAATATAAACGCAATTGTCATATTTACACCAAACAAATCCAATGTTTGTAATAAAAGCATCAAATTTTATATTCCATGGCTTGGAGATTACTTCAAACCATATAGTGGTTTCTTTAATAAACATACCTTATTTTTGTCTTAAGTTTCAAAACCTTTAGGTTGAGATATAAGTATGTTTTCTTCGAGGTCTCTATATAAGAAAGCGGTCTTTACGTCCATTTGTTCTAATTCCAAATTATACACAGCAACCTTTGATAACAATACTCTTATTGAGGTTATCTTAACAACATGAGAGAATATCTCATTGAAATCTATACCTTTACGTTGTGCAAAATCCTTAACAACCAAACTTGCTTTGTGCAGAGGTTTCTCCACCCCTTCAATGTTTTTTTTTTAAATTTGAATATCCATTTAAATCCAATTACCTTTTCTAATTCGAACTGTCAACCATTTGCCACATGTTGTTTTTCAATAATAAGTACATCTCTTCACACGTGGCATCAACCCACATGTCTTTATCATGTCGAGTAACAACTTTAGCAAAAGAAATTGGTTCTGAATTTTTGAGATTAGAAGCAATAAGGAGAGCATATGCAATCACATCAACATAACCAAGTCGCTGAGTTGGTTTAATAATCCTCCTTGTCCTATCTATGGTAAGTTGATAGTCTATAGAATTATAATCACTTACATTTTGTTTTGCTTTTGGTTGATAATTACTTGAAGGATCTATTTTCGTCTCAGTCCGATCATTCTCATAATGATTTTCTTACTCCACTTCAATGTGCAACTTCTCACTGATATCAATAACTTCTACATAACTCATTTTAAGTGGAAAATTCTTCTCATTAATAGTCACATCTCTACTTATCAAACTTATGTTGATTTGGCTCAACATACCAAAGTTTGAAACCTTTAGAACCCTCTAGGTAACCTAAGAAAATGCACCTCATTGCTTGAGGTTTGAGTTTACCTTGATTTACATGTGCATATGCAGCACATCCGAAAATCTTCAATTTGTATATCCATGCCACAATTTGAAAGGGGTCTTGAAGTTAAGTGCTGTAGAAGGACACAAGTTTATTAGATAACATGTTGTTTTAACTGCCTCTACCCAAAATGCCCTTGGAAGCCCTACTGTCAACAACATACATCGAACACATTCTAAAATTGTTCGATTTATTCTTTCAGCCAACCCGTCTTGTTGAGGAGTGTAACTTATAGAATGGTATCTAATTATTCATTCTTCTTTACAGAACATGTCAAACCTTTAGAACATAATTCTAATCTATTGTCAATTCCCAACTTTTTAACTTTCCTTCTAGTTTGGTTTTCAATAGCTTTCTTCTAAGTTTTGAATACATCAAACACTTGATCTTTGGTCTTCATACAATAAAGCCAGACATTTCTTGAATAATCATAAATTATCGTGACAAATTAGTGAGCTCCCCCTTTAAAAGGATTCTTTTCTGGCCCCCAAGTATCATAATTGAAGTAATCTAAAAATACGTTGAGAAGAATGAGACGATTTAGAGAATCTAACTCTATTACTTTTACCGAGTATACAATTCTCACAAAACTTCAAATTTGTGATTTTATCTTTTCTGAGAAGTTTCTGTTTATTCAATTAATTAGATCATGCTCACTAACATGACCAAGTCGCAAATGTCATATATCTGTTTTATTTTCCTTCTCACCTGTAACTCAACCAACTTCTCCCATCAAAGTATTTCCATTCAAGAAATATAAGTCATTATGTAAGGTTCCTGTCATAATTGTCATAATTCCCTTATTTACCTTCAATGCTCTAGACTCAATTTCGATAGAACATCCATTTAAGTGTAATATTCCAATGAATATAAGATTTCTTTTTAACTGTGGAACGTACCTTACATTTTGGATGATACAAATGCAACCATCATACGTTTTAACCTTTACAGAGTCCTCGCCTCCAATTTGACAAAATTTGTTATTACCCAAGAGTACATTTCTACCCATAGTCTTATGAAAATTCTGCAGCCAATCTTTCCTTGAAGTCATATGAAAGGAATAACTAGAGTCTACAATCCATTGTTCACCTGAGTCCATTTATGAAACTACCAACATGTCTGAAGATTCATATCCGTCAAAGACCACTTGTAATACCAGAAAAAATTCTATGTTTTATAAATATAATCAATCATTGAGTAATGTGTTTGTATTTGTATTATGGTTGAAATTAGAGATACATGGGTTAGATGTATGGAAATGGTGATATATGATATGAATTGGGGGGTTTTTATGTAGTGTCTTATGGAGGAGTGGAAATTCAAATGGTTATGGGAGGATTTAAGAAAAAAATGGTCGACCAATTTTTCATTACAGATTGGTTTTGGGGGCTCTCGGGTAGAAAATTGGTCGACCAGTAGGGAAGTGGTCTACCAATTTTCAATACAGATTCAAAACAGGGGCTCTCGGGTTGAAAATAGGTTGACCAATGTAGATGTGGTCGACCACAGTATTTACAGATTCAAAACAATGGGTTCTCGAATAGAAAACTGGTCGACCAGTATAGAAGTGGTCGACTAAAATTTTTGAAGGAAAATGGTTTTGGTAGAAAAGTGGTCGACCAAAATACAATTGGTCGACCAGAATACCAAGGGTCACCTGGATTCTCATGGAATGTCATGTTCTAATTGGATCTAATGGAGGTAAGAGTCTTTGGGGCATGCCTTCTAAGTTACACCTCCAGCTTGGAGCATAAAGAAGATAAAGCCTTGTAGTTTAAGCATGAACACTTAAACTTTCTAAGAAAAGAGAATATTTTCTCAAGAACATCTCCATGGCTCTTCTCCTTTTCTTCCTTCTAAGGCTAAGGTATGTTGAGATTCTCCATAGTTTTGTTAAGGATTTTTATGAGGTTATAGGAGTATGATAGAAATGTGATGTAAAAATGGATGAAAAGTTTAAAATCAGGTAGGTTAAGTGGTTGATCATTATTGATTGCCTTCCTAAAAATTTTAGATTAAACTTATTGGATATATTATTAAGGACATTCTAAGGAAGGAGTAGGTCTTAGGGATTAATGGATCCGAGTAAGAAATGATAAGGTTATGAAAGGACAACGTTAAATAAAATTAGATCAAAACCATATAATGTATGAGTAGACTATTATGTTTTATCTTGAATTGTGATGGATGTCTATTGATTTTGAAGGTGTTAAAGAAGAAGTAATCAATAGTGCTGAGTTGTTGAAGAATTTAAGATAAGAGATATGCATGTGTTTTACCATTAAGGTCTACATCACAAGATATTAGATTGTATTGTTGTTTGATAATATTGTTGATGTACTATTTTGGTAATATTAATGGTTGTAATCCAATGTTAAACTGTTGAACATATGTTTAAATGTAGAATGGAATGCATACATGTCATGCATCATGATTTGGGTATGATACGATAATGTTGGCATGCATATGCATTGTATTGTAAACATAATGAACTAAATAAATATAAATAGGCTTTGGTGGTTGAGGAGATCAGCAATGGTCTTGCTTGGGAGAACCACATGATGATGTATCTCATCCCTCGTTGGGATTGAGTGACGGTTCTGCCCAAAGTAGACCCCTGGGATGTATCTTTTCTCTTGAACTCATAATCTTCAATGTTTTGAATTGTTATGTGGCTATAATTAACAAATAGAAAAGATAGGTTCTTTTCTGAAATGAACGACATGAGCATTGAGTCAGCATGAACATACATTATTCATTTTCATTATATATCTTAATGAACATTAGACTCTTAGTTTAATCTTGTGATGTAGGTCGGAAATTTGATCTAAATGAAGTAAATATAGAGTGATGGAAAAAGAACTGCAGTTGAAGAAGCGTGACCATGATGAACGCTTTTACCCGGCACATTTTGACCTATGGGTTGTGACTCACTAAAGTGTGGTGTAATGTAAATTATTTCAAGTGTGTTCAAAATACTTTAAATAGTTTTAAATATGAAAAATGTATCTTTTGAAATGTGATTGACTTCTACTTTTGCTCTTATTTCCCTTCACACGTTTAAAAAAAATGTTAAATAAAGAAAGAAAGGATAAATGTAAAATGACTTGTGACACCACTGAGGTATCTCCTTTTTCTATCTTCTTCTCAGCTTGTTTTATTTTCCTTTCGTAATAATTCTTTTTGTAATGTCATTCCTCGGGACAAAAGAAATATTTTTTTATCTTGCTTGGATTTAGACCTTCACTTCCCTCTGGAATTCTTGTTATCTTTGGTATATGACCTGCCTCTTACAGTCATTCCCTCACCTTCAGATGTATCTCTCCCATCTGACCGTTTATAGAATTCTTTAGAATTCAAAGCTGCTTTAACTTCAGCCATAGTGAGAGTTTCTTTACCGTATAACATTGTGTCAACGAAGTGTTCATATACCTTTGGTAGAGAACTTAAGATTATTATGGCTTGATCTTCCTCAGTGATCTTGACGCCGATATTGTTAAGATCTAGAATAATTTTGTTGAAGTCATCAAGATGCTTTCACATTTCCTTTGAATCTTCCATTGACAGAGTATACAATTTCTTCTTCAAGTAGAGCCGATTTGCCAAAGATCGCTTCATATACAGAGCTTCCAATTTGTGCCAAACTGCTAATGCAAGTTTTTCTTCTGTAACCTCCCTCAATACCTCATCTCCAAGACTGAGTAGAATAGCATTATGTGCTTTTGATTCAATTTCATTAGCCTTGGATTTATAGCTATCTAGTAGATGTTGTATTGTCGCCTCATCAATAGCATGAACAAGACCTTGATGAACTAGAGGAGCTCTCATCTTTATCCTCCACAAACTAAAGTCATTTTCTCCAGTAAACTTGTCCACCTCAAATTTTTCCATACAAGATTTGAAAAAATGATTTTCTTGAATCGCTAAATCTGAAGGTTGTGTGTTCGATTCACGCTCACCGCGCCAATTATAAAAGAAATATATAGTATATCAAACCTAAAAGAAATCCAAGATGATAAACTCAACAACAATAAGAAAAAATACCATAATAGAGAAGAATAGAAACAACACAACGATTTATGTGGTTAGGACAATAGTCCTACATCCACGGATCCACCACCACAACACTCATGCATTAACCAAAAGAATTGAAAGAATCTGTACAAAGTTTCTCTCTTCACAACTCAAGCTCAACAGTTTACAAAAAAAACCCCTCTTTTCTTACTGTTTCACTTATCTCCACTCTCCTCGCAGAGATCAATCTTATCTATTTATCTATCTCTTCTAATAAGTTGTTTTTCCCCTTCTTTTATTAATCGAGAAGAAATTACACAACTATCCTTAAAAGGAAAAATAAAGTCTTCCATGTAGGGCCTATAAATAAAAGAGACAATGTGAATCAATTCTTTTAACCCAGTTGCATTCCTTCGTTCAAATGAGATTTGAAAAGAAACTCAATAATCCTTGAGGAAAGACATTTGAACCGTTCAACCAAAAAATGTTGTTTTCATGATGGCTTAGTCAATACACCCATTTTATGGGTTGGAATTGGGGGATTCTCAATCTAGATTAAGTCTTACCGTCTAATTGGTCCTTTGAAGTAAAAATTGTAGCAAAAGAATCAGTCTTTGAAATAGTTTATACATATTTTTGTTTTTTGTTATTAAAAAAACCAATTTCTTTGTTTTCTCGCTTTATAATTCTGGACATAGCTTTCATGCTTTCCATATTTTCTTAAGAAAAATATTTCCTTTCCTTTTCCCATTTCATTATCATAAGTTTTAGAAACAAAAAAATGCAATTTCGAGACTAAAAAATATTAGTAAATAAAGTATCGACCCAAAAAACATAAAAAACAAAGACTTCTTGTGCAGTGGCGAGTCGTTTTTGGATGCTTCCAAAACATTTCATCGAAATTTACGCAGTTGATTGTCATCTATCAAGATACGGTGAAGGGGTATTTTCCCGGGAGTGTTTTGAGGTGATTCTGATATTCAAGCTTCAAACTTTGAAAAAGGAAACTGCGAAATATAAGTCGTTTCGTCAATGGAGATTTTTATTCATGAGTGACTTCGTTTAGTCACTTTTTCCTTGTCCTCCCCCTTTACAGTTCATACTTTTCTGTTTCCCCTACCTAACAGAGAGAAGGGAGGAAGAGAGAGGGAGGAAGAGAGCGGGAGACCGCCTCTGCTCTTCTGCTTCCATTTTTGCCTCTAAAAGGAACTTCCAGGTCTCGTTCTCACTTCGTCTTCGACTTTAATCCATGTATGCTTTACGATGCTGACATCTGCATTTTGAGTAGAAAATGATCTAAACCTTTTGATTTAGATAGTGGGTTAGATTGATGGGTCGTTGATTTTGCCTCTCTTTATTGCAAAGTTTCAGAGAAACTTCTCTTCTCCATTTTTTTTTCTTTCCATTTGCTGATTTTTTTTTGGGGGAAACATTTTTCTCCTCCTTGTGTACTTTATTTTTACTTGAAATACAAAAGCTAGTAGTTTTTATTCAGAACTTTAGTTTTTCTCTTGATGCAGGTCTATGGAGATGTCATTGCCGAAGCAACTTTCGAGCCACATCTGTACATTTTTTGATTTGTTATCCAGGAACAACATAAACTCAGAACCTATTCTGAGGCATTACCAAGAAACTGAAAGGTTAATGAAGCAGTTGAACTCAATAATAAAAGCACTTGTTGATCTTGAAATACAGTTTGATGAGGAACTTCATAAGCCATTTGAAGAAATAATTCATTTTGTGGATGTATTGATCGAGCATTTCGAAGAGTGGCGACCATTTTCAAGCAAAGTATTCTTTGTAAGTTGTCCACTGTTACTTATTTCACTTATCTTGCTTGTCATGTGAAGTAATGTTATCTATTTTTGACTCAGGGAGGGTAGGCACATTAAACTGTGTTAAAAAAACTCAGCTTTGATTATGTTTCATATGATTATGTTTGAGTAGTTCAACGCTAAATTGCAATTGGGTGCAGAAAATAGTAAAGCTTCACCAGTTCATTTGCAAAGAAACACACATTTCTAAGACAAATTTCTGAGGAAGATTCTGAATTTATCCATTGACCACTTTGCTGTGCCATGTTGAAACTTATAGTTGAGTTATCAGCGTTACAATAAGTTGTATTTTAAAGTATGTTTATAGATATGAGTCTTAATTCCCGCAGAACTCCCGCAATGAGGTGTTCTTTAGTTGATCCTGCTGCTGTTTTAGATTTGTTGTGCAACTAGTCCATACCTGGCTGTTCTTGCTTTTATTTTGGAATTCTAGAGTCATTTTCCTCCCTTGGATGACACAAATTGGGGAACAACTTTGTTCAGTCAACTCCTACACCCTTAATTTTTTGTTTTCTTAAGTAGTTTTTCACTTTTCAAGATTAAGGGGAGAGAAAATAACTTTTTCCTTCTCTCGTTTCGCAAAATCCTACGTTTACGGGCATCCTAAAGTTTGAGATTACTGTGATGTTGGAATTTGGGGCAATCTTCATGAAATGAATGTGTTAAGCCTAATGGTTTTTGAAAAAAAAAAACTGTCAATTCTTCACCATATTTATCTCTTTTTCCTTTGTTTAGGTGCTGCAAAGTGAAGACCTGATGTCAGAGATCAAAAAACATGTCCTGGTTATTATCCAACTTCTGCAGGCTTCAAACGAACAATTGAATGCGGCATTGACGTTAAGTGAGGTATAAGGAAGGTTTTATTGTTTCAAACTCCAAGAAAAACTTCTATTTTTCGATCTGGTCCCTTGTTCAATAAGTTACTTCCAGATGAAACGCTTCAGTTTCTGATGGTTTTAATAGTGTAATTGCAGCAATGGGTTGAAAACATTGAGCGCAAGGAATCTGAACAAATGTCAATTATCATCAACGATGCCCTCGGATATCAAGTAGAGGGCAGTCGGCCCAGCTCAGACGTGTTGGTGAAAATAGGAGAGTGCCTTAACTTAAGGACCAACCAGGAGATTCTGATTGAGGCAGTAGCACTACAGAAGTTGAAAGAGAATGCTGAACAAGCTGAACAGAACGACGAAGCTGAGCATATTGATCAAATTATTGCTCTTCTGATGTCCATGCATGAGCTGCTAATTGCAATTAGGAAGTCTCAATTTCATAGTCCTGTCGAAATACCTGCCGATTTGTTCTGTCCCCTCTCTCTGGAACTAATGACAGATCCAGTGATTGTGACATCTGGACAAACGTACGAACAGAGTTTTATCAAAAACTGGATTGACCTCGGCCTCAATGTTTGTCCAAAGACAAGACAGAAATTGGTCAACACTAATTTGTATCCGAATTTTACCGTCAAGGCACTTATCACAAACTGGTGTGAAATAAACAATGTGAAGCGGCCTGATTTCACTTGTACAGTGAGCTTAAACCAGACGTTGGTTGAACTCAGTGAGCTTAGACCTGATAAGAAGTTAAACTCATCCAATGAAATCGACGGGAAGCAATCTTCTCCTACTTATGCCAGTCCTACCATGGAAGGTTATCTGGTGGCCAACTCTAGTAATGACCCGGATATGGAAGAACAACAAGGAGCTGACTCAAGTAGAAGTGATTTTCCCATTATGGAGGAAGAACCAATTCAAAATATCAGCAGAACTGCAACTGACCAGAATGGAATTTCTAATCCTAACTTTTCTCCCACAACACCAGATGATGCTGATGAAGCTTCTTGGGTCTCGACTACTTTGAGTAAGTACAAAGGCATTGAGTTTGAGGAGGTTAAACCAGAGTCGCCACTTAGATTGATGGATGGACCATATCGAGATCAAACTTCAAGCAGGCAGTTTGTGAGTTTTATCCCTCGAATAGTTCATTCATCTGGGATTAGAACCAGCAATGATCTTTACGAGATTGAATCCCAAGTTAAGACTCTAGTTCAGGACTTGAAGAGCACTTCATCCGATACTATACGAGCAGCTACGGAGCAATTACGGCTGCTTGCAAAAGTCGACGTGGAAAATCGGATTCTGATTGCAACTTGTGGAGCCATTGGCCTTTTAGTCAATTTGCTCCACTCTCCTGATGCAAAGATCCAGGAATATTCTGTCACTGCCCTTCTTAACTTATCGATCAATGATAATAACAAAAGTATTATTTCTGCGGCTAATGCCATTGAACCGCTGATCCATGTCCTCAAAACTGGCAGCTCCGAGGCAAAGGAGAACTCAGCTGCTACCCTTTATAGTATTTCAGTGGTAGGAGATAATAAGCTCAGGATTGGAAGGTCTGGTGCTATTGGACCATTGATTGAATTGTTGGAGAAGGGCAGTCCAAGGGGGAAGAAAGATGCAGCCACAGCCCTGTATAATTTGTCGATATTGAACGAAAACAAGGTCAAGATAGTTCAAGCTGGAGGTGTGAAACATCTGGTGGACTTGATGGACCCAGCATATGGTATCATGGACAAGGCCGTATCGGCATTGGCAAATTTGGCGACAATTTCGGATGGTAAGATGGAGATTGGTCAACACCCAGGTGGCATTCCGGCATTGGTCCAGGTAGTAGAGTTGGGTTCTGCTCGAGGAAAAGAAAATGCAGCCGTTGCCCTTTTGCATCTTTGCTCTGCTAGTAATAAATTTTGTTGGATGGTGCTACAAGAAGGAGCAGTTCCTCCGTTGGTGGTGCTGTCACAATCCGGCACCCCGAGAGCCAGAGAAAAGGTGAGTTTCTTCCTGAAGTTTTCATTTATCCAAAAGAAGACATTGATGTATTTGAATGTCCAATTTTAATGCTTTTGGTTGATTCCAGGCGCAGTCGCTTCTGAAATGTCTCATAACTCTGCGACATGGCAAAGCTGGAAGAGTCTGATTCTGGAAAAATGACAATTTTGGGTATCTTTTGGCCTCGTTCTTGCATGGCAATGGTACGTCGATCGATCGGTAGATTTCATTTTTCTTCATGAAGATAGTGAATATGTTAGATAGTGTACCCAAACATTGTGTCTATAAGGTATATACTACATATCACATTGATGTGTCACAGTATGAATATAGATTAATGTCTTATCTTGGTCTTCACTTTCTCAATCTTGTTATTTTTGTTTCTGTCCCAGAAAGCGGATTGTTACAGTCTGCAAAAAGAGTAAAACTCACGAGCTGATCAGGCGGTGAATGTAAATGTTAATGATATTATAATTCTTATGAAAAATTAGATAATAATCATAACAATTTGGTAGAACGGTACCTCTCTGATCAAGTCTTGCTGTCTCCACGTCACTGTTTCGGCTTCGTTCTGCACAATTTTAAATAAACAAAAAGATTCGACATTTTTCTGATCCCATCATGAATAAATAGTCAAACGATCGGTTTTAGGGAAAATGACAAATCAATCTTCGTGGTTTTTGATTAAAGACAAGTCAACAACTGTGGTATATTTGTTAATAAGTTGACCACTAACGTATGAGAAATTGGCAAATTCAATATTGCACTCAAGTTAACCCAGACAAAACTGACTGGACGCCGTGGCGTCCAGACAAAGAAGAAACAGCGTCTAGGCAAACAAGAAACAAGCCTGGATGCCGCGGCGTATAAGTGCTTGGATGCCGCGGCGTCCAGGCAAAGAAGAAACAAGCCCGGACGCCGCGGCGTCTAGGCAAACAAGAAACAAGCGGCGTCCAGGCAAAGAAGCCTAGGAACTCTCTATTGGAACTCTCTATTTGTCATGCATGGCGTTCTCGATCAATTGTGTTTCATGGTTACTTCGAATTCGTTATGTATATGTTTTACGANTATATTTATTAAATAAAAAAATTAAAAATTAATTTTTAATTAAATCTTTTTTTTAAGAGAGAGTTGAAGTGCCACGACAGAGAGAGAGAGAGAGAGAAAGAGAGTATAAATTAATATATTACAAATATTAAACAAAATCCTTAAATCC